>OX383255.1:11680484-12113562 GCA_947522985.1 Lithophane socia | reverse complement strand
CCTGTAATCCCCAAAGGGTAGAGCAGAGGTGCCTACCTGTAGTACACCAACATTTCGCTAATAATGTTTAAGTCCCATGTAATAGGGGCGAGCCTATTGCCATTAACCGAGCACAAATCCAAACTCCAGGGAAAAAGATCTCTGAATAAAAAAAAAACTTTTACACAAACATCCCATAAATATGTCAGATGTTTTCTACGAAAATAACTTACCATTACTTGCAGCTGCAACTTGAGGTCAGCCCTGACCGCTTTAATCCAAGCATAAGGGAGATTTGGCGCCGCCATGATGTTTCTAATTGCAGTCTAATCCGAGCTCGCCATGAAAGCCGCGGCCCGACCACTGCGATGGGCTACGATGCAAGTAAACTTGCGTTTACATGTTCCACTTGAATTAATTAAATAGAATCAATGTTTCTGCGTGTTTTTGGGATACTACTAATTAAGACTACGTTAGACAAAGTGACGTTGTTTCAGCAATAACGACGATGAAGTTAAAAACGTATTGCATTGACATAAGGTACCAAAAGCTGTTATTCCTGTACTCATCGCATAACAAACTTTTATTCACGATTTGTAAGATTTTGAAGGAGTGCTAATCCATTGCTTCATTATATTATGTTTGTAAAACTCCTCTGTTCAACAACGTAAATAACGCAATGAATGTTGTTGAACTGTCAAAATGAAAGGCATTGCCATTATAGGTGTGTTACAGTGATGTTAAGGATATCCGCATCCGCAACCGCGTTGATTTGGACATCTGCATCCGCATCCGCAATAATAAATGCGAATGTTCATGATCCTCAAAATCCCTGTAACACACCTACAATGGCAATGCCTTTCATTTGGACATTTGGAAAAAATATCTTAAGATATCTTAAAATATAGAAGATCCACATCCGCAGATGTGAAAAATCTGCATCCGCACTGGTGTGTTACGCAATAATACCGCTTCTGAAAATCGTTGTAGAAAAACGAAACGTTTGGAAAGCAATTGCCACTTGACTAGGCCCTCAGAACACAGTGATGAAACGCAACGAATGGAACGCCCGCAACAACGCGCAGATTTCGATGGCACAGGATTTTGCGTTTCTGACGGCCAAATCCAAATCCCACCCTGTTGTGCTTCGCCCTAACTAGCGCTGATCGGGATAAACTACTTTTAGGCAGACACTCCGATTTCACGAAACAACAGGGATTGAATAACAACGACGGTATAAACAAAACAGTGATAGCTAGTTACTGCTATTTTGATCTTGCTATTATCAGTACTTACTTACCTAATCTATACATATATTTTATACATACATACGCAAATAAATAAAATTAAAGTCTGTATGTGTGTGTGTGTTGTTGTCTGTTTGTTTTTTCTTGCTAATCTGCGTAACGGCTGGACCGATTTTGACGGGACTTTCACTGGCAGATAGCTGATGTTTTATTTCAGAAAATTAGTTCCAGCTTCTTAAGACGAAATAATCAAATTTAATTACATAAATTATTATGAAAAAACTGGCGAAATCTGGGTGCGGAAATCCTATACAATGCGAGATCTGCTTACACCGGAAATGTATAGCTTGATATCTAGCCGTGCCACCTCTGCCTAGCACTTGGGGGAATACAGGCATGATGGTATGTTAATTAATTATGAAATAAAAGCATAGGTAATGTCTGAAAGTGAAATCATGACTTGTGTAATAGAACTTCTTCCAAACATCTAAGAAACAAGTATTTACTTCTTCTTGGAAATGCGAAATGAGTAGATTTTCTCGTGATTGTGGATTTCTGTAAAGTTACGTTACACACTAATAAGATTACGCTTTAAGATTAAACAAGGTAAATATTTGTCAAGGATTTCTGAGCCCAGATATGAAAATAGTTTTTAGAAATAGACATTAATGCTCCCAAATGCTCATACATCAAAAGCATCATGCAGTACCAGTGATTCTAAACTTACGACCGCATCTAAACAAAAGCACAAAGCACACAAACAAACATCTACAGATATCAAAGCCAGCACACGATTTCCATTGGCCTCAAAGGCAGTCCATACACTAACCATTAACGGCTTTCTGTCAATACATTAGAAATCAAATCACACACAGACACGGCCGGTCGTAATCCGGCTAAGAAAGACATCAAAAGCGATTGTCCAATGTGACTGCGACGTCACGGCCCAGTAATCAGAACGGGCCTGGCCAGGCCACGTATTTCGGTATTATTGCAAAACGGAATACTGGCAGCGTCTAGTTATTCAGGACTACACCAAACATCTTCGTTGGCTTTAATCCAGGGGGCCAAGTTGGGGACTTAGAGCTACTGGATGGTGCATGCACCGTGCACCTTGAGAACTTTAGGGGTGCTAACTTCAGAGAAGAAGTACCTAACCATTCTTCTTGTATTTCGTTTTAAACTATTCCATAAGTTTGGATACAAATCGCCTTTAATGATAACGAGGCTGATACCTATAATAACAAGATATTAAGTTAGCTTAGCTTAGGTATTGGCTGAAACTCTAATATTATGCTATCTTACTTACCTCAAGGCCTATTTTTTGTAATACATTTTTTATTAACTTGAAGGTGCAAATAAACTTTTTATATTTTCTCTAAAATAAAATAAGTTATAATTGAATAGACCGATTGTAGAAAGCAATACCAAGAGAGGTATCTATACAAGTGCGGCATGACATGTATGATAAGTACACATACTCGTTTATGAACATACAAATATGAAATTAATGTATTTTTTTATTATAAGTTGTAAACTGACCCACTTGCACTTATCATCCAATTATATACAAGTAGTACAAAGGTAGTCATTTACCATATCGAAACTGGAAAAATATATGATACGAGAAAAAGAATGGTTGTTATCATGCCCACTTCAAAATCGAATGTCTATTATAATTTCCACAACTGTTCGTCGTTAACTAAATACCGACATTATGAAAAACAAAATTCATCAATTTTGTTCTCTGATTCGCTGATTTTATTAAGAATATCATCATATTTTTTTACAATATATTTTATTTATAGCTTTCAAATCAAACTGGTATTTTTTTGCCTTTACTAAATTTACATACCTACCTAACAAAATTTATCGGCAATTTGTAGCGTTTATGATCACAAATTTAATGGCCAATCAAGTTAAATATTACATCAACAAGTAGGTATAATTTCCATAATCCGTGACTTCTCTTAATTAATTTGGTATTTGACAAAAGAGAAGTATACTTTAGGTTATTTTTATTCTTTATTAAGGCATCTACAACATCATGACATACAAAGGTTCGTCATAGTAAAACATCAAATTTGAAAAGTTTAATATTTATTCCAAAAATACATAAAACGAAACATTGGTACGAAATACGAAGGATTGCCACTAATTAGCAAAAAAAAATTCGCCATAGTAAAACATATCAAATTCGAAAAGTTTAATAATAATTCCAAAAACTCATAAAACGAAACATTGGCACGAAATACGAAAGAGTGCCTTTAATTAGCAAAAAAAAAATACAACTACGCTAATCAAGTATTGTATAAGCTACCCCTTTTCACATCCTTCCATAGTTTCTACATCCACGTTGTATGGCTCTCTTGCAATTAGTTTCCGCTCAAAGCACGTCTGCCGCAGACCGGAGTCTATGATCCAAGCTAAACCAACGGAAAACAGATTTCCTGTATAAGTAAATCGCCGACAAAGTAAAGGAATGATTCATAAGCTCATTCCGCTGAATACTATGATGAAGGAAATAATTATTTACTAACCAGTAAAATAACTCGGTCAGATTTAGATGTTTATAGAGCGGTTGAAAATAGCCGATTTTTTGCAAGTTTGTAGTGTGATGTTGATTTGTTGAACATTGTTGATAAGTATGTGATACAATGTTAAAGGCTATATGTTCATAAAATTGCCTTTTAGTGCACATTTTCCAAACAAACTTTCTCGATGTCCGATAACGAACGTGCAATTTATTAAGGTTTTCCATCCGGAAATTGCGTATTGGCTGAACCTAGTCTTATATCTTCAGTCAAACTTGGACTTAGTTATTATAAAGGACAGCTCTAATACTTGCATATGACAATAAATGTTGAATTCAAGATTTATGTCCTACGTTAGACGTTAGGCCAAGCTTGTCATTAATATCATAAATGCGAAAGTGAGTTTGTTTTCACGCTTTCACGCTTAAACGGCTGAACAGATTTGGATGAAATTTGGCACAGTAGACCTTGATCTGAAGTAGGACATAGGATGCTTTTTATCCCGATATTCCCACGGGATCGAGACTGGCGCAGGTGAAACCGCGTGGCGCAGCTAATATTATTACACTTATAAATGCGAAAGTGAGTTTGTTTGTTTGTTTCTTACGCTTTCACGCTTAAATGGCTGAACAGATTTGGATGAAATTTGGCACAGGGGTAGACCTTGACCCGAAGTAGGACATAGGCTAATTTTCATCCTGGATTGCAGACGAATTCGCGGTCAACAGCTAGTATTAATATTATAAATTTGAAAGTTACTCTGTCTGTCTGTCTAACATACAGACAAAAAAAAAAATTGAAATCCATTCAGTGGTTTAGGCGTAGAACTCTGTTTGTATGTTAAACAGACAGACAGAGTAACTTTCGAATTCGAAAAAGACAGACAGAGTTATACGAAAAATGTTAACAATGAGATAAATTGCATCCTGAGGAATGATATAAGCTACTTTCTGTCATAAAAATAATTCTAAAAGATATATTGGATAAGAACGTTTGTATGGAAAACCCAGCACTACGCTATGATGTTCTTCAGAACGGTCAGGTACCTTTCTGAAGAACATCACCAATAAGGCCAGTGTATTTCCTATCCTAATTAAATTGCCTTTAAAACCCGAACGAATTAATTAGACCAATGATTAACTAAACTGTACTGATAGGTACTGCTTAAATGTTGATTCTAAATGAACATCAAAAACGTATTTTCTCGTAAATGAACTCTGAATGAATGAGACCTCACTTCTGAGTGAAGATAAACGCACTTCACTTGGTTAATGTAATGAAATTTCACGGAATTCAGGGAATTCGGTGTAAAATGAACTGGCTGAAAGAAGCTTCCTGTAATATGTGAGATTTTGTAAAGAAATCGAGGACTATCCTTAGAAGCATGCTTGGATTATGGAAAAGGGTCCTTGCTATATTTTCAAGTTTGGTTACTTAGTCTCTATCAGTTTTAAGTCGAACGGCAATTTTACAATTATTGATCACGGTGGAAATTACCGTAGGAAGAATAAATATTTTTGGTTTTTCGGATTCCGTACCCAAAAGTTGCCAATGGGACCATACTACTAGGGACCGCTGTCCGTCCGTCCGTTCGTCTGTCGAAGGGCTGTATCTTTTAAACCGTAATAGGTAGACCCTGGCAATTTTCACAGAGTGTATAACTAAGGCCTCTATAATTTTTTTTAATTAAAAATAAAATAAAGTAAAAAATTAAAGAAACGTGTCTTTTTGACATTATTTTCTAGATTAAAGATGTATTAAAAATCAAAGATGAAATTAAATGAAATTAAATTGAATTAAAGATTAAAGATGTATTTTTTTTTTTAATACACGGTACTATACCATGCCGGTATGGTTGTACGGTGGAACGGAACCCTTTGTGTATGACTCCGAAACGCACTTGGCCGCTTTTTGATTTGAGATACCTACCTAATCCTCTTTAAGGGATTAGATAAAAAATATATAGCTGCCTTCACTTTGTTTTGGAAAAGTTATTAATAGCTACCTAACACTAATTAAGACCCCATAAACAACCAAAAGGCGAGAGGCCCATACAAATAAAAACGCTCAAAATTAAATAAAACCAAGTTCCTACTCCATACTTCCTCGCAACGCATTGGCCCAAAGACCGCCATTCGCTAGGTACCTACACATCTCCAGAGAAATCACGAGAGGTTATTCAGTCTCCACCTACCTGACTAGGGCTATATAAAGGGCCATTGTAAGCCACATTACGCGAACACCCTATATATTCGAGAATTTTGTACCCGTAGCATGGCGTTTTCTATCTCTACGAAGAATAGACATAGCTTGTTCTATATAAAGTGACAGTTCGTTTCTTCATTTTTGACATCCACCGTAGAAATCTTTCTACAATCTGTCATTTTGTCTTTCATTTCTAACGATCTTTGTCTAGGTCTTTTTATATGTAGACTATTTCGGAAGAAAGTTTTCTATCCTTACTGTCAAAATCACACTGACAACCGATAAATCCTATGATAAAACAAAGAATTCTGAGTCGAATTATGTAAAAGAGTGAATTTCGTAAAAAGTGCAGGTGACTCTTTCTATTTTGCTGCCGTCTCGTACTGTTTACTGTCTACAGGAAACGTCATTTTTGTCTACTCTTCCGTCGACAAAACGGTGCTCATGCTACGCCTGCTGGTTTGAAATATCTTTTCAATTTCAGGAGCTTTTTTCATTATTTATTAGTAGTGTTGCGGTGGTGTGTTTTTTGTTTATTAGTTTATTTGACACGGTGTGGTTGTTTGATCCAATTTTGAAGTCGGTTAAAAAATAATCACTGCTTAGATTACAAAAATATCACGTCTTGTTTATATCTGACACTTCTGCCAGTATATATTCATCATAACTAATATTATAATGCGAAAGTGAGTTTGTTTGTGTCTAAAACGACTGAACGGATTTAGATGTTTAGCACATAGGTAGACCATGACCTGGTATAGGACATATGATACTTTTTATCCCGGTATTTCCACTGGATCGAGGCTTACGGGTGAAACCGCGGGGTGTAGCTAGTCTCATATAAGTCCATCTCCTGGGCCAAGCGTACGTACACCTAGGCCTGGGACCAAGAGTCGCCACATCAACCGGTTCTGTGCTTCTCGCATCCAGCGGATTTCCCCGATCTCCTCTATGTTATAGATAGTGCCATCCGCGAAGACGCGCCCCAGTCTTCTTCTTAATCGCTAGCAGTACAGTAATCGCGTTTAGGAAGAAGAGCGGGGTGCATCTTCGTCTTCATCAGTCCTCCTTGTGAAGGACCTACCCACGCGACGCAATACATTGTAGGTAGAACTAACATTTAAATAATTTCCGCAAGCAGTAAAATTCATCCAAGGAAATCGGACTTCTATTACTAAGTATAAGTACCACATTATTCTTAAGCCAAGGGTCAATGAAACCTTATCGCTTATGCAGTGTTGGTTACCTGTAATGGTTTACGCAGAGTACAATGGCAGAGTAAGACTGATTTGCAATATTTCTGGAGCCCGTTGTGAAAAGTGAACTAATGCCAAAGGTTTCAGACCAAATAAAAAACCAAGACAAAGCGCTGCGAACAATACAGTGAAGCATGCCAAAACTAAACCTCCGCTCTGTGCATACAAGCACACACGCACACATTTACAACTATTTACAATCAAACTAGGCCTCACTAAGTCCACACATGTTTACGAAACCGGCCTCACGTCACTGGTTGACAGCGTTCTGTCTTGGTTTTTATATTTGGTCAGACCGGCCACATCAGCATTTCCTCTAAAAGCAGTTCATTTCCTGAATCCCAGCTGTCATTAGCCATTCCTCTAATTTGAAATAAAAACAATTCATAATTTGTGGACCATTTAACGAATCTCCATAGAAAACTGTCAAACAGATGAATTATTTCGTAATTTGAATTACACGCAGATCATATTATGATTTGTCAGTTTGTGACATTTTACGATGATTCATAATATTTTCATATTGTGATTCTGCTATTGTAACTGTTGGGTGCGTTGCCTTCTCCGGCCAATCTCCCGTAAACGCATCTATGTATATAGGCCGTTATACCAACGCCAGCCTATGCTCTAGTTCGGCGGGGTCCGCTAGGACCGAAGCCTACCAGGGTTGCGGGACCGGTTCCCTTACAAAAGACATTATTGAATATAGATACAATGCCTATTGGTCTAGTGGTCGCAAGCGCTACTGCTTCAGGGTTGCGGGAAAGTCCGAAAGGGATACCGGGACCTTGGCAACCGGCAACTGAAGGAACACGGGTGGGTTTTAGTCAGTAAAAGTCTGACACGCCCTTCCGCTCCGCCCAGAGCGGGAGAAGTCATTTGATGACTTCCAACACTCAAAAAAAGCCTATGCTCTAGTATCGCTAGTATGTCAATCTGTTGGTGTATTGCTGTCTCCACATGGTATAACATGAAACATACAAAATGGTAGCCTCACTCAGAGTCCATAACAACCCGGAACAGACTCAAACAACGTAATTCCAGTCCTCAAATTACCCGAACAGCGAAAACGGTAAGAAGTTGCAAAATACTTAATTGTTATGAAACGAAAGCTCGCGCTTCAGAAAATACATAGTTTAACTTGTTAACTGGCCAGTTAATCGCCGCTGTTAAACGTTATTACGTAAACCGTAGTTAAACAACGGTGAATCCGATACTTTGTTTGTGAAACAACTGAAAACTGTTAACAATTAATACGGAGTTAAAACAGGAGATAAGTAGCATGCTATCAAGTTTGCAAATCATTACGGTTTTTCACTCATATTTACCCGACTGCCCCAGAAGGAGGGTAATGTTTTTCTGATAAATGTTCAGTTCACTGCCTCGTTGGTCTACTGGTAGCAAGCGCTACTGCTGAGCATAAGGTCCTGGATTCGAGTCCCAGGTTGTGCAAAGTGTTTTGGATTTTTTCAATAGCAGCCCGGAATATAGATTTGTACCCGGCTGATGGCAATAGGCTCGGGATCCCCCTATTACATGGGACTTAAACATAACTGGCAAAATGTGGGTGTACTAAAGGTATAGCATAATCAGCCTATATAATGTTCCCACTGCTGGGACACAGGCCTCTTCGAGAGGGAGTGGGCTTTTTAACTCACACATGACATGCCGGTTTCCTCGCGATGTTTTCCTTATTTATTTATTTATATATACTTTATTGTACACCACAAAAATATATAACGAAAGGAAAAAAACAAACACTACAAAATATACAATCCTTCACCTTACCAATGGCGATGAAATAATTTACACAAAGTAAAGCGCCTGTCTGGGTTCGAACCTACGACCTACAACACGTAAGTCGTGGCCGTTACCACTGGGCCCACCACTGCTCTTGGGTACTCGGTACTAAAGGTGTGCCTTTACCTAACCCTCCGGGGATTATAGGCATGATGTTATGGAATAGGCTGATTATGCTTATGTTTATGCTATCCATTGAAAATGCAGTACGTATGCATACCTATGAGATCCATTTGCGGAAATGTGAGTTTATTTACCATATTGAAAAGTGGAAATATAATATAAATAGCTTCCGCTCGCGGCTTCGCCCGCGTGGTATGTCGATAAAAAGTAGCCTATGTCCTTTCTCAGGCTCTAGACTATCTGTGTACCAAATTTCATTTAAATTGGTTCAGTAGTTTTGGCGTGAAAACGCGACAGACAGACAGAGTTACTTTCGCATTTATAATATTAAAAAAATAGTAGAGAAGTAGGGATTGTAGTTAGCCCAGTTGCACACATGCTGGTGACAGAATAATGTGCATGGACAATACAATACAACTTTATAGATAAAAGGTACCTGTCTACCTATGTAGTTGCGTTATAACTTGGTATGCAAACTTTAGAAAAAGCTGGATGCGTAGGATGCGATTCGCACTGTGTGTGTTTAGTAACTTTGCTTTGAATTGTTTATTTATTTATTTAATACTCTACTCTACGCATAAGTCCTGATCCCGTGGGAATATCGGGATAAAAAGTATCCTATCTGTTAATCCAGGTTATAAACTATCTGTGTGCCAAATTTCATTCAAATCCGTTCTCTAGTTTTTGCGTGAAAGAGTAACAAACATCCATCCATCCATCCAAAACAAAACAAACAAACAAACTTAAAAAAAAACCAATACAAACTTTCGCGTTTATAATATTACTAGCTTTTGCCCGCGACTTCGTTCGCGTGGAATAGTGACTTCCGAACTTCCGACAGATTTTTGGTTTTACCCGCATGGCGCATAGTTGCCGATCACGCGGGATCTCTTCAAAAATGAACGGAACCAATTTTAAATTTACGAAACGATCTATCCTCAATTCTACGACAGTACCGAAGCGCTCGGCCGATACCCAACCAAATGCGTGTAACGAAACCATAGCGCGATCTATTTCGATCCCAACGCGCCATCTATCGAGCATAGTGACAACTCGGATTATTTATCTATACTCCGTTCGGGCATTTTCTTTGTACTAAAAGTTTTATTATATTGATATTATTTTTTTCATACCTTTTTACTATTTATTTACTTTTTTCCGTGAATTAAAACAATAACATGAACCGAACTCGTGTAACGATCGACACCATTGCGCGATCACCAACTCGACATATAGTACTAATAGAATTATCTATACTCCGTTAGAGCATTTTCTATGTACTTACTAAAAGTTGTATTATATTATATTTTTCATACCTTTTTACTATTTATTTACATTTTTCCGATGAATTTTCAGTACTGAATTGATGCCGACTCTTGACCAATAGATGGCGCTGTATGTCCGGAATAAATTTTATTTTTTATTTTATTTTTTGTAATAAAAACTATCCTATGTCCTTTCTCAAGTTCCAAACTATGACTGTACCAAATTTCACACAAATCGGTTCAGTAGTTTAGGCGTGAAGCAAAGACAGACAGACAGACAGACAGAAAGACAGACAGACAGACAGACAGAGTTACTTTCGCATTTATAATATTAGTTTGGATTACGAGTATTAGTAGGAAATAGGATACATTAAAATATTATAAACTAGCTTTTGCCCGCGACTTCGTTCGCGTGGAATAGTGACTTCCGACAGATTTTTGGTTTACCCGCATGGCGCATAGTTCCCGATCACGCGGGATCTCTTCAAAAATGAACGGAACCAATTTTAAATTTACGAAACGATCAATCCTCAATTCTACTTTTACGACAGTACCGAAGCGCTCGGCCGATACCCAACCAAATGCGTGTAACGAAACCATAGCGCGATCTATTTCGATCCCAACGCCATCTATCGAGCATAGTGACAACTCGGATTATTTATCTATACTCCGTTCGGGCATTTTCTTTGTACTAAAAGTTTTATTATATTGATATTATTTTTTTCATACCTTTTTACTATTTATTTACTTTTTTCCGTGAATTAAAACAATAACATGAACCGAACTCGTGTAACGATCGACACCATTGCGCGATCACCAACTCGACATATAGTACTAATAGAATTATCTATACTCCGTTAGAGCATTTTCTATGTACTAAAAGTTGTATTATATTATATTTTTCATACCTTTTTACTATTTATTTACATTTTTCCGATGAATTTTCAGTACTGAATTGATGCCGACTCTTGACCAATAGATGGCGCTGTATGTCCGGAATAAATTTTATTTTTTATTTTATTTTTTGTAATAAAAACTATCCTATGTCCTTTCTCAAGTTCCAAACTATGACTGTACCAAATTTCACACAAATCGGTTCAGTAGTTTAGGCGTGAAGCAAAGACAGACAGACAGACAGACAGAAAGACAGACAGACAGACAGAGTTACTTTCGCATTTATAATATTAGTTTGGATAACACAACTAGCTATTTACACTTGGTAGGACACTTAGCCGTCGAAGTAGTTGTCCGCATCGCTGTCATCCAGAAACGTGCCCAGAAGACTGGCAGTACCTATTGCCACGTTGAATGGCAATGCTAATTCTTTGGCGAAAAAATGAGCCAGCTATCATCACGTGAAGTGTTTTTTTATCATTAATCTAAAATGTAAAAAGCCAATATGTACATAAATATTATAAATTCAGCCTTGAAGTCCTTTTTAATACTGTTTCCATGTATTCAGGCACAATTGGCTTTGTTTCATGAATTCTTTATACGGATCCCGGGTTAATAATGAATGGAGTAGAAAGAGTACAGTTTAAATATTAAAATGTACTTACATCAGGCTTGATTGAGAATCAGTTAGAAAAAAAAAAATATTTTCCCTTTGCTAATACATTCGATCGCATTTATTTACCTTAATATATAACAAAGTTTTTCAACCCAATTTCAAATAAACCTACCTTTGGGCGTTTGTCCACCACAGCCGTCACCGAGAACGAGATGACAGCGCGGCGCCGAAGTAGCGATACATACATTTACCATGGTCGCGTGTCCACCGCACGTCGATCACCCGAGCGCTGTCATCCCGGCCGTCGAAATTTCGACTAGTTCGGCCCGACCGCTAGAACTCGGCCCAAGGTTGTGACGGGCCGATATGCCGGCAATACAAAACACGTAAGATCCTGTCTCCACACTGCCATCGCACCGCGCCGTTCGCTCGCTTTTTTTTATCTATCACATGCCGAGTTCGGTCGCGGTAGACACATAATCGGACCGGGATATAATATGTCACGTTCGGTTCGAATAATCCCGATTGGTAACGTCCCGGTGACGGCTGCGTTGGACAAACGCCCTTAGCCTATGTTAACACACCTGTAATTTTCTATCAGCTACCGACTTCACAGTTTTCAGCCGCGTAATAACCACAATAAACTTACAATAGGTACTACTACAATACTGCGAGGGTTAAATATTCAGAGGCCACCGGGACGCTAACGGCAAAAGTTTTAATACATTAATCCCACAACCAATGGGTTCGAATAAAAATATCGATTGCTTGTATTGTCATTGTAAAAAATGTACAAAAAACCAATTAAAAGTTTTATGAAAGTCTCCTGAAACTTTTCCCGTTGTTTTTACTTCGTAAAGGAGTTGCGACATTTTGACATTAAATTAAATACAAGGAATGTTTAAATGTAAAGGTTGTTTATTTTTAGCTTTTTGGTAACTAATTAAAGATGGATTTTTTTACATTTGTGTACTTGGATGTAGGAGGAGCTCGTGGCTAAGTCATAACAGCCGCACGGGTCGATCCAACAGCTACTCTTGCCGGAGTTAGTCCGTGGATGGGTGAACATCTTTACTTTCCGAGACTCCTCTGTGGCTCGGAAAGCACGTTACACCGTTGGTCTCGGTTGTCATTCATGGATCTTTGACAGTCTTCACCCAAACCAAAACCAAACCCAAAAGTGTGACAACCAGTCTTACCAAGGGGTAATATCGTATTACCCAGTTACTGGGTTGTGTAGGTCAGATAAGCAGTTGCGAGTTGGCTTCCAGTCTAACTGGATGCAGCTAAATATCAGTATATTTTTACATGGAGTGACTGCCTACATGACCTCCACAACCCGATCTATCCAGCCGATCGATCAGTGATAATACTTTTAACTTTTGTGTTCATTGTTAAGGATCGCTTGGAAACCCATGTTCAACAATTTATAAATGTTTATTTATAGTTTCAATAACAAAAGACTATAAATAGTTATATAAACATAATAAACCTTACGGTACCATTGTTAAAAATGCTGAATAACGGACTGAGCACAGAAATAAACTACATATAAAGCACAAACAAAATACTAGAAATAACCGAATAAATTGTAGAATTTATACACCTAACAAGTCCTGTTTAGACCCACAATAAATACTGCTTTTGTTAACGCAGACGCTATTCTATTCAACACAACGAAGAGATTCTATTTCTACATTATAAATCTATAGTTCCGTTTGAGGGTCTCTTCACATATAAGTGTTATTCAGTGATATTGCCTGTGAAATTGGTATCACAAATATGCCCCATATGCCAGTATATTATGCTCAATATGCCCGGGCATGATATCATCTCATTTCACCCTTCAATGTAGGCAGTACTTGTCAATCAATCATGTGGAAGTTTGGTACATAATCGGAGTTTGAGAAGAGGAGATGTTTTATATTTTCTTAGTGATGTACCTAGGGGCAGTAGGACATAAGTATGTAAGGTTCTTGTCATATTAATTAACCTGATATTTCGCTGAAAATTTTGGATACTGTACCGTCTGCCATTTTAAATAAAAGGACTTGTTGCGAGGATCCCAAATACATTTTTTTCATAATTTTAAAATAAATATTTTTAAAGAAATTTAAGAAAATCGATGAAAATTAACCACCCCTTATCTCCGAAACTACTGAGCCTAATATTTTGAAAAAAAAATACAGAGAATGGTTCTTTACTCATAAACACGCACTTCGCCAGTTTTTAATATGAAACTGACAGGTATCAAGAACGCATTCTCTCGACGGCCGGCAATTTTTCTATGTGAGATTTATATCTATAGATCCAACCCACGACTTTACAATCATCATCGATAGCATTATACCTGCGAAGATTTGCATAAAAGATACTGAACGTATTTCCTGCAAGGTTTTTATCAACAGCGCAAGATATGCAATTAAGCATTGTGTTCGAACAATGGACATGATTACAGAGCATCGATACTTTAGTGACGTCAGTAATTGGTAGCCACGCGTTTCGTTCGCACGTTACTTAGATACTACTTAGGTATGTTACTTCTTATGTATATATAACTGATTAAGTTAATGTTTTCACTAGAGAGTAAGATACAGATTTAAAAAATACAATAGACGTTGATATATTTAGTAACCTATTCCGCTTGACTATTCTTCAAGAGTCATAAAAACCCTGTAAGAAATCGACACGTGTTTCACCTCTCAACAAGGCATCCTCAGGATGACGATTGGCCAATTGCAAACCAGAACGCAACGTGTAACCACACCAACCGCTGGACGCAAAGTGAATAGGTGACTGAATAGTGAAGTGAGTGAATAGGTTACTAAATATATCAACGTCTATTGTATTTTATAATGGATTTCCGCAAAGTCACGGCTGAATCAATTAACTGAGATTTATAAAATACCTCATTCATCAGTTCAGTAGTTTAGGCGCTACAGTGGAATACACGTAAAAGCAACATAGACTGCTAAAATCATAACCCTTCCTATTGGCTTTGCCGTAGTCGGGTAAAAAGTAGCTTAGTAATGCAAGTTGTGAAGGCATGCGCTTCAGGCTGCTAATTAAGTACATTCTCAAATCGTTAATCCAGACCATCTGGGTGCCTGCCAGGGTTGCGGGAAAGTCCGAAAGGGATACCGAGGCCTTTGGCAACAGGCAACTGAAGGAACACGGGTGGGTTTTAGTCAGTAAAAGTTTGACACGCCCTCCCGCTACGCCCAGAGCGGGAGAAGCCATTTGACGATTTCCCACCATCAAAAAAAATTAATTAGGGCAATCTCTTCTTTTAATTGGAAAGCGCATTTCTTAAAATTCAGATATGTGGTACAGTGTGTAGGTAAAATCAATCTGCCTAGCCTTTTCCCAACTATGTTGCGGTTGGCTTCCAATCTAACTAGATGCAGCTGAATACCAGTATTTTACATGGAGCGATTTTACTGTGTAGGTACTGATTGCGTATTTAGTCACAATCTTAAAGTGACCCTATTTATTGCCCCTTATTTGCGTCTTATAGTCTTTAACGTATCAGGCGAGTTCCTCATACTGAGGTCCCTAGATCCTCTTCAGTCGCCTTAACTACACCCATGGGAAAACAGGAAAACTCCTACAAACTCTTTTAAAACAATTAAATAATATTTTAAAATTTCAGAAACAAAATGCGCAGAAAACCCATTACCTATTCATCATCATTTTGAATTCACATTCTATGCAAAACCTGCTCATTTAAGGTTTCTGCGTAGAGTACGAACAAAGGTCGAATAAACTTCGTGAACGCTCTAATTTTGTGAAAACTGGAAACAGTTGATGCAGGAAATTTCCCGCTGCGCTAAATACAATGCCCGACTGACTTGTGTAAAGAGAGTTATTTATAATGTCGGGCCCGCGATGAATTTAACTCATCACAGTATGCTCGCTTTGTGCGTTATGCTAGTAGGGACATGACGCTGACAATTTATTTCATACTATGCTCTGTTCCAAAAGTATCTGACGAAAGTGTAAAAAAAACCCGTTAATACTTACGCAAGCACTATAAAGGGAATTAGTAACACATTCCTATGAAGTTTTCAACTGTATTATATCTCACCACCTTTTCTAACAATTATTGTTTGATTAACATTGTTAAATTATACTTAATTGAAAAATCATCCATGAAAAAGATATAAAATTAACCTTAATTTTCAAATGAATAAGATTGATTTAGGTTATAAAATTAACCTTACTTGTCAAATGAATAGGATCAATTTAAGTTATAAAATTAACCTTACTTGTCAAATGAATAGGATCAATTTAAGTTATAAAATTAACCTTACTGGTCAAATGAATAAGATCAATTTAAGTTATAAAATTAACCTTACTGATCAAATGAATAAGACCAATTTAAGTTATAAAATTAGCCTTACTTGTCAAATGAATAAGATCAATTTAAGTTATAAAATTAACCTTACTGGTCAAATGAATAAGATCAATTTAAGTTATAAAATTAACCTTACTTGTCAAATGAATAAGATCAATTTAAGTTATAAAATTAACCTTACTTGTCAAATGAATAAGATCAATTTAAGTTATAAAATTAACCTTACTTGTCAAATGAATAAGATCAATTTAAGTTATAAAATTAACCTTACTGATCAAATGAATAAGATCAATTTAGGTTATAAAATTAACCTTACTTGTCAAATGATGATGTCTGTGAGGTGATTTAAAAGTATAATTTTGTGTTGACGTATCAAATCAAACACTCAATTTGTAATTTAAGTGGCAATAAAATTGGCATCCACAGGAACGTTTTTGGTCCATTTGTTTACATTTTCATGATGTACTTTTGGAACCGACTATATGTGTAGTGTACATACTACGCTGCTAATTGGAATTGGTGATAGGTGTCATGGCGACGCTGATGATTGATTGCAACGATTTTTGATGTCTGATAGCGTTAATGTTTTGGGCGGCAACGTGTCCATGATATGGGCTATATTTTTTATGATTAGGTGTAAGGAGTGTTGTTTAGTGAAAATGGCCTCTATAATTACTTATACTAAGAGGTAAGCAAAGCATTGTGGTATTTCCGGGATATATTTACGGTAGGTAACGTCGGTAAATAATTATTAGTATAATATCCTACCAAAAAAACTTTCTTACAAAAAAATCCACCAATTCTAAAATTGTCCCAAGACATGCAGAATAAAAATAATTTATTGCTCAAAGTCCACATTACGGAGGGCATAAGAAACGCATTTCAATTAAAGTAATGTTCAGAAGTTGGCTGAATGTTCAACAAATGGAATTATAAGCCCGTCTTACACCCGCGGTTACCTGCGCTGAACTTGCTGCGATCTGAAATGTTGTAGGCGCTGTTTAATTTATTAGCTCTAGATTAACTTTATTTCGTATAAGTAATACAATAAAACCTAGTCCTAACTAATCCATACTATCCATACTAATATTATAAATTCGAAAGTAACTCTTTCTCTTTGTCTATCTGTCTGTATGTTACCTTTTCAAGCCAAAACCACTGAACGGATTTCGATAAAATTTGGCAAGGATATGGATGGCATTCCGGGGAAGGACATAGGCTACTTTTTATCGACATACAAAGTGGGCGAAGCCGGGGGCGGAAGCTAGTATTATATATGCGAAACTGTGTTGATTTTTTTGTTTTGTTTGTTACGCTTTCACGTCTTAATGGCAGAACAGATTTCGGCACACGGCACACGGGTAGACCGTGACCTGGGTTATTACATAGGATACTTTTTAACCCGGTAATTTGTTCCCGCGGGCATATGCTAGTATACAATATTTAAAACAACTAACTATTTAATAAATGACTAACTATAACTATAAAAATATATAAATACAAAAACAAAACACGATTTATTAATGTTGTTTGCAGTTTGGCGTAAGGCCAGTATGTTAGCAATATGTTTGATCATTTATGAGTAACACGAGGAGTTGAATGGTCTGTGAGAATAAAATTCCAACTTCAAAAAGTGCTTAAATGTTTATAGACCAAAAAAGATAGATCTGTTAGCTCATTGTAGTAAAAGTAAATATAGGAAAGTACGACTCTAATTTGAGTCTGTCTGGATACTTATTTTCCAGCTCAAGTTCCCCTGGGTTATTAAATACACATCACTCATAAATCCCTTAAATTATGTACACTCCATCTTTAGCTTAAATTAGTAGGTAGTATTTTTGTTCCGTCTTCCTTGCATATGGTACTGTGGTAAATATGTAGGTAAACGTTTTTTATTTGTTTCTAAATTAATTGATAAGCTACGCTCTGTCGCATAACAGAAGGCAAATTATTGTAAGTACTTAAAAAACGTTGACATTCAAGTCGCAATCTGTCAAAAATGTTGGTAAATTAATTGTATTTTTGACAGATTGCGAATGAGACGCGAGTGCGAACTTTCTTAAAAATTACGGGTATTGCCCCCTGAACTAGTCAGGCAAATCCGAAACATACTCGCGTAAAACCGTAAACAATAAATAAATGTTAATTTAATTCACTGAACACAGTGTGACACATTTCGGAACGCTCGTAAACACAAGGCACATAGCGTTGCGATGCGAATGGTACCTTCCCCCTGATTATGTTGGCGTATGTTTAGTGCTATTGTGACATGTGGTATACGGTCTATATAAACCTAAA
The DNA here is from genome assembly GCA_947522985.1 of Lithophane socia. Lineage (NCBI taxonomy): Eukaryota > Metazoa > Arthropoda > Insecta > Lepidoptera > Noctuidae > Lithophane > Lithophane socia. The sequence goes on along the minus strand of OX383255.1, from coordinate 12,094,988 downwards.
TATTTAGGCCCTTGATAAAGAAACCTGGTCAGGAAAGGAATCTAAAATGATGGCAAACTTAATTATGAGCTTCGGGAAATTGTCGTTAAAAATACACATTTTTGACTGCACCGAAGTTAATACTAGTCTGTTTTACATTCACTATGTTAAACCATTAGTAAGTCATTGCAATGTTGAGAACTATTATATCGGTACGGAAAGGTATAAATTAGATTTAGATTGTAAACACGGCTATCAATACCTATGTGCTGTTAATATGTCCTAATGTCCTTTTTAGAACACATACATACAGACATTTCAGGAATCTTATGTATGACTAACATAACAATTAAGGTGATGTTTGCTGAATATTTGTATTTTTTTTTTAATTATTATCATTAGCTTTGATTATTTTGTTTTTATTTATCACCTCTACAACAAAGTTTTTACTGAAAGCTTCAACATAGTAGTAGTAGAAAAATAAAATAAAAGTTATTTTCTCAATTCTATACTTACAATTTATTATTTTCACTCAGTTACTGAATCACTTTCACAAATTCAGTTAGAAAATATTAGTTTTCCATACTCGTACTAAAATTGGCAGGCAGTCAAGAGGTAGCGAACGGCTGCACCACTCGAAACCCTGGATTTTATTTAGAAAAAAATTGGAAATAGGATTTTTAGTTCGATGTTAGTACTTAATTGGTTTTCGTATTTACCTATCCACTATCAAAATAATACACGGGTCTGAAATGCCGTGCTTTGGCCGATATTATTTTGAACAATACGCTTAGTGCTTGCCAGTGTTGCAGTGGGCCTAGCTCTATCATATTCTGTTTCTGACGTACATCAACAGAACGTTTTGAATTCCACATTTTCGCCTATTTAAGCCATTACAAGTAGCACTATCAAAATGGCCACACTTTAGGCAGATTAATGCATAACAACAGCACTTACAACCCCTAAAGGTAATCCTAATGGATATGAAATTCTCATTTTACATTCCTGGATATGCAAAGCGGATCGAAGGTAATGGAACATATTTTTTTATAACACAAGCGAGGTGATGCCGGATGCGAGCCGCTCCGGATAAAGTACGGATGTTCATTATTGAACATAGTTTGTGCTCATAACTGCACATGCGGGTGGTATTTACTGTTTGTTCGTATTTACACGTGCATGTAAAGCGAAAGAGAATATTTATTTGGAGTCAAGAAGTGTTTGCTTATGAATGGGAGCTATATTCGTTAATACGTTTTGGGAACTATAGCTTAGATATCGAGATTTACGAACATTATGTGGATATTCGAAATGGGGTGTTCCTTTGCAACCACTTTCTGATATGTTCCACTCTAATTCAGAAAAAGATATCTACATTCTCCAGTTTTTATCTCAATTTATTTCGGGTCGGCGCAGCGGGGATGGGGTATTTTTCTTCCATACTTCTCTATTGGTCGTCATCTCGGTAGTCACCCCCTCTCTAGCCATATCATCTTTCACACAGTCCATCCAACGTTTATTGGTCTTCCCCTACTCGTATAGACCCACATTCATACTCAAAACTTTCCTCACGCCATTTTCCTCATTCCTCCGCCGACCGATTTCTACACAACAGAAGAGATAGGTACCTCCTATATATAAATCCTTACTTATCCTTACTAATCCTTACTTCCTTACTAATATTATAAATGCGAAAGTAACTCTGTCTGTCTGTCGGTCTGTCTGTCTGTCTGTCGCGCTTTCACGCCAAAACTACTGAACCGATTTAAATGAAATTCGGTACACAGATAGTCTAGAGCTTGAGAAAGGACATAGGCTACTTTTTATCGACATGCCACGCGGGCGAAGCCGCGGGTGGAAGCTAGTATCTAATTAAAAGTAAAAACCTTTGTCCATCTACGTTATCCTGCTTTACATTAGCTAATTTTGGGAGAACTAGATATTCAACAACTACTAACGTAGTTAACGTTAGAACACAATGTTCTTGCACCCAGTCCTACATATCCCCATACCACTTTTGACAAGATTACCAAATCAAGATGGCGCTGTTAATATGCAAATAGAGTGTCAGTCATACACGGCAGGCGTGATGGATTTCGATATCTAAACAGAATAAAACAAAAGAAAACGTTTTTTAAACTGATATTGCAAGTACCTAACTACACATTCGCTCGTTCACCCCAAAAAAAACATCAAATACTTATTTTTTGTTTTGTCATGTTTAGATATCCCATCACGTTTGCGGAGTTTCCCTAACCAATTTAATTTGACCTGTATAACTACGATAACGGTTACGTGACGATACCATATATTTAACTAAGAGATTGTCCATGTATCTAGAACCTTGGCAAAAGTTTGACACAGAATGTAGCCATAACAGTACTCCTTGTAGATCCCTGTTTTCCAGCATGAAAATTGTATGATTATTTAAATAATCAAGATGATTGATTATTCATGGAACTGTGACAGGAGGAAACTGAACACCTCGAGAACTTCCAACGCGACGTTGAATAATAGATCCGATCAATTAACCAGGAGAACTGTTGGTAAGTTCGGCCGGTGGAAACTTTGTGTAATTGCAATACCTTTCACAGTTTCTACGGTTTCTACCATCAATAATTCATTATGTATTCTCGTTAATAGTCTTGTGGCTCCATCAACATTGCTAGGAGTTTTCTTTTTGTTCTTCTTAACTATTTATTATTCGATGTGATGCGTGTGGGTCTGTATAAAGGAACCGAATACCGGTACCTACGTATAGGAACAGCTACGGCTTTTCGAAACGGTATATACTTTTGGTAAACTATTTAGTCAGGATCAGAATAAAAAAGGAATTAGGTAAGTGTTCAAAAATAATACCCGAGAAGATTATACCACGACATTTAAACATTTCAACAGATGTATGGAGAACTAAGGAAACGGACATACCCCTAAGAATGTCCAAACTTAAGAAAGAGTGGGCGGGGAAAATCGTGCAGAACGGGTGGTCGATGGGGCCGAAATAATCTGGAGTAGTGACCGTGTCTATGAAGGCAGTTCTTGGGTAGGCCCCGCAAGGTGGACCGATGACTTGATGAAGGTTCTGAGAGAGAAGAGGAAGGTGGAGATCTGCTAAATGGAAGCACAGGATCGGTCGATGTACTGACAGTACGTCCAGCAGTGGATGTCTTTCGACTGAATGATGGTAATGATAATGATGTTGATGATGATGCTGATGATGAACGTTAGAACGTAAGTTAAAGGAGGTCTGGATTACTCAGAATCGTAGCACGTGACATTATGTAGTTTTTCAACAATTTAAAGTTACCGAACAATCTTTGTAATATTAAAATATTATGCCAACATAACAATTGTGTTAGGAAAGGCGAACCTAGACATAACAATATGAATGCCCTTGAAGTCACGTAGAAAATAATAATATTGAATATATTTAAAACAATACCATTGACTACCTCATTAGTATAGTCTAGAAGTCTAGGTTAGATTTCAAGACTTCGTGGACATAAGTTTAATCAAGTCGTTGAAATCCTAAGTAGGTCAAGTAAAGGATGAAGCTGTGTTTTTCTCAGTAGAGTGGTAAAATGTACCTACGAATACGTCTCTGATTAGTTTTCGGAGAAAACATGCATGATGTTGGATGCCTGGCGGTCTCTTTGCTGAGAATGAAGATGCTCTATAAGTAGGTAGGTATGGCTCATTATCTAGCCCTAAAGGCTCTTACATACTGGCGCGACTCGCCGCGCGACGCTACGGCGCTGCATTGTTCGCCGTGAAGTTTTCTCCGAAATTGTTTTGTTAAAATTCGTCACGTGGCAAATCGCGCCAGTATGTAAGAGCCTTTATGTTTGGAGTAGACGCACAAATTCTTCTTCTGCTTCTGAGTTAGTTGTAAAGAACCTGGGCGACCGAGCTCTGCTCGTAAGAAAATAAGGAGAAAACGAGTTTTACCAGATAGTAAAACTCGTAGTCGAGTGAGACCAAGCCAAATCGATTTTTCGGCCCCGTAAACCCCTACATTGCAACTTTCATCGAAATCGTTAGAGCCGTTTTCGTGAACGTGATTACAAATATTACTCATTTAGGATACATCAACTCGTCCTACATGCCTACGGCCCATTTAGGACGACTTGCAGGGAATCAAAATAACCAATATTTTTTTTTTTTAAAGTGCGCTGAACGTGAATAATTTATGTTTGAAAAAGTGTTAAACATGTATATAAGTAAAGTAAATAAAGTTATTATATAACGATTATTTTAGCATTACGAAACACTAGTCATATTTTGATTGAATTTCGGGATGGTTTACTGTTACAAAATGTAAATTGGGATTAAATTTTAATCCTCTCATCTACATTTTAATGCTAATGATTTTGGAATGAAAGAAAAACAGAATTAATCAGTTGGTTGCCTCTCCTGAAGAAATTAGTTGGGGTAGAGTGGTTACAGAAGAAGGGGGACAAAGGGATGGGTTAGGGCTTGGGGAAGCCCAGTAGAGGACTGCGATAAGATGAGTTGATTGATTGATTAAAATACCGTTTTTGTCATATTTGTACCATTTCAAAATTGTTATGTGAAAAACATTTACCCCATTATGGTGGAATCCGGCAGACGACCACAGACCGCCACGCAGCTCGCACCCAGGAACTTCCAATGTCTGCGATACCCCGCACGTACACCTACCCACGGTCCGTCGTCCGGGCTCGTCGGTGTCCGTCCGCAAAATCGCGGGTCGTGAGAATTCGGTGTAAGGCTTTACAGCCGCGGTTTGGTCTTAGCCTGGTCAAGTATATTTCTCCAAAATGACCTATTTCCGGCTTTTCTCTACAATTTCTCACTCCAACAGTTCTTAAATCTTGGTCTACGTCATCTAACCATTTGAGCTTGGGCCGCTATCAACTTCTCTAGCCATCCTATCCAGTAAACGTTTGGGTGCCCTAGGTCTCGTCCATTCTTGCGACATGCCCTGCCTGTGAAAAACTTTGACGTGATTTAAAAGCTTTATGAATTACCTTGTTTCTTAAAACAGTGGAGTCAATTAATTTAAGCTATTGCCAGTCCACAGGCGTTCGATTTTTGCCAAGATTCAATCTCCCCAAGAAATTACTATCATGGAGTCAATGGCTTTTTAACTTTTATGGGCATTATTGGCACTAAATTGGTAGATATAGTACCGTAGACGTCAAACAGTGTATGCCGTCGTCTTTGTCAATAATATAAATATTACGGTCTTTTAAAATTCGATGTGCAATTTTTACACTCGGGTATACCTTCTACATGTGTGGGTGTGAGTAAATGCTTTCTGGTATTCAATGTGCAGTTTCCTGGCTCGTTGTTTGATATAATAATCCTTTTCCAATATGCCATTCATGGGTGATAGTAGCGAAATCTATGGAACAATACAAAAATTGGCGCTTCAGTACCTGCGTGCCTTTGATTTCGAAATACCTGGACAAAGCGCGTTTATGTTGTTTGTTAACTGTAAAATTGACTGATACAATATTTACTTTTTTTTAATCTGTAATAAGTATTCCCGATGTAAATTAATATGAAGATGATTTATAAATAAATATTTCAAATTGATAACAGTAGCCACAGTAGGTAGGTACACAGATTAAAGTGGCGATATTTTTACAACGACAATTATTATTTATATACTACCAGCTAAATATGCGTGTGTTTCAAATAGCTTGGAAATATTTACAAATATAGCAGAAACTGTTTGTGCAACTGCGAAAGAAAAATACGCCATTTACAAGATGGAGTCTGCTTTTCTTGTTACTCATAAAAGCTGGACAGAAACGCCTGTCAGACAATAAAGCTATTTTTATTTAATTTCCTATCGTGATAAAAGTGGAAACGATATTTCCTTGTTTTTATCGGAGCAGTGGTCGCTTTTAATTTTTCTCGTAAAAGATACTCTGAAACTCATATTTTATATTATTTAATTTTTATAAAATACAGTCGCTCCATGTAAAATACTGGTATTCAGCTGCATCCGGTTTCACTGGAAGACTGCAAACAAAGTTGGGAAAAGGCTAGGCAGATTGATTGATCTATTGTATTTTTTTTGTAACTAGATTGTCCGTAGTCTTTCATTGTGATGTAGTTAGGTTGAACTCTATAATAAGGGAAAAACCATTGAATAGGTTCGACTAAGATACTTTTTCGCACTGAAATCAATTTCAGTACACACAACCTTTAAAAATAATTGCATTTCCAGTTCCAATTCCAAACAAATCATTGATTTTAATAATGATTGATTAGCATAATCAGCCTATAATGTTCCCACTGCTGCATGGGCCCTCTCGGTGAGAGGGAGTGGACCGTAATCGACCATGCGGGCCCCATGAGTGTTGGTAGATGTCACATGTCTTCGAATTTTTTGGTTCTTGGACATGCCGGTGTCCTAAAGATGTTTTCCTTCACCGTTTTGAGAGCAGTGGTGATGAAATAATTTACACAAAGTACAGTGCCTGTCTGGGTTCGAACCTACGACCGACAACCCATAAGATTATTTCTTTGATTAATAATTAGAATTCATGTCGTGCAGATAAAAATTTATAGCTTAAATGACCTACCTTTGCGAGCATAACTAGGCATCGAATAGATAAAGTTACTTACGGGTTACGGGTTATATGTTACGGCTCGTACTTTATACGCATTACTCTTCGTTATTCCACAAAATCTATTGCGAATATCGGTAGCCTTAGGTTTTTTATCAATAATCCAATGATCGTATTTTATTTAAACGTAAATAAGGTATTGTCGGTGGCCGCCGGCGCCCGCGTCGTAAATTATCGTGTCCCGCGAGGATAGCCTCTCCCGACACCAATATATATTAATCAACACTTAGAAATAAAAGTGTTAACAGAGAATTCTTTTGTATATTTTATGGAACAAAGTATGGAAATACGAGCTGAACAATGTACTGATTTTCTCGGATGGTTTTGCATAATACTTTGTGGTAGTTTATTTAAGTTTGTGGTTAGATTATTGAGTTTAGATATAAGTGAGTGACTTTGAAATTGACATTTATACGTTCGCTGATAATGAAGTAAGCGCACACGACGGCGAATTCAACTCTTATGATCAAAAGGCACCCCACTAAGAAACGTATAGTTTGATATTCAGCCTATCACATTTCACTGCTGGATGCATATGCATCTTCCAAGTTCTTTGCACCACAACACCCGACTATCCAATAGGGTGGGCCACATTTGTACGGAGTTTTTTTTTTTAAATAAGGTTTGTGTCTCCACCTATCGAATTATTTTTGTCCCTGTCACCTTTCCGTCCACCTAGCATTATCTAGCTTAGAATTACCAGAGTAAAACCAACTTTACTTAACGGACTTGCCAATCGAACTATGAACCAATATAACTCTAACCCGCGATAAGACCATGTCGAAACTGTATTCTTTATTGTTTATATTAAATCTATCCATAGGAAACCGTCAAATTGTGAACTGGTATTAAACTTGCATGCGACGTGATCACGTGACGTAACGCACCTTGCGCTAATAATACTAATTAGCTTGCCTAGCTGCGAGCAACTTGGAAGTAGTGCTCGCCGGCCGCTGCCGCGGCACCGCTCGCTTCGATCGCTCGGCTCGCGCGTGGTTTGTCACAGTTCTGACCAATTTCATCCAGTTGACAATTTTTGACAGTTTATTATATAACGGAAATAATACCGATAGATTATAAAATAACCGTTCTCACAATCTTACGGTGAAACTGACGTCCTATATAGCGGTTCTTATTAGTGAAAGTTTAACAGTGCAATGATGACTGCGCAATGCGTATATATCTCTACTTACATCACCATTCACCATGTTTACTCATCCACTCTCATGATATTATTTATGTAGCACAAAGCCAAGTTTATTTATCTTCGCTTTCTTCAGCTTTCATACAGTCAATGAACTGTTTAAAATAAATACTACCTAACTTAAAATCTTTCCTCAATCCATTTTGCAAAGAAAGTATTTATGAACTGCAGAAACAATACGAAACTAATATTTAGTGCCACTAAGAAACCGGATAAAACGTATTTAAATGAGAATTCTAAGCAATGGGTTTGCCGTTTGATGTTTTAAGCTAACATCTTTATTTACCTGTCCAAAAATACTGCAGGTTATTTGTTAGCGCTCATGTGACATGGCACTTAGAGAATAACAAGTCATTGTGTAAATAGGACTTGATCTGTGATCACCACTTATGCTAGACATTCGTATGACGTAAAACCGTCTTTCAACGACCTAAGGCGCTGCGCAAATGTAGACACGTGTGTTTTTGTTACCGACACGGCACACCATCACAGGAAACCGTAGTTGTTGTGTCTGCAACTGACAACTTTTAGTATCCAGTTACCTACACCAAAAACTAAATGTGTATATGATGAGCACTCCGTGTATGTGTCAAGTGGAAAGAATTCACAAATAGTGTCTACGTCTGCGCAGGGTGTTCATATTGATTTTATGAAAATAAAATATTCACTGGTATCTTGTATCCAACACAAGATACAAAAGTGTGAACGTTTGCGCAGCGCCTAAAACCATCCGGCTGACACCAATGACGCGACGTCGGAGGATTCATCCTTGCAACATGACCAAACCATCAAAGCATAATCTTTTAAATTTTTGTCACTACATCTTCGTTTATACCGCACCGTTGCCTTATCACCTCATTCCTCAGCTTATCATTGATAGTACTTAGTTATATAATGCAATAACTTAAATGGTTTTACGTCAATCATGTCCTTACTGATGAGAACATTCACAGACAGCCATTCAGTAATTTAATTTCGCACTAGTCCTCGTCCTTCGCCGGTCTATTGGTCACATCGGGTTAAGTTCTAGAGTCACCAGGCCGGGCCAAGCGCTATTAGGTATTCCCATCAAAAAGTTTCTCACAGAACGAGCTTTTCACGTAAAACAACAAGAGTTATTTAGAATGCTATCGTTTCAGTTTATTGCCATATAACTAACCATCTTTGTTTGCATGTTGACATTTATAAGTCAAGCTTGCAAACTAAATATATGCGCGAGCTAAAACAAACGTTGCTGGGATGGATATGTTTTGTGCGACGCGCACTAACTACTGAATAGGTGTATTGGTAGGTAGAGGTTCTACTTAGGTCAGGTCTACTCATCATCTTACCCACTAGTCTATATTCCAACTAGATTCGAGTTGACATTTAGCCCAACCAGATGGAGCTGAAGATTAAATTACATAGAGCTACTGCCATCTGACCTCCGCATCCTGGGCAATACTGCCATAGGTAGTAAGCTAAGAGACTTACTGTCAGATTCGCAGGTAGCTGAATACAGCGTAAGGTCTTCCAAATCTCGGATACCTAATTGATTAGGTTAACCATCCGCCTCCGTTGACGTAAAGCCAGTTAAGCCACGTGTCACACATATGTAGATTCTTCCGTGCCTGAGAAGGATCTACATGTGTAAATAATGATCACCTATCCTCAGACTGGCTGCAGCATGCGTAGCTTAAGCTTCCAGAATAATCAATGCACCCGATTGTAATTCTTGCTTCCAAATAACGACGAACCATTACACCAAATAATTCCAGTAGCTACAAAATTATACTACAAAGCGTTCCCAAACCATTCGATTACCCAAAAGGCATATGCACTATCGAATTTCAATTAAAGTTAATTCAATCGAAATTTTGAAAAAGAAAATATTTTATTTCGCAAAATTGAGTGAATCCATTCCGGTGCGTTTGAACCGAAGCGGCCGGGGCCGGTGTGTCGTAGTAATTTTATTTGTAATGGCATAGAGTATTAAAGTTACAGAGGCGAAACTCTCGCTCCGAACGCATTCGCAGTTTCGGGCATAATTATCTTCTGCTATATATGCTCCGCGCTTAACAGTTTTGGCTTGGTCGTAACAGGCTTACTTTAAATTTCATTCTGCCAAGACTTTTCCCTCCTACGTTAAGTTCGTCTTCCAGTCTAACCGGATGCATATGCATACCAGTATTTTACATGGAGCGACTTCCTATCTGACCTCGACAACCCAGCTAATGGGTAACACGATATACCTACCCCTTGGTCAGACTTTCGGGCTTCGCGTTACGACTGTCACAGATCTATGATAGCCGGGACCAACGGCTTAACGTGATTTCCGAGGCATGGATGTGTCTCGGTATATAATATATATGCACCTATCCACGGACCAACCTTGGCAAGCATTGCTTAGCCTTGAAAATCAACCCGTGTGGCTGTTATTGTATAGCCACGTACCCCTAACAGGCTTACTTACAAAATAAAATAGTTAGGAAACTTGGCTGATAAGTCAATTGACCATCTACTTGAATCCATATCCAAACAAATAGTTTAAATGCGAAAGTAACTCTGTCCGTCTGTTACCTTTTTCACGACTTAACGGCTCAACGGATTTCAATCAAATTTGGCACACAGGTAGACCTAGGTTAAAGCATACAATACTTTTATCCCGGTTGTACGTTTCTGTGCGATGATTTTTAACCTCCACGCGGGTGAAGACGCTGCCAAAAGCTAGTTGTCCATAAATTCAAATCCCAATTATCGGTAGAATGAAAGTATGACTGGCTATATAGCAAGACAAATGTGTAAATCTAATCAAAAATTAAATTAATCTTTTAAATACATAAGTTGCGTCTCTATACGATTTTATTATTCTGTGGTAATGGCCTTGTGGTTTCGGTTGGCTTGCAACCTATGCTGATGTATTTACCGTAAATAGATACAGGGAAACTGGGTTTTCGATCCCCTATACCTACTCTGCATACTTTGCCACCTAGAATCGAATAAGGGAGGTGTTTGCACTGAATTTTTTATGGCTTCTTAGATACTATCATGATATCCATTCAGATTTGTTACAGTTGTAATAAAAATCATGTCATTTGGTTTAATATTTACTTTTCTTTTATATTGATTGTTTTTTATTTTGTGAATGAGAGATCGTTGTACCTACTTAGGCAGTGTAGACTCACAGATGCTTCGATTTTTTGTCAAGTACCTAGTACTTGTTGACAGGTCTACACAGTATACTGTCCTTCCATAGGAACCTATTAACAGTGTAATTTGAAAACATTCTAAAAGTCGATTTTTTTTAAAAGAGTAACTGTGGTTTTTTCCTGCTCTTCCATAGGAAACGATCAATTGGAACCGTGCACCCAACTTTTAACGTTTCATAACTGCCAATAGTGCCCATGTAGGTTTATATATTTTGAATTTAGATTTATGTTTTGTGAAAGCTGTACATTAACAGCCGATAGAGAAAGATGGCGTCGCATCGTCAGGCAAATCACGGCTGTCCGAAATCTCACTGCAACTTGATGACTACGACCGCTCTGTCAAGAGTGCACCGACAAAGAAGATTGAGAAAGCTGGTGGCATAGGTAGGTAAATTCGTCAACAAATAACAAACGGTTTTTTACCGTATTTTGGGTCAATCGTTACGTATACCTAGTAGCTACAAAGAGATGTTTATCTGTGTCGTCTTGGCATTTTTTGTATATGTTCGGATACCTCAAGGGTCCTAAGAAATAATAATAACATACAATATGCATTTTTGGGCATGCATCTATGATAATGAAAACTTCTAAAAATGAAAAGGGTCTTTTCTCTACACCTTTACGTTAAGTTTCACGACTTTCCTTTCGTTTTGGTGTGAGGAATGAATACTGAACACGTTCTCGACAAGTTCACGTAACTTTCTATGGGAAGACGTTTTTATTCTCATAGTTCTGAAACTCTTAGAACAAAAGTTGTATTTCAAGAAGTTACTTTTTATCACTCTTGAAAGTTCTTCTTGAATCTAAAAATAAACTAACTTGGCATCTATTTTTAGATTGTCTTATCCATCGTCTAAACTATTGAATATTTTTGGCGAGAGCCGTCCAAAATAAAAATCTGCATAGCCTTTTCCCAAAACTTTTGGTTTCGGCTTCCAGTCTAACCAGATGCTGCTGAATACCAGTATTTTACATGGAGCGAGCTGCCTATCTAACCTCCACATTTCAGTCACTGGCTAACACGATATCCCTTGGTAAAGCGATTAACACACAGCACCGCGCACCGCCGCGATAGGTTGGCTCATGTCGCATTGCCTCTATTAAATCCGCTGATGCCTAACACGTACACCGCCCGACCGCGCGGTCGAATTGGTCGAGACCGCGGCGGTGCGCGATGCCGTGTGTAAACCGCCTTAGACGATAGCTGTCCAAAATAACGTTCATAAAATAATTTCTTACAGTTTTTTAGTTTGTGGTACACGTACCCCAAAATGAGTGAGGCCGAAGCGACTCCGCAAGTGGGACGCTTAGCGGCAAGAGGGTAGTTCATCGCTTAGATGACTCATCCTAGTGAACCAACACAAAGCATGTTATGTGCGCAGCCCCATCGCTCGCTTAGTGGGAAGGGATTGATTTTAAAACGCGACGAAAATTGCGCCCCAATGCAAAGAAGCGAGTCAAAATAATTATAATGACAAGGTAAGTAAGGTAGGTAAATTACAGCTGCTAGAAAAACACACAGTAACAAGTTAAAGCTGACAAAGTAAGTAAGTACCTACCTACAGTAGTAAAGAATGTATACAGGTACTTAGTTCCCCCTTTCTTTAATTCTAGTGTTTCCCGGCTAATTGCCAAGATCCGCATTGTTTAGAGCAACTACTGGTACCCTCATTAGCAAGCTCATGATGTTTCTTCATCAATTATGTGGCGAGTTTGTACTGAATGCCTGGCTGTAAAGCGCTAGGATTAGGACAAAACAAAGCCGAGTACATATTTGAATCTACATCTGAAAGAATGTTGGCTGGAAAACCTTTACGTAGTAATGTTAGCCTTAGTTTTTAGTAAAAAAAAATTAGAGAGCCAATTTTGTATTTTTTTTTAATATTTTCTCAGGGTCTTTATTTTCAGTACTTTGCACTTTTCAGCACAATTAAAAGCATAGTTTGATTTATCTAGAACATAATTTTTTGTTTATGCTAAACCCAAAAAGGGGTCATTGTACTCATCATTTTGAACAACTTTTTCTGTAGTATGTTGAAAATAAATTACTTAAATATACAGCATAATTTTTTGTTTATGCTAAACCCGAAAAGGGGTCATTGTACTCATCATTTTGAACAACTATTTCTATGGGAGCAATCTTGAAATCGCGAAAAAAAATCAGCTGTTCCATACATCTCTCTCTCTCCAATAGAAAAAGTTGTTCAAAATGATGAGTACAATGACCCCTTTTCGGGTTTAGCATAAACAAAAAATTATGTTGTATATGCGGGTAGTAAGCAAAATTGCCTGTCTTCAATTTGATTTTTCATGAAATTGATAAGACTTAGATGTAAAATAAAAATAGTATGAGTAACTACATGATATTTCCAAACTTTTTGTGGAACAGAAACACAACATATTAAAATTTTCTCGATAAAAAAATATCACGAAGTTACCTCTAATTTTCACGTATTTTCGATTTGTACTTAAAATGCTAATGCCTATTATGATAAAAATTAGATGATTATATGTATTAAAACAAGGCAAAAAAAATTGTGTAGGCTTTTTTTTTTATTCCTTTTATTTTTGGTTTTATTACGAATCAAAGCTTGTAGGACTTACCACGTTCTTAGTTCGTGGAAGAAGCCATCTTCCGTCGCACATTACGGGAACTTCAAGCATATTTTTGTTTCACAAATCAGTTGGCGTCGCTCTGTTGAGACGAGAGGACTACGCTCAAATTTTTAGCTGCGCTGAGATATTATTTATTTTCGTAAATAATATTTTCGTAATTTATCACATTCCACAAAAGAAACTGAGACATAGAAAACATGAAAAAAACACTAAAACCACTTCCAAAACGAATATTACAAGTGTTATTGATTGATAAATAAATAAATACCGAGTCTAAATAAACATAAAATTCAATGTTGATATTTGAAAACTCAAGATGACATACATTTTATTTGACAGATTTTTGACTGTTATAGTAGCACGGAGTATAGAAACAAGTAGGTAAAACTAGTGCCATTGCTCTGTATTGCGGTGAATTTTCTTGCGGAGAAAATTTACAACATAGCCAACGAGCCCATTCCACGTTCATTTGAAAGTTCGCACTGGAGATTAAATTTTATTGCGATATACTCAGGATCCAAATTCGTTTACTCCCACTTTTTTTGACAAACTTCTTGTAAGGTGACCCTTAGACGAACAATTGGAGCGACTGACCGCCCCTAAATAAAACTTGTTTAGAATAATACCTTTATTCTTCGGTTATTGGTATAACGAACGAACTCGAACAGATTCCGTATGACTCCGGATTTTTAATTCGTCTGTCCGTGATGTCTTGTTTATATCTCTTTAGTTGACTTTTTGTCGTAGTTGGGTTTAGTTTTTACCTGACTACGGCGAAGCAAAAAGGAGGGTTATAATTTTGACCGGTTTCTATGTCTGTTCCCACATATTATCTTCTAAAAGACTCATCACAATTTGACAAATGAGGTATCGTTGGAAGCTTCTTGATCGTCCGCTGGTCATAGGCTATATGACGACACATTAAATGGCGCCCTCTAGGTGACGTATCATGAACAACAAAAAATATTTTTTAATCATACCATGTTGGGTATTAAATTAGCACAATACAAAAATATATATTATAACCCCAAAAAAAACCGCGACAATCAAGACGTATATTGCCATATGTTTATGTTAACGCGTGGGATGATAACTGCCGCTTCACGCGCCGCCGCACCGTAAACAGAAAAAACGTCAGACGCGCCGCGTGACGCCACACTGCACGCGACGCGCCACGCCCCGCGTCTCCGTAAATGAGGCCTAAAGTTATAATGCAACTTGGCATGTTTTCAAAGCTACAATTTCAACAGTTACAAAGAGGGACCATACTAAACTTTCTACTAAGGGACTAGTTATAACAAGCGCCCGAGACGCGCATTTTGTACGCTGCGTTTCGGGCGCTCAATAAAATTGTATGAATTCCTATGTAACGAATTATATCAAGCGCTGCAATCTAAGCGAGCGCCCATGGCGCCGTTAGGCCTGCACATGTCGCAACTTGCCACTCTTAACTTGCATCTCCGTTGTGCGATTTACAAATAAGACTGGGAGAAGGTATGCCGCGGGCATTGCTGCTACGTGCGCCGCCGTGATGAAACGCCGCGTGTGACGCGGCTATGCCATTCGCCGGTTCCGCCGCAAAAAACGCTCCATTTCAAACAAACGCGTGTAAAATCGCGTTTCCGTAAACGCACTCATACAACGCCATATGTTTGAATTCAGTGCGGGCCGCGCCGCCTAAAGCCACGCGCGACTCCTCGCGTCTCCGTAAATGAAGCCTAACCGTGCCGTGATAAACTTAAAAGAAACACGGTTCAAAAGTTACAACAAAATGTGGAAATCTTGTTGCGTTTGACGAGTCCAAAACGCGCCGGGCGCGCGCCCAAAACACAGCGCCGGTACTGTGCGCGTACCTCGGGCCTTTGTTATAATTAGTCCCTTTGGTACTTTGGCACCCATTTACATAGATGAATATATGTCAATTCTTTTAGTGGTGAAGCCGACAATCCTACATTTATTTCTTTTGTACAGAACTCGGCCTCTTTTTCACATGTTTCAAATGTTTTCGAAGGGGATTGTCTGCGTTTGGCGCAGGAAAGGTTTTCATGACACATGCCATATTCGTTGCACAATACAGTGCAAAATTCATTATACGAATATTATTTTTTACTTGGGTATCACTTTGCACGATCCTCCAAAGAGAGAAATCCACGATATAGCATTATATTTATTACTTGGTAACACAATTTTCCACAAAGACTTCATTAGGTACAAATTGTACAAGGTCCTAAATAAAATTTGGTAACATTTAAATTTGAACTTTTTCACGTCAACATTGAGTTTCTAGTTCCAAAACATGAACATGATCTATAGTTCTGAATTCAAGCTTAGCGTATCGTATAAGCAAAATAAACTACAGAAGATTGAAATTCGAATTCTATCGGGTGTAAAAAGACACTTAACGAAGCCGAAAGCCACTTGTTATTCCCATCATTGTGATCATTTTTTTCTTCTGGACCATACCTGGGAACCTTCTGGTTACGGAGATATTGAAGGTCAAAGTTCCAACTTTTTCAGAGATTGTATACAGAAAGTAAGTTTTAAATGTTCTAAATTAATTTTGAATACCCCCACAAACCCTGAACTGTTGCATGCACCCATAAACACAATACTTTACGTGCGTTACGTTGCGCACTACCGTAAACAGCGATTTTTCACACCAAAAATAAAAGTTGTTTCCCAGTAATTATTTTTATGCTATGTTACTTAATTTGATGTACAGAATGCGTAGCTGACGGCTATGTGATGGGTCTTTTTACACCCTGTATAATCGCCAGACGAAAAGTTTCTGCGGGAAGGCATTGTGTTTTGTTTTCGTCGTGTTTAATGAAAGGGGTAGGTAAGGGTTGCGCGGGTAAATATGATTTTTTGCTGTCAAACTACTCCCCCTTAAGGGGGATGCGCTAGGGTGGCCCGTGAATTTCGCGGGCTACCCTAGCGCATCAACCTTAAGTAATTAATTTCAACATACTTACCATCGAGCCCGAGCATCGCCACATGGACTGGCTGGCCCCACGGATTCCCGCGACCTTCAGCGGACCTTGTAAGTACGCTACTTACTATAATTTTGATGTTACCTGGAATACTTCAATGTTGAGTATTCCTGGTCGGCTGGAAACTGGAAAATTATTGGAGTTTCTTGCCGACTCTTCCCAATAGGAAACAACCAATTGGAACCGTGCATCTAGTTTCTGACGTTTCATAAATATGGGTATTATGAAACGTCATAAGCTAGGTGCACAGAAGGTTTATGTGAGATAAAATATGATGATTTTGGTATTATTGTCATCAAGGAACAGTTAAACCTATGCGGAAAAGATGGGTTCAGGGTTGTGTATGCATCCTGCCAGGGTTGCGGGACCTGCCAGGGTTGCGGGAAAGTCCGAAAGGGATACCGGGACCTTGGCAACAGGCAACTGAAGGAACACGGGTGGGTTTTAATCGGGAGAAGTCTGATCATTGGATGATTTCCCAGCCTAAAAAAAAAAAAAAGGGTTGTGTATGCATAGTCATATCAAAGATAAGTCTATTTTTAACCACTAATGCATTATAAGCACATCATTCAGACTGAATAAAACTCAACTTATTATATTAAACATTTACTCAGATCAGTATGCAAGACCCAACTTAAATGGTGTTACTCGCAATATTCTCCAAGCCACATACTATATTAAGTATAGGACGAATTATCCGCGACGTGGAGTTATGCGAATAAAAACAGGTCTAAGGTGGGCGACGAAAATACATTCGTGTGTGGGTCACCGTAGCCAACTCATGCTTTGTTACGGAGGGTTTAGGGAAACAATAAACAACAATACGCTCGATCTTGCTTCAATGGGCCTCCGGGGTCCACAAAATGATGTGCCGTAAGGCAGGAAGTACAATAACACCTTGTATAATGGATGGATAGGTGCCTCACAACGCAAGATAGATAGCCGGGCCGTACCAAGAAGTGTGGAATGTTTTATTCATAATTCTTGAACCGGCGTGAGTGCCACTGGACGAAATTTATTTCTTAAAACGTTTTTATTATGCGATTTAATTTTAGTAATAGGTCTGATGGACTGGTTGTTAGTTTGATGAGATTTAGGGGTAGTTGTACAATCTTCGTATAACTATGTACTTAAAAAAGTTCACAACTTTTCAAAAATGTTGGTAAATTAACGGTTTTTTGAGAGACTGAGAAAATAATGAGAACGTTTTTAAAAATAGGAGAATAGCGGACAGATATTTGTGTACAATATGTGTGTAATTTATATGCCAGATAAGTTATCCAAAGTGATGAAGCTGGTCATTAGTAATTTATCCACAGTCTAGACAGACCACAGCGTGCATTAACATTAGCAAGTTGTTCAAACCTAAAATAAAGTTTGATTACTCTTGACTCTTTAAAGATGCCATTTTAATGGGTAAACATTAATCTTTATTTATTCTAAATCTTGACCACATCAACCGAAATGTTACCTTGGAGTACTCTGAATTTAATTAGAATTAGTTTATGCGACCTTTGCCATTGACTAATTTGTTAACTTTACATAGGTCACCAACGAATTTACAAATGATATTAATATTTATAAAATACTGCTAATAAAATATAGCAAATAATTCACAAAGTTATTAAAAACTCGTAAAACATAATGACGAGACGGCGATGAAAAGGAATAACTTATGATTCGAGTTTCTCGAATAGCTATCAATATCTTAGACATTAATAGCTTTTAGATAAAAATACTATATCTACAAATAAGTACCTGTTGGAAAAATCTTTACTAGCTTGATAATAAAATATTATTATATTGTTATCATCTTAAGATCGTCATTCTTCAACATGTAAAACACGGTGGCGGTTTAGTGACCTGCATCCGTTAAGGGGATTCTACCAGTCATACTAAATAACTTTAGGTTTCATACCGAAAGTTGTTTAGTATGACCGTACACATAGATTATATTTGATTCGTAAAAAAGAACAGGTACTTACGTGTATCGTAATATTTTTTTACACGAATCGGATATTACTTTCATGGTGAAAGTTGTTTAGTATAGCTGGTAGAATCACCCCCTTGACGGATGCAAGTGTCTAAGTCGCAATCCTGAATAACTAGAAGCGACCAGTCGCACGGTTTCTACCACTTGATAAAACCTCGAGATTTCCTTATTATATGTAAGTTTAATATTAATGTGTTAAACACACACCGGAATAAATTCTCTAAATGATAGTGAAAACTGCATTAATATCCATTGCGAAGTTTGGAAGAACATTAGGGTTACAGAGACAGACACGAAAAGCGACTTTAATACAATTTTTTTTTTCTAAGACAACTTTTAGTCACCAGTAGATATGTACTTAATACTATGTTAGTCCTAAAGTAAATATATTAAATTTTAAATGTATTCTAATAAATCAAATATCTCCAAAAGAAAATAATTAAAAAAAAAACTAATATGTAAGTATATTATAGACAAGATATAATACTTATATTAGATAAGTACTCATTTTCCTTAAAATATTAACTAATTTAAAACTTGATTAGGGCTTTCATAAACCAAGAGTTAATTAGCTTACCTGAGTACTTTAAGCCGCTAGCTTTTCATCCTGTGAACGAACTAAGCTTAGTTAGAGTGGGCAGGGTTACTAAATATTCATAAGCTGTATGGTCTCCCATAATTATTTTAATTAGAGAAGTAAGTACTAACTTTACTTAGTTATTAACCTACTTTTTTTTTACAAAATAATTGCCATTACTTACTTGCTTTCTTGTATACCGTTGAAGCTAAAAAATGTCATCCAATATATCGTAACAGGAGACAGTACAGATTCACCAACACCATCAGTCGATTAAACAAACACATTTGCACGAAAATCATATTTTTTTTAAACTAGATGAGGTTGCCAGTTCCTATTTGAATAATCTGAGAAAAAAGGCCGACACAAACTCAGAGGTCACAGTCTCTTTTAAAGTCCAAAATTAATAATGGTCAGATTATGTAAAGACCATGTAGATTGGTGTCTAAAATAGTCTTTTGAGGAAAGAACCACACAAATTGAGTGGACCTATCCAGCTGCATCCGTTTTGACTGGAAACCAACCCCAACATAGTTCGGAAAAGGCTAGGAAAATGATGATAGAGACCAACGCTTGACCGCCCATTGTACACTACAAAAACAATTTTCAATATGTTTGTCCATTGTTTTATGTGGTGAACAATAAACTGTTTCATAAACAATTT
The DNA here is from genome assembly GCA_947522985.1 of Lithophane socia. Taxonomy (NCBI): domain Eukaryota; kingdom Metazoa; phylum Arthropoda; class Insecta; order Lepidoptera; family Noctuidae; genus Lithophane; species Lithophane socia. Next base: position 12,075,151 of record OX383255.1, on the reverse strand, counting down.
CATCGTTAATTTATTTAGTGGACGCAAGCGCTACTTTTTGCCGCTAACAACACTGACCACCCTTAAATAATTAAATTAAACTTAATCAAATCAAGTGACAGCAAACACCACTTAAACCATAATATGAGGACTTCACACTACATAGTTACACTTATGTAGCTCTATATTCATTGAGTATGCATAGAGGAATAAACACCGCACGTTTATAGTTGCAGTGTAACAAATTACTCCACTAATGTCACTTTTCTTGACCCCTTTTATAAAAAAGTGCACAACACGCAATCTGGTTATTAATTGCAAAGCGAGTTTTCTAAGAATACTTTTCGTATTACCATTTTACCTTTCATGGTAAGAAGTTTTTTTGGAATAATGTGCCAAGTGCTCAAAACGGTGAAGAAAAATAGCACTAGGAAACCAGCATGTCCTACTTATAACTTTAAAGGAGTCGTTATTTTGGTGTCCGCCAATCCGCACTGGGTTCGCGTAGTAGGTTTCCACACACTCCTTCTCCCAGCAAGAAGGCCTGAGCTTCAGCAGTGGGATTCCACGCTAACTATGAGAAAAAATCTATTGTTTCATCCACTGATGCACAATCAATAAGGAATTTCTTTATCATAGATCATGATGATATTCCAAACAATGCTAAATGTTAACTGTTTGGTATCTAACTGGTTCAAAAGCCACAATATGTATTGTGTATCCAAACAATTTGCAACAATACTGATCAATGCATGACTGTATCTCGGAGCCGTGAACACGTCACAACATCGTCTTCAACGGCATGAATGAAACATGAGGGACATCATGTGGATCCCTGCCTTTCACACATGTAACTACCACCTAAGGAAGAACACCCCTCCCCCCGCTTTGACCACAGATAATGAAGGAAGAGGGAAAGTTTCAGCGGTTTATGAAGGTCGAGACAAACTGGACACTATAAGAATCGTCCTTAGGAAATACGAATTGATAGTTGAATAGTTAGGCCGAAATTTATTAGTGTGGCACATTTCGTCTGTCCCATATCCGCTGGTGACATAAGAAAGTAAATACAGGTAGGATTTCAACGAAAGCTTCGAATGTTGTAGTGTCATCTGCAAAATCGCACCTCGCGAATGTAAATAACACATTCATTCCATTCCATTTACGTGTTAGCACTGCAATTAAAATCCGGGGTCAAACAAACGTGTCTGTCGGTGTACCACTGGCCAGTTTTTATTGTCGTAACTCATTTATTATAACAATAAAATTTTACTGTTAATAATAAATTAAACTTTTGCTGACAGATTTCAATTTGAAACTTTACTGTATATAGGAGTGTGTGGTTGAGTTCTGAAATTAAATAACACTGGCTTACGAGTAGGTATTTATATTCAATAAGTAAGTGGGTATGCTGATTAAAATAGTTTATTTTGTTAGAATCCCTCAGAAGTTCTCAAGTGAGTTTTCATATGAAGTTAGGACTTAGTATTGATATGTGGGCGGTTCAGTACTCAATGACATCGTATGTTTCAGTGACGGTCGCCAACTGATTTGCAAAGCTTACAATAAACTTACAGAGGGACGCGGGGAAGATTAAAAATCGAGCGACTCTCAGACACAATGAAAATGTTTTTTCACAGGCCCCTTTCAGGCGTGCGCTTTGTTTGTGAAACGAAGTTCGCCGTTTTTTCCCCTATATACGCTTCATCGCGATTCTCTAGGGCGGGGGAAAATATTGCGTAATGAATATCCCGCTCTGATTTCACTACACGCTGATGCAGTTGCATTCGAGTGCAACGCTACGTTAATTTGGGCAATAATCTCATCCGTGGATAGAATCCAATCACAACTGTCAGCGCGTTTACACAGTTTGATGGGAAATCGCATTGTTTTAAAGTAGAAACAATTTCGCAGGTGACGAATCTGATCTCGGAGGATCGTAACTCTGGCATTGTACTGAGTTACGGGTGTCATGTCGCAGTGGGGGATATAAATTAAGTTTGCCTGGTACGCGGGGATTATTTATTGATGTGTTAACCCGCTAAAACTTAAACTACCTTACCTAAATAATTTATAGGTTCAACACTCGTGCGTTCTCAAGATTGTTCAAGAGTTTGAAGTGAAGGCGCGCACACACATAAAGTTATGACTTCGTGCTCAAAGTTATGGGGAGCGGTGAACAGATATTAATATTGTTGACTCTGCAATATAATTGAATGTTATTTATTGGTGTCACAATTTTGAATAATTTATGTGCGTGAGAAACGCATTTTTGGTTTACAAATAGGCACGTTAGTGAGGTATACACACATAACTCTCTCGTAACTGAATTCTTCCGAAACTACGATTAATATTTAGAAGATAATAATATCATTTATCTATACATACCTAAAATAGAATAGTAACGAAGTCAAAACTTTAAATTGCATATGTTTGAAAATAAAGTAATTGCTACGAGGTGTGGGAACAAGTCTGATGCCGAAAATGTAGTTTTTAGAATTTTAGTCCGTTTGTCTGGATGTAAGTTCCGGATTGGCGCAAAAACGGCTGAAAGGATTTGGATGTAATTTGGCACGAAAGTTTATAAACTGGATTAACACAAAGGCTACTTTTAATCCCGGTAGAACTTTCCCGTAGGATATTTTCCTACACCATGCGGGCGAAGAACTGAAGAACTGCTCATATTTCTTGTTCCAAGTAACGTAGGTAACGTTATAAATAATGTTCACATCTCGAGACATTTTTATTGCGTTCAAAAATGCCAATTTGGGATCTCAAGTCATGTTACACTCGATAGCTGATATCATATTGCTGTGGGACACTTGAGAAGGCTAACATACCTATATAATGAGAAGTGGGATTCGTGTTGTATCTGTGTCAGGAAAGTATAAAAATTTGTATGGAACAGCAAATTTTGCGGTGTTTCCAATGCAAAAGTTGTTCGTATGGTTTCACCTGTAATATAATCATCATCACCATCATAATATCACGCCTCGTTGGCCCAGGGTTGGGCAGAGAGAACCTACACCCACACCCACACCTACACCCACATTTCGCCAGTTATGATTAAGTCCCATGTAATAGGGGGCGAGCATATTGCCATCAATCGGGCACAAATCCAGACTCTTATGTATCATTCTAGTATTTTCGTTAGACGGGTTTTATAAATAATTATGTTGCTAAGTAGTTGTAGGTAAATAATTATTAATTATCACTTCCTTAGATACTTTACCCACCTATATTTTAATTACTCATCTACGACCACAGGTACGTCAAAGCCGAGTACTTACAAGTATGTACTTTATTTTACGATTTGTAAATACCAGCGCATAATTTAATGACATAGGTATTTATTAGTACTTAGTTAAATAAATGATGTTACCTGAACATGCCAGAGAATTATTACTTTAGCGATTTTTACTGACTTAAAAAAAGAAGGAGGTTATGCATTTGTTTTTTTTCATAAAAAATATTCGTCAATTTTTATTTTCCGACGTCTTTATTATCATTTTGACACTTTGTAGTTGTTTGATATAGCCGAGGGACCCGTGGCTAAATAATAACAGTCGAATGGGTTGATCTTTAAGGTAAAGCAACGCTTGCCGAGGTCGGTCCGTGGATGGGTGACCATCCATAACAGCAGTTGGTCCCAGCTGTCATTCGTGGATCTTTGACAGTCGTTACGGTTAATCAGAAGCCCGAAAGTCTGACAACCATTCTTGCCAAGGGGTATCGTGTTACCTAAGCAGTTATAGCCTAGTGGTGTGACCATCGGACTGCCAAGTCATAGGTCTCGAGGTCGAACCTAAGGCACGCACCTGTGATTTTTCGGATTCATGGACGTATTGTATAATTATCACTTGCTTTAAAAACGGTGAAGGAAAACATCGTGAGGAAACCGGCTTCCCTGAGAGATAATTCCTCGACGGCATGTGAAGCCAAGTTGCCCTTGGGCGGTTTTAAAACTCTGACACCAGGTTAGTTCCTAACCACACGAAAACACGAAGACTGGGTTGTGGAGGTCAGATAGGCAGGCAGTTGCTCCAAGTAAAATACTGGTATTCAACTGCATACGGTTAGACTGGAAGTCGACCCCAGACCCCTTTTTTTTTTTTTGGGTGGGAAATCATCAAATGACTTCTCCCGCTGTGGGCGGAGCGGAAGGGCGTGTCAGACTCTTACTGACTAAAACCCACCCGTGTTCCTTCAGTTGCCTGTTGCCAGGATCACGGTATCCCTTTCGGACTATTCCGCAACCCCGGCAGGCATCGGTCCTAACGGACCCCGTCAGATCCGCTACCAGGGCTGCAGATTTGTTAAGAGTCATTTTATTAGAAGAGATTTTCCTTTTTCTTCTATTATTTTGCGAAGCTAATGACAAATAATGGACGCTTTAGTTTCCTAGAATGGAAACACCGAAAAACACGATTCAATCAAGGTAATAATAGTTTTAATTTTTTACCCAACTGCGGCGAAATAGTATTCCTAAAAGCTCTTTTTGCCTGAAAGGAATTCTGGTTCCATAGGTAGGTACCAATTCAATCTTATTATGAAGGACGCGGTGAGCCACTTTACACCCTAATGTAAAGTGGCTCACCGCAAATGTCCGATGCATTTTTTTGTTCCGGTAAAGTCCAATCCTCACGTATCATTCTGAAAAATAGTTTTTTTAGTAAGTATATTATTAACATCTTTTATAAATACCATTTTAAAGGAAGGTGGCACTATTTTCTAAAATATGCGTCAGCTCTCCAACCTTTGACACCTTCACGAGTATTTTATACGCCCTTGGATACCTTCGTAATATATTTGAGTGACACGTTTTATGTCGGCCCCGAATTCAGGCCCTCTGATAGATTGAAGCAGAATTAGTGTTGATGGCACGAAAATACCTCAGATATTACCCAGGAACGACATATAAAAAATATAAAGCAAACTTTCAAAGAAAAAAAGAGAATATTTAACAACTCCAAAGCAGTTAACTTTACGAATATGTAATTCACAAAACAATTTCAAATGTACATTATAGTTTCTAACGTTTCACATTTCAGTTTTACTACACGAACGGTTTAAATATTGTTGTTTATGAGGAAAGCATAAAACGTAGGAATAGTTTGTGATGAAAACGTGGGCATATAATGTTGCCTCCGTAAACGCCTTTTCAAGCGCGAAGTTGCGACCAAACAGTACCAGGAGCGTATGAAATGATGAAGCTGATATAAAAGTCTTTGTGAGGGAATGTAGTCTGATATTATGCACTGGAGACTGACAGGCTGTACTGAACAGGATATTAAACTTCAGGATGAGCTTTAGAATATCATACATGTTGGTGTTATTTACCACACTTTGTTGTCGTCCTCAGAATCAAAAGCCTGTCTCTCGAATAATTTGTCTTTGCAGTTATGGCGGTAATCTAAACAGTGAAAAAAATTTGTCAATGGAGGGAAAGTACTTTTTAGGGTTCCGTACCTGAAGGGTGCCCAAACGGAACCCTAATAACTAAGCCTCCCCTGTCCATCCATCTGTCTGTCAGCGGGCTGTATCTCCTGAACCGTAATAGGAAGACAGTTGAAATGTTCACAGATTGTGTATTTCTATTGCCGCTATAACAACAAATAATAAAAATTAAATAAAGTTGATCGTTAAAGGTTCTTACATACTGGCGCGATTCGCCGCGCGACGCGAATTTTAACAAAACAATTTCTGAGAAAACTTCACGGCGAACAAAGCGGCGGCGTCCCGTCGCGCGACGAATCGCCCCAGTATGTAAGAGCCTTTAAGGGGGATTCCCTATACAATAAACGTGTTTTTATCGGCATTTTTCTGCTCCATCTTATATAATGCGGTACGGAAGACGGAACCCTTCATGTGCAAGTCCAACTCGTACTTGTTAATATTTGTGAAAGAAAATGTTATTCATGTCATAGGAGACTTTCCTGATTTCGCCTTCAGGGAAACCAGAAAGGGAAGTGGATCCAAAATAGCTAAAGAAACATTTTTCCTGCACATTACGCCATATCTGTTAAAAGCAATTTAATACAATATCTGAGTGAGTAATGTTTTTGTTAAGATTTAAGACAATGGAGGCCCATTTATTTTAGTATAAAATATACACAATTTTTATAACGACATAAAATTTTCAGCGGCAACGCTTATTTTTTTTAATGAAAAATTGCTTTTTGTATTACGTTGCGTGTTTATTATAATAATCGTTCGACCTAATGCATTTTGCTTGTATTTTGTGACATTAATACTATTAATTATGGCACTATATTATTCATATTATCTATTTATAAATACTGGGTTGTATCATTTTATCATCTACAAAGTCTACAATTATGTGGCCAAATATACAACCATTTATGCACCATCTCATTAAAGAACTCCATCCTCATCATAATTAAGTAAAGGGTTATATCCATTGCTGCATAAGTACGCTGGTCTTCTAACAAAATATGTACATAGGTATAAAAAACAAGTAATGTACAGTCAGGGACATTAATTGTTATGCACATTATAATAATTGCGTCGTGCTATAGCCATTTCATACGTGTAAAGAACTGTCAAAGAATAACAGTTGTTATTTGAATTTTAAGTTGGTTAGTATATCTGCTAATAAAAAAAAACCCAACTTTATAATCATATTTAAGTGGTGGGACCTCGGGAACAATATGTAAGGCTAAGATGCTTAGTTTAGATGGAGTTTAAAGTTTTGTAATAGATTTTCTAACTTAACTAAATCACGCTTAACTTAGTTACACGTTTTATCGTTGTTTAAGTTCTAACTAACCTGTATCGTGGTCCTATGTTTGTTAGCTTATTAAATGTCAGAAAACTATTCGGTCAATCAAGTACTAACGTATTATGTACTCACACTCAAGGAATAAATATGTTATTTATTTATAAAGGAACACCAACAGCTTCTGTGTATAATATAATCATAAGTACAATAGCCTCGTACCTAAACAGTCGCCAATTACAAGATAACCAGCAATCTCAAAAGTAGGTGATAACATAATAAAATGGTAATATGTTAAGAAGTTAGGTTAATTTTTACTTGCTCCTCATTATTTTACGACTACGTCCATGGCAACATTTTAAATGAACTGACAGTTCGAAAATATGACATGCTTCGACTATGGGAAACGAATTTCTTTGAAAATTGTTTAACATTTTCGTTTACAAATTTGTTTCGAGACTAAGCTGCTTAATCTTTATACAGCTAGAATCATAATACAGGGTATGCTGGCCTGGTGCTGTAGGGTGCTAACCCAACAGCACCAGGACAAACGATTACGATGACCCTGTATTCCGGGGTATGCTTTAAATTCCAGAAGTAGACTGCGATTGGGTTGGACTACATTGCTGCTATCGCGGATAGAACCTGGATGAGGCTGGCACATGGTTTTTGGCCTCTGGCCCTGACACCAAGCAATAGACAAAATTTGTCAAACTTTTATAAGCTTTTAATATTGAATACTAGGCTCTTGCCTAATTTGTACTTAGTAGGTATTATAATATCATTTTTTATTTTGCAATGTGCGTTTAGTTTGTGCAGAATAAACAATATTTTTTTTCGCATGAACATGATTATTGACAAGAAATGAGAGGCCTATATGGGTATAGGCCTCTCATTTCTTGACCCAGGTATATAATATAGGCCTCTCACTTCACCCAGTACTGGGGCATTGGGTGAAGTCTGATTGTAGCATATAATGGATGAGACTGCATTTTACTAACTAAATCTATTGAAGCTGCAGTTCTTAACAAAGTAGAAACAAACACGATACCATAACATAGCGTGACGTCTTCAATGGGAATCCCAAATCCAACCTTAAAATCAACTCCGATTATTTCAAAAGGGAATCGATTACCTACCTAAACGAAATTAATTTTATAATTGCAGAACTGGTTTAAGATCGCACTAAGTACCTGTGAATTATTTGCGATCAGCAGATATTTAAAGGACGCGCTACAGTCGTTAAGGCCAAGGTCATAATTAATACCTTTTTTAAATCGATAATTTCAAACTCGTTTCGATGCAGGTTATAATCGTTTATCGATATAATTGCATCCAAACAGCGAATTGATGTCGGCAAGTTTGTAAATGAAATAGTACTTAATTACTATATCAAGTGTTACTGATTTATTCATGAACACTTTTTTTATTGATATTTAGTTTGCATTACTTTGTATTTCATATATTTTTTTTTTAATTGCTGATTGGATAGGTATTAATGCAATCGATTGATTCTATCTTTCATAACTTCAAGTTAAAAATCTCTGTATTCGGCAGTCACGAGCATAAAATTAAATATACTATGGACAGCTCAGCAATAATCTCTGATTTCTTGATTCATCTATTAATATAAGTCGTCAAGATGTCAGCAAATATAATTATGTGATTTGTGGAAGACATATACAAATGGCAGCACAAATATGTGATATCAATAGAACACTAAAACTGACGATACAAGGGACGCCAAAATTTAGGAAGCTGCATCGACTTCAAAAAGATGTTTCATCTCTTAGAATGCAATAATATCGGACATGTCTTGCGTTATAAATATCTGTTACCCACTCAGTTAAAATCAGAAGCATGTGATACCTACCTAGTTGTGATCATAAATATCTGACATCACTTTGGCAGCATCAAAACCTGACAGTATCTCAGTATCGATTTTTCTTCTATATCGCAATCAGTGTGCAAAAATGTGTGACATCTCTATAAAAATATCTGACATCTGGGCTACATTGACGGATCCCCTTTAAAGATTTTCAGCACACCCTGGGCAGTCAGCCCCGTTGCCCACGTCTTTATAACACGACAAGAGCTTTTAGATTTACCCGGAAGAAGAAACCTCCTTTCGGTAAAGGACCTATGTCACCACCAAATGACTAAAGATGTTTATTATTTTTGAGCTGAATGCACTTTCAATTCCTCTTAGAAGTTATTTATTTTCAGTTCAATAAATACAAGGAAAATAAGTAAGTAATATTCTGCGAGTCGTAGCGCTAATAAGGTGCGATACGTAGATTCATGCTTGACTGAGCTTAGCTCATCTCGCGACTGAATGTGAGGACCTAGACGTGACTTAGGTACTTTATATTTTTATTTCCTTTCTGATACAGTCGGAGTATGGCTTACAGAAATTTATTGTCCAGTTATGTGTCACGTATCTGTCTGAATAAGAAATAATAAAATATATATCAATTATTAGGTAGTAATAAGCCAATAAATTAGCTACTCAGATCAAAATCACGAAACTGAAATAGCGACTTTTGAATCCCATGAATGGAACAACACATGGAGAGCTCGCCTAGAGAATGTTCTACATATCGTTATTTTTATATCTCATGAGAATCTATCCCCTATTATATGGAACTTAAAACATAAGCGAAATATGTGAGTACTATATAGTGCCGCTGCCTAACCTTCGGCGATTTTAAGGCGTGATGTTATTACGAGAGTGTGAAAAATTTGCCCAGAATAAGCAAATTATTATATAATTTTATATAATACTTAATTATGACAAAATATTAACACCAATTACCATAACTATTATTATGCATACTAATTTATTTTACAACCTTTTCTCAAAACGTGGTGATTATCGTTAAAATGACGAGCTATAAATGCCAATTCGATAAGCAAAAAAACTTTACTTATCAAAATCTTCCCATGCTACTCATATCACCATATCTGGTGACGTGACGTTGCAGAATACACAAAGGACTTATCAAGGTAGGTATAGGACATGTAGGTATCTATGTCACCGAGTCAACTCATAAAAAACTTAAAGTCTTAAGAGCAGACTACAAACGATGATGTAAAGCGATCTCGGGAGATTAAAATTCTTCGGTACCCAACTATTTTGACGTTATCGATCGCGATAAACTTATGTAGGTGATGTTCATTGTGCAGACAAACAACGGTAGTGCTAGTGTTTAAAATTGTAAAGGAAGGTATGATGGAAGCAAATAAATCCTCTTTCCGAATATTTTAAAAAGTAGAAAAAAAGACAATCATAGACATGAGAGAAAAGAAGAAAGAAAGAAAGGAAAAGAGCCAAAAAATAAAAAATAAAAGAAAAGAGCCAAAGAAGAAAGAAAGAAAAGAAAGGAGCCAAAGAAGAAAGAAAGAAAAGAAAAGAAGAAAAGAGAAAAGAATGAAAGATTCAATATTGTTTGCGAACAAATCGAAGACATCATCAGTTCATTATCGGTGGTCTTCTTAGAACACCGATGGGAACTGATGAACTGATGCTGTCTCCAGGAGAAAATTCTGTTTGAGGTTTGTACCTAATAGAATATGCATCACCACGCTTAAAAGGTGAAGTTTATTTCACCTTTTAAGCGTAGTGATGAATATTGGTGATCATTACAGATCTAGAAAGTCTTTTAAAAACGGTAAGTAACTCAGGCCGTTTACTTAAAATGGGTGCTCCAATATAAGGTTAAGGAGAAAGAATTTTCAAGTGAAAACTTGAGCAAAAAGTTTTTTGTTTACGGACGTGTTCCTGATAGTATATTCATGACTATTGACCTTGACCGTGACCATGACCCTCGTTGTAACTTTGTCGGAAAGTTTCTTTTTACAATTTCGTATTCGTTTTTCAATTCGACGTATTACTATTACCCATATCGTATTACCCAGTTACTGGGTTGTGGAGGTCAGATAGGCAGTCGCTCCATGTAAAATACTGGTATTCAGCTGCATCCGGTTAGACTGGAAGCCGACCCCAACATAGTTGGGAAAAGGCTAGGCAGATGATGATGATTCATTTTACAATTCTTTAGAACCAGCGTCAGGCAGTGTAGAATAGTGTGGCATTGTGATGAGCTGGACCTGTATGGCCCATTTCTTTCGTTATTAGTATTTAGGCACGTATCATCATGGTGTCTTCTTGCAGTCAAATATTTGTTTATTCTTCTTTTTTCGTGAGAGAAGTTACTTTCGAAGTAGCACAATCTTGTACGTCGCCGTCGCTACCAATCTGACTGGGATAGTTAAGAGTGATCCTACAGTTTATCCTTCATTCACTCATTTAATATTATGTTATAACTGGATTAACAAAATTTTAATGGTTGCTTTGCACCCTTTATTTTTCGTTCGGCGGTCATCCACAACTATGTTATAATGGCTTACTAAGCTTCAACGCATAATTATTTAAATAAAATCAATCTAGGTTTACATTATTTTTACGAGATGACGCTCACTGTCAGATCTCTAAGCTGAATCTCTATTATTTTCTAATCTTCTAAATTCGAAGTAGTGTTTGTGTCATAGTTATTTGCCATCAACTAATCAAACCAATGAACAGAATTTTCAAAAATTTTATTGATTGGATGCGAGGCTTTTGGCTACTTTGTATGTTTGTATTTTATGTCTTTTTATTGTAATGTGCGTTTTGTTTGTACAGATTAAATTATTATTTTTTACCTCTAATTAATAATCATAAAGGTTGCATGGTAAAAGCCAAGCAGGGGGGCCAAGTCTATTCATTTAAAAACGTGTCAGTGGTCTCACAATTATCAGTTTTTGACAGATTTTGTATGGCATATCTGTCAAAAACTGATAATTGTGAGACCACTGACACGTTTGTAAATAAGTAGACTTGGCCCCCCGGCTAAAGGCTCTACACCTACAGTACCCATAACCATTGTAACAGTACTCATACCAATTGTAAAAGCGCGGTGACTTTGAATTACATTAAGCAGTAAAAGATAATATTAGATATGTACCAAGCTATCAGTGGAGTTTCCATATCAATCTCATAATCCGCTTGCGTGGGAACCCTTAACAAACAGAACTCGCCTCTTCATTATATTTGTATGAATAATTTAACCGTATCAGTCAAGTGTCTGTCAAATGTTAGGTATGAGGGGAGATAGTTGCGAGAGATAAGTAGCGCTATCTCTCTCTATCACACAATGATTCTCAAGTTTAGAGAGTAGCTGTTCCCCGTGGTTTCACTCGCTTCCTTAGATAGATAGATAGATTGATAAAACGTTTATTAGGAACACCACATACTCGGATAAAAATATTCTAATATTAATCCTAGTTATACCTGTATGCCGAATTTTATCCAAATCCGTTCAGTCGTTTACGCGTTGAGTGACAAACACACAAAACTTTCACATTTAATTTTATAATAATAATAGTGAGATACTAGGATAACAGAAGTTTATGATGCCCTTAATTTTATTGAGTGGCCCGCATGTATGGTGGATACGGGATACAATTCCCGATAAATTGGTTTTGTCCGGTGCTCCAATTGACAACATTTTTTCATTAAAATAAAAGTTTTTCTTGCGTACAATGTAGTTAATTATGATGGAGTCAAAAAAAAAAAACGGCAATGAATATATATGTAATAAAATTGATAAACTCTTGTTATACAAATATCTTACTTATTGGTAAGCGAAGATGCGGTCCAAGATTGCCATAGAAGTAAACTAATAATTTTTTACATCTTTGGTATGTGTTCGAAATCGTTAGTTCTGGGGTTCTTCGATAGTACCATAGATATGATAAATTTATATTTCTACCAGCTTTTGACCGCGGCTTCGCCCGCGTGGTGCTCGGAAGTTATCCTACGGAAACATACTACCGGGATAAAAAGTAACCTATGTCCTGTTCCAGGTCATGGTCTAACCATGTGCCAAATTTCATCCAAATCCAGTGAGCCGTTTTAGCGTGAAAGCGCAACAAATAAACAAACTCACTTTCGCATTTTTATTGTTATATGTGAACTAACTGCGCCCCGCGGTTTTACCCGCATAAGTCTCGATCCCTTGTGAATATCGGGATGGAAGGTATCCTTTGTCCTTCTCGACGTCCTGATCTACCCATGTGCCAAATTTCATCCAAATCAACTCAGCCGTTTTAGCGTGACAGCGTTTTGAACTTCTGCTAATAACTTGTGTAGTGGTGTTTGTTTCAGACAGCTGAGACGAACGTTGCGATGATAGAAAGATAGCTATAGATATCACAAGATAAGTTCTTAAAGCAACGACGACATGTGAACATTTCCCTTCATTTATTGAATGTTCATTGTTAAATTGAACCCTCAAAGGCAGATTTTCGGGAAATAAAAAAAGTTTTGTATATTCTTTCTTTATATATTTGTTGAATTTTCAATCTCTTATAGACAGTTATTCTAGAAAAAAAAAATAGACTGGTATCATCGTACCTACACAGGTTATGAAGATATTTTCTGCTTCCCTTAAAAGATGGAGGGCACTAGTGCATAATCAGCCTAAGTATAGTGTTCCAACTGTTGGGACACAGGCCTTCTCTCTTAGAGAGGGAGTGGGCTGTAGTCTACCACGCGCGCCCAGTGCGGGTTGGTAGATGTCACATGTCTTCGAATTTTCGGTTCTAGGACATGCCGGTTTCCTCACGATGTTTTCGTTCACCGTTTGGAGAGCATTGGAAGTGAAATTATTTACACAAAGTAAAACGCCTGCTTATGTTCGAACCCACAATCTACAAATTGTAAGTCAGAGCCACCACTGCTCTCCTGAAAAATCAGTGTCGTACATAAACTCTTCTGAAACTTGTGAATTACAAGCTGTTGCCTGCGACTTCGTGTCGTGGGTTTTTAGGGTTCCCTAACCGAAGGGTTCTAAACGGAACCTTATTACTAAGCCTCCGCTGTCTTTCCGTCCGTCTGTCTGTCACCGGGCTGTATATCATGTCATGAACCGTCAAAGGAAGAAAGTTGAAATTTTCACAGATTGTGTAGGTATTTCTATTGCCGCTATAATAAAAAATAATAATCCTTACTAAAAATGCGAAAGTAACTCTGTCTGTCTGTGTCGCGCTTTCACGCCAAAACTACTGAACCGATGTAAATGAAATTTGGTACACAGATAGTCTAGAGCCTGAGAAAGGACATAGGCTACTTTTTATCGACATACCACGCGGGCGAAGCCGCAGGCTAGTAATTTAATAAAGTGAAAAAAAGAGATCATTCAAGAAACGTGTTTTTTCCCCAATGTTAGCTCTATTAGTCATCAAAATGTTAGCTCGACGACTAGTTACTATTAGTTTATCTGGTCTGCTTCTATAAATCATTGATCCTAGCCTAGCCTTTTCCTAACCATGTTGGGGTCGACTTCCGGTATAACCGGATGCAGCTGAACATGAAGCTTGATGATGATGATGAGCATGATGCTTTTACATGAAGCGAGTACCTATCTGACCTCCACAACCCAGTTACTGTATTAATATACGATGGTAACACTGACCTGGCTGTCAGACTATTAGGCTTCTGACAACCCGTAACGACTGTCCAAGATTTACGAAAGACAGCTGGGACCAACGGCAAAGTGCTTAAAATGCTTTCCGAGGCACGGAGGGGTCTTGGTATGTAAAGATGGTCAACCATCCACGGACCAACCGCGGCAAGCGTAGCTTCACCTGATTGATCGACCCGTGCGGCTGTTTTTACTTAGCCACAAGTCTGCCTCTATAAATATAGGTACTAAAATAAATATAGTATAAAATAAATATAGTATAAAATAAATATAGTAACTAAATGTGTTTCGTTTGTTTTCTTAGAAAATATTGTAATCTGTAAAGATTTTATAGCTACTAGGTACCTACACAATGGTTCATGCATGCATGATGGTCGAAAGACGAAACTCATAAAATATTTTACAAAGTATTGTAAAGTTGACTGTGACATATTTATTAACCTTGAACCAAGGCCAAGGAGCAGATTACATAATAATATCTAAGAAATAATTCGTTGTAATTGTCTAACAAAAACTTATAAGAATAAATTCAATGATGTCATATTGTTCAATAAGTTAGTCATCGGATACTAAACTAAACGTATATAGACCCGTAACGGCATTCTTGCACTTGCATTGATAACGGTTCCTTACCTAAGGACCACAGCCTGACTCTACGTTCATTCAACTTTGTAGTAGCGGCATCAATGAATTTGGTATCTAAATTTCTACGCGGAAAAGTTGTTAAGGTTAGCGAAAATAGGAGTAAAGGTAGTCAATGAATCGTATGATAACCTGAGGCGAGTGCGGGAGGGTGCATCACGCTCACGCACGTGTTGTCAGATTAATTGAATGCCTTCTGCCGCGCACCGCCCCCGCCTCTCCTCGTCGGTCGCCGTACAACTACCAAACAAACAAACAATAGCACAACTTGCACAACCACTGAGGGATGAACTATGCTCTCTGCTCCTCCTTTGTGCACTTGTGATTTTTTCAACGTTACTTTATTTTCATACTGTGTAGTAGCGCGGGTCGCAGGGCGCGGGAGGGACGCGCGCGGGCCGCGGGGCGGGGCGGGTCGCGCGGCCTCTCGCGTTTAGTACAGCGCTCAGCAGGAGTGTCGGACGCTCGGCTTCACAGTCGACGACTTTAGTATTCTTCGTTTATTTTCTTTTCTATTCGTTTATTTGTCACTCGGACCTCACCGTGGCACAAACATGGGATGTTTCATCGTAAATGAGTGAGTTACTGGTGTTCCCGTGTTTACTAAATTTTTATTTTGACAGTGTCACGTTCACGTGCGGAATCAAATTATTACCGGTTCCGGAGTTTTTAAGTGTTTATTATACGTGCACGGCCTTCATTTGATGCAGGTAGAGCCGGCTGATCGTCAAATAGGTGCAAGAGTGTCGGTTTCTGGTGGTACTAATAAAGAATTCTCGTGGGAAATAACTTTACAAGTGTTCCGATAGTGATTCGTGTGTAAGCGATATCGGAAAAAAGTTCGCACGGATTTGTTCCAATAAGATTCTTCTGGGAAACTAGTGTGAAGTGCGTGTGCCGGTGAAGTGAAGCCGAAAGGAAGTGCTTACAACTTAAACATAACCTTACCTTGTATTCGAAAGAGGCGCGTGTTGCACGGGCATGCGCAGTCCGGGTCATCGAAATTATTAATAAGTGCTTCATAATTTTATAAACAAACTGTGACAGAGTTGTAGTTTTGTCGCGGTGCGACACTCGCTAAACAGAAACGCACGAACGAGTGAATACCGGGGGCTCGCCGTCACTAAGCCGGTTGACCGTTCCGAATCTTTTTTCGAATTTCAAAATCAAGGATAACGTTCACCTGTGGGATTTCGGTGTTTTACCTGCGCGCGCACAGAACTTCTTTACAAAGGTGAGTAGTTTTCATAATGCTCTGCAAACTCGAACGCAATATCCGTAACTTTATTTGGCTGCAAAATATTAGTTTTTTAATTTGGTTTTTATGACTGAGTAGGAATAATACCTAACTACTGGTTTTTCATTTTAATTTATGCGTCTGACTGGCAGTTTACGAAACCAGTGCAACACACACGTGCAGTCTGTGATTTATAAAGGTGTTTCATAAAAAAACATCGTTTGGTTTCGGCGTCTCGCGGGCAGTGTTGTGGTCCTTTGAGGAGGCTGACTTATAGGTTTTTTTTATTTATAACATTGTGTGTATGGTTAGTTTATTCATTAGATCTGCCAGCCTGTTGGCTGACGTCACCACAGGAGCATCCCGAGGTCTTCCATCTCTCTCGCTCTTGAATAATTGAAGACTGGTTTGAGGAGCAGAACCAATTAAACGAAGTGACGTTTGACGACTCTCCCGCACAAACTTTGCTTTTAATTTTTTATATAAACTTTTTTATATTTTTTGGGTGTTTTGAAGAGGCACAAACTCTGCATTTATCTGTAGCTGTCCTTGAGGTTTGTTGCCTGGTGATTGTTTTAATTAAGCCTCTTTTAATGGAGCTGAGTACACCTGCGTAGGCTTGATCTGTAGCGTGATGAGAATGAGACATCCATCAATCCATTTGTTATAGGGCCACAAGTGACGACGAATTTATTTTTGTTTTGTTGTTATGTGCCTGCCTGTACCTATCTTCATTCAGACACGCATCATGGCTGTACCTGTACGTACCTACCTACATAATTAGGTACCTACGTATGGATAGGTAGGTACCTAAGTTGTTAGGTATTCACTCACATAGATACAAAGTTGAATGAACAGTCAAGGACATCATAAGATATAACCTATCTACCGGTAGGTAACTACTATTATGTAGTTACTTGCGAAGAGCTCGTGCCTAAGTAATAAGAGTAATAAACAGTCGCACGGGTCGATCCACCAGGATAAGCTACTCTTTCCGGGGATGGTCGCTGGATGGGTGACCATCTTTACATATCGAGACTCCTCCGTGGCTCGGAACGGAAAGCACGTACAGCCGTTGATCCCGGCTGTTATAAGTGAATCTTTGACAGTCGTTACCGGTCGTCAGAATCAGAAGCCCGAAAGTCTGACAACCAGTCTTACCAAAAGGGGTATCGTATTACCTAGATACTGGGTTGTGGAGGTCAGATAGGTTAGGAAGTCGCTCCATGTAAACTACTGATACGTATTCAGCTGCATCCGGTTAGACCGGCAGCTAATCCCAAGATTGTTGGGAAAAGGCAGATTGATTTGATTGAATAAAATCTACTTAAATACCTACTTAAAACAAACAAAGGATCTAATGTAGCTAGGTATAACACGATTGAAGATAAGATTTATTAATTACCAAGTTAGGTACCTACGTTCCATTATTCATTAGGAATAAGAACTGACCCACTTCTCAATATGATACAATAATAATCCCTGTTACCTACTTATCTACCTACTAATTCAATTGTATCACCGCACCGTCTACTTCAGGGATCACCAATTAGTTTCATTTCCGCGGCCCGCACTTTGGTGACTCCTGGTCTACTTACTAAGTAAAGCTAGTAACTATATCAATCTGCCTAGCCGTTTCCCAACTTTGTTGGGGTCGGCTTCCAGTCTTACCGGATACAGCTGAATACTAATACCTATTTTACATGGAGCGACTGCCTATCTGACCTCCACAACACAACCCAGGAACTGGGTAGGTAGGTATTACGATACCCTCTCACTGACAGAAGGCCTGTCTCCCTGTAGTACGTTATAGGCTGATTATGTGTGTATTATGTGGTGGTAAGACTGGTTCTCAGACTTTCGGGCTTCTGACGACGTGTTACTAGAATCAATATGAGCCACACAAAATGCGTTCCTGACACCTATCAGTTGGACAATTTCTAGTAATAATAAGGATCAAAGTCGCAAAACACATATTTGTTAGTATGAAACTGACAGGTGTCAACAACGCGTTCTCTCGACAGCCAGACTATAAGTAGGTACTATTATTCCCTACAGATGAGCTTCAAGTGCAACGGGTAGGGTTCGAAACTTCAAACTCACGACCACCAGTCCTGGCTTGCCAGTCCGCATCGATATCGTTGATGTAACTTTTCTCACGTAGTTAGCTACATTGGGGTCATTTTCTAGAATTTCTAGTCAGTGCTTTACACGGAACGACTGCTATTTCATAACTACTCATAATAACTTGGGAATAATGGGAATCTTATTTATTCATTTATGACAACAATACGCCACCATCTTGTGTTACGAAGACTATTAACGGCCAGATCCTTTTTTTTTTCACTAACTTAATAAAAGTCACTGGCAGCATGGCAAACTCGAAACCGAATCGAGTGCTAAGTTCAAATCGATGTTCGGTTGTTTTTAGTGAGAAAAAACTTCTATAGACAAAAAAATGTCCCTTTGCTTGGCAGACGGACAACGTCAGTGCGTACAGTCGGATTGACACGAAAAAGTTAGGGGTGAACTTTTATTACTTGTTTTAAAATTTTAAAGGAATTACTTAAAGCACAATTTAGTTGGGAAAAAGGCTAGGCAGATGATATCTTAAATCACAATTTACGTTGCCACGTAACGGAATTGAATTTTTGTAACGATTTTGTACATAGCAAAATGAACTTTATGTCAATTGTGTAACTCTAGATACGAGCTTGGTATCTGCGGGAATTACCGAGAATGCGCGAGAATTCTCCAGAAAATGCGCGACCTGTTTATATTTGGCTCGTATCTCGTTTGTACGTTACACTACTATTGACATAAAGTTCATTATAAGCAGTTTTTTTTAAAGAGTGCGTTAATGGAAATCAAATGCGAGCTAGAGCGTGCTATTATTAAAAGCAAAACATAAAACTAAGGTTGAAATGCAAAAAAATATTATGAACAAATATTCATATTCATTTATATTTTTCGACAAATTGTTAATTATTTATTAAAATTATAATTGGGCAGGAATTTATTATACATAAATCCTGTTTTGAAGCAAAATCTAGAGACATGCGCACGCGCATATCACAACTTTGCACAAGTTTTGAATACAATGGATAAGTATGAGTCAGTACACAACAAATATTAACTGAATCGTTGACATTTTTAGTATTTTAACACTAAATAAGTAAAGACTTTAAAATATTAATATTAAAATCTCTGTAGAATATCATTAACAGCTCGTGAACACAAGGAAAACACCTTATGTCGTAACAAATTAGGTAATAAACAATCAGCAATATTTAAAAGGTCAATTACTATATTTTACCTCGCACATCTTAACTTCATACTTCACGCTCATTGGGTTAAACGAACTTCTTCTATTCATATAACATCGTCCAACTAACATTTACATAAGAAATCTTCCCATATTTACTCGTAGTCTGTTGCCAAATACACTCGAATATATTCTGTTGGTTTTCTCGCCAGTGTACAGTCTAAGACAAAAGTCTTATCTTGGAAAAAAAAATTAATTGAAAAACTTTTCTGATACAAACTTCAGATAGACTACGAATTTTTTTGTCAAATAAAATTATGCTAGTCACAGATTTATTTTAATAAATAGCTCTATCTATTCTTAGAATAAAAAAGCAACGACGTCAAAACAGTACATTGAATATTTTTCAAAAAACGTACCTAATTTCTACGAGGTATGGGAACAAGTCTGATGCCAAAAATATAGTATTTTGAATATTTTTCCGTTTTTCTGGATGTATATTCCGGAATCCGGATTGGCGCAAAAACGACTGAACGGATTTGGATGAAATTTGTCCAGGTAGTTTGTAACCTTGATTAATACATAGGGTCCTTTCAATCCCGGTAGTACGTTTCCGTGGGATATTTTCTGACATCCACGCGGGCGAAGCCGCGGGAAAAGATAGTTGAAACATAAAATGTTAAGTTACATAAATAAGTTATAGAAGCTGAGTACCGGTTCTAACCAGTTTTTGTTAATCCTCTTGTTTGTTCTTACTTGGTACAGCTGTAATTACTTAAGCTATCCTAATCCACTGTCGTTGCAAGCTGGAAAGCAAACAACAGAGTAAGTAGCTGTAATGTGGTTAACTGGCTACGTGTGGTAGGTACTGTTGGCAATTTACTTGCCGAGTATCAAAAGGAATTAGTGTGATCAAATGTACATCTAGATAAATTTTGTTATTTACTATGTTTACAATACAAAGACTAAGTTTTGTGCTGTCATTCAACACATTTCATTGGTTATCTCACAACGTCAATTATTTTGGGATGTGAAACTTATAATGAATTAAATTAAAATTGATTTTATTGATGAACATTTGACGCCGATATATAATTTATAAATTAATGAATTCCAATTTTACTTTTTATAACTAATCAAATCTGTCGTTGATTGTACGATACGTTATTAATTTGAAGAATCGATTTATTTTTGGTTCAAAAATCGTAGGCTGTACCTACCTTGTCACGAATATCTTCGAAGGTGAAAATCTCAAGGCCAGCTTTTGTGATATTTCCTCGTATTTCTATTCCCAAGTCGCGTCTGCAATCCCCTAAGGGTTAGGCAGAGGTGTAGCTATAATAGGTTATACCCACCCACGTTTCATCAGTTATGTTTTGTCAAACAAACATCACGCCTGCAAACCCCGAAGTGTTAGGCAAAGGTGTAACCTATAGTATAGTAGTCTCATTTCGCCAGTTATATGTAAGCCAAGCCCCATGTAATGGGGGCGAGGCCTATTGCCATCAACCGGGCAGAGATCCAGACTCCGGGCTATTACTAAGAAATTCCTGGTGGAAAAACCCAATAACATTTTGCCTGACCTGGGAATCGACCTCATGCTCCAGCAGTACTGCCAAAAAAACCAAGTATTTACTAGTATTGAGTATTCACTCCGTTTTTAACGACATTCCAATTTCCAATAGTGTGCTTCTCGTTATCCAGGGCGTATTTTTAGCAGTATGGCGAAGCCTCATAAGTCATACATACATAACTCTAAGATCAAGTTAAAATAGTTAAATAGGTACGGTAAGTTAGTCATCCCATCGCGTCCCTTAGAGTGCGCGGAATAATATTTTCATATGTTCCGTGAAGTAGAAAAGTACCCCCATTTTTTTATTATCTTCTATAGAATATTCAGACAGTCGTAGGATGAAATGTTAAATATGACTGAAATAATAACTCTGACATTTTCAAAAGTATTTTTTAATGGAGCACCCATTTGATTGCTCTGTATTAATTCTATTGTATATTTAAAGGTACATAAAATAAAATACATAATAGTTAAAACTGTACATTGAACTGTACATATTTAAAAAAAAAGTTGTTTCTAAGCCGACACCTCGTATTTGTCTGATGCCGAATTTTTTGAGAATTTTTATCCGTTTTTGTGGATGTATGTTTGCGGATTAGTGCAAAAACGGCTGAACGGATCTGGATGAAATTTTCAAAACAGATAATTTTTACCCTGGATTAACACAAAGAGTACTTTTATTCCGGTAGTACATTCCTGTGGGATATTTTCAATAAAGCTAATAGACAATAATGTTCTGTTATGTAGACAACTAGTACTAGGTTCTTTATAAAACACTAGTAATATCTGTAGACACGCTCGATACGGTTGGCATTGACGGGTGATCAATTGATCAGACTTAATTCAAATCCCATCAATTGAATTACCTTTGTATTGAACTTCTATTACAATGTTTCGTACTAAACTAGATTTTTGCCGATTGACACGTGTTATCAGCCAGTGCATAATGGTATCTGCTGACAGCAGGTGTCAATCGAAAACGTATATCGTCAAAATCGATTAGCAATTGAGCTGACCAAATCTGTTCACACCTCAACTTAGTTGATCTTCTCCATTAACTGACAGTCTTATGCCACCTATTGCTGAGTGAAGGCCTCCTTCTTTTTGTGCCATCGTGCCTGAGGGCTTGCATAAGCATAAGCATAATCAGCCTATAAATGTTCCCACTGCTGGGACACACTCTCTGTGAGAGGGGGTGGGCCGTAATCCACCACGCGGGCCGAATGCAGGTTGGTAGATGCCACATGTCTTCGAATTTTTTGGTTCTAGGACATGCCGATGTCCTCACGATGTTTTCCTTCACCGTTTTAAGAGCAGTGGTGATGAAATTATTTACACAAAGTAAAGCGCCTGGCAGGGTTCGAACCTACGACCTTTATCTCGTAAGTCGCGGCCGTTACCACTGGGCTACCACTGCTCCCCTGCCCGAGGGCTTGAACAAGTGGTAATGTCTTTCAAAGCGTTTCGAATTCTTTTGCTCTTTTCTTTTTTTGTGTTTTAGTGACTAACCTGGTGACACAATATAAATATGCTGGTAACGTGACGTTTTGTGTTACCCATGGCGTTTGGTGGGTTATTCTGCGGCGTATTTTTTCAACGACTTTTAAAAGGATTGATACCTATAAGCTTTCGGTAGGTGTTTTCCGCGACTTGTCTGCGCTCCAGAATGAAAAAGTAGCTTAAGTATGTCCTTATTCGGGTCATGGTCTACCCAAGTGCCAAATTTCATCCAAATCCGTTCCGCCATTTTAGCGTGAAAGCATAACAAACAAACTCACTTTCGAATTTATAGAAGACAATACAACAATAAATGAAAACTCTGGTAATACTAATGCAAAATAGTATTTTGGAACTATCAAATAAATCCTAACATCGAAATTAAAAAAGTCATTTTTTCAAACAAACTAAATAGTAGTGATGGGCCGACTATGGGGTTTGCCGATCTTTGACTAGCTATCGTAAGTAAACTATTGGATATATTTGATTTATTTTTTGTAAGTAGACCGAGAACGTCATTAGATATACGGAGTTTCATTTTTTGTCGTATTGTCGTCTCCATCTTGTATAAGTTAGGATGTCAGTCAAATACATTTTTGACTTTCCATCGTCTATAATGCTGATATAATGCTGATATTTTATCTAGACAAAATATCAGTTACAAAGCAACAGCCAAATAGTTGGTTTGTCAACACTTCTTCTGCCGTCTCTACAATATTCTTTACAAACAAGCTTTAATTATAATGAATTTCTTAACACGTATTACCCGTAGGTAGGTTACGCATTACTTTATTAAATTCAAGTTGTAAGAAACATATTTCAATATAAATAAGAAAAACATGAGAGATGAAGCTCCAAACATCCTCTTACGATACCTAAAAAAAAAACCAAACGCTAGAGGTAATCTTCCTAGCAACGGCCGCGCGATATTAAAAATATATTTTTTCCTCTTCATTGTCGAAATCTGACCTTTGCCACGCATCACCAGCCCTATACCTATTAACATAACCAGTTATAACCAGTTAGTAGAATCTTCAATTCCAGTAGTGTATTCCAGTTAAACTAGTCGAACAGTTCCACTTGCTTGCTTAATCGTTGGTTAATGCTTATTCAGTCAAGTATCTTTCAAGAAGTGAAGCCAGGCTCTTGTGTGGTCAGACTGTTGTAACACCTATTTACAATCGTTATTATTTGCCTGTTCACTTTAATTGCTTTATTATATGTGCTGTACTAGTTTTGTAGTCAATAAGTCCAATCCATTGCTTCATAAGTTGGAAAATAAATTCTTCTCAACAACGTAAATAACGCAACGTAATGAATGTTGTTGAACTGTCAAAATGAAATATAATCCATAGGTACTTCCATACTAATATTATAAATTAGAAAGTAAAGGCTCTTACATACTGGCGCGATTCGTCGCGCGACGCGACGCCGCCGCATTGTTCACCGTGAAGTTTTCTCAGAAATTGCTTTGTTAAAATTCGCGTCGCGCGACGAATCGCGCCAGTATGTAAGAGCCTTTACTCTGTCTGTCTGTCTATCTGTCTGTATGTTACCTTTTCACACCTAAACCACTGAACGGATTTCGATTAATTTTGGCATGGAGATAGATGGCGTCCCGGGAAAGGATATATTTAGACTACTTTTTATCGACTAACCCCTAGTATGGGAGCTAGTATATAATAATTTCAAAGGTTCATGAAAGATTCATTGCAGTCTGATTAAACTTAAGTAGGTATACTTTGTTTATTTATTAATCAGGATAACTAGATATTTTTGTTTTAAATATTCTAGAATAATAATCAGCTGTTAATTTATTGTACTTCTGTCTTCAAAGGTTACTTTCAGCTCATTGCAACCGTAATTACAAGTCACAGCGGATTGCGCAGCGCATCGTAGGGTTAACAATTATTATTACTCAACATCGCAATGAATGCCAGTTCTGAAGGCGAGGTCAGAAGTCAGCCGCGGGAGTCGACTCAAGTTATTTATGTACAAACTTAAAACGTGTGCATTAGAGAGTGCATAACCAAAACAAATGTTATACCAAGTCCATGCGACTCAAAGTTCAACGGGTTATATTGCGTAAAGTTTGCCTCAAGCACCCAGTTTAAGGAGCAAAAGTTTCTATTTTTGTTAGCTGAAGATCTGGATAAGACGATTTGAATATTCTTGATTTTTTAAGTAAGAAAATTCTGAACATTCCTGTGACGTATAATCCATTAAATCTTAATTAAGTAGTTGTGAATTCAACACGTATATACTAGGCCTTATAATTGAGGTGCTTCAGATCTGGAGACATCCAGACCTCGTTACATCCTCCATTTTGTTTTTGTAAATACGAACTTTTTAATCAGAAACCTGGCTCCGTTAACCAACTCTCAAGGTATGAAAACTGTCGCGAAAGACGGATCATATTCCTTTGTTAGGTATACCTTACACGGAACTATGTAATTGGCTCTCGTCTCCTAAGCGACTTGGGGCATGCATCCGAGAAAGTTTTACACCCTAGAGTAATGTATCAAGTTCAAAACATCTTTGAAGGCCGATGAAGTAGTTAAGTAATCATGCAAATATATTGACACATCCGGATTTAGAACGCAACTGTCACAAAAGTTAGAAGAAAAAAAGGTCGGTAAAATGCCGAAATAAAAAAAAAAACCTGGCGGTGTTTAACCGACTGGGTACCTCATAACTACTTATGGCCGATTCCTATAATTTACGGACCGTTATTGGTTAAAATTAAGAGTCTTGTATCTTTAGTAATAATGAAGCAAAGACTTCATAGCTTTGCATATTAGACCCTCCCATATAGAAGTAGCTATCACAGGTAAAATTACCTTTCGAATCTATTTATATGCCCAGTTTGGCAATAAAAAATGCTACCATTGGTAACCAAAACGGTTCGTTTTTGTTTATAGGAACCGAGCATTAAATAATAAATTAAGTACCTTTAAAAAGTACGATGAAACAAATGAATAAGGTAAGGTTGAACTATAACTTAGAGAAAACACCCTCTTTGTGCTATTTGTCACACGTGGGGGCCATTCTCATCCACATTTTAGGAACGTCTCTCGAACATAATTCTGACACTTGTTGAAACTAGAGACCGAGTGCTATAAAACAGAATATGTCTGCGTTAGCTGAATTGATGGCCGCTTCTCCAGAATCCGGATGAATTGATGGTCTAATACGAGAAAGTGTGAAAATGACTTCACAAAGGAACGCGATCTGATACTGACATACGAGCTTCTTAATATTGTGATCTATGGATAGTACACGAGTGTTACCAAAATATCCTGATGGATTTACGAATGTTTTTTAGTTTTTATGTGCTTAACTCGCTCGATGCGCCCATCAACGGAATTTGAAATGATTAAAATTAGTTTTTTTTTATGCTAACATTCAGCGTAATAAAAATAGTAGTTTCGATTGAGCTTAACAACCGGATCCGGGCGAGTCCCGCCATCCGATTCCTCGGCAGCAGACCGACAGATTTATTTAGTGATGTCATCGGTTCAAGTAGATATCTGCACCGGTTTTTTACTCTTGGACGTGCATTACGCAATAATTTACATTCGATCAGAGGCAATTTTTCCTTAAAATAACCCTTAGATACACCCAAAATGTCGAATTGTCGTCACAAAAAACTGGCTGCAAAAAGCTTCCACCATTCGAGTCGGTTCGAAACTTGTTAGTTGGACAAAACGTTTTTTTTTAATGTGTGAGGTCGTGGTGGCGCGTGCAACGCAGGTAGTTTTACCCCCAAGTAGGAACCACAGAGTTCTTATTCGACAACTCCTTATTAGTTATTAATCGAATAACGACAACAGAACGAAACGTTCGATTGAAACGAACAGAATCGAAATAGACAATGAATAAGTAAATACGGCTACCGATTGGATCCAAATAATCTATCCAGTTATTATACTGATACTATTGGCTTACTGAAACTTGAATAGATAAGCTGAGTTTAAGTACTTAGTCGCTTTTAAACTCTGCCAACGTATAAGTGCCTACTTGATGTTCGATTTCGGTTGGGGCCGAATTCATGAATAAACTAACTAGACCACTTTCGGTCTCGTTTAACTGCTTGAGTTTTTTTGTTACCAGAGCAATGAGAAATAATTTGTAAAAAAATCCTTTTATACTGGGTGTAAGTCTATTAAACACCGTTGTCACTAAATCATGGGTAGTTGACGTAAATATAAAAATAAATGACCAAGTCACCAAAAAAAACATTATTTTCATTAAAAGATTTTAAAAAGTTTCTAAAATCCGACACCGTCCGCAAATTCACGGATATGCGCCCGAGGTCGCCGCCTCTCCTACCTACATACACAACACAATAGGGGTCGCGCTCGCGGCCGGTCAGGTCACGTCTCGCGTCCCCCGCCCGTGTTGAGACGTAAGTTCGTTGCCCTAGCGCGTATGGTGAAATACTCTTGTGGTAAAATGTAGATTTTCTTTTAAGAAAAGTTGTCATTTTCGTTAATTTTACGTTCTATAAATGAAACCAAACCACTGGTTTCAAGGATAACGGTGTTTACCCTAACACCCTGTATATTGTAGTGTAGCGCGAGATTTTGAGGAAAAAGTTGAATAAGAATAAGATAAATTTGAGTGCCGCCACCTTGAGACACCACATTTATGTATTTACAATCCTTATTTTGTTAGGACTTTGTTTGCATTTTACCTTCGGACGCTTATAGGAAATGTGATTTATTTCTTTTGGGACATGTCTACGGATGAATGTAAATTGTCCCTTAACAACTTTTGCATATCATACATATTTAATGCCTTTTAATTTTACGGCAACAGTGCACGCATCATGCGAGAAGGCTGTAGGAAAAAACCGAAAGCTTTTACAAATCCGCGCAATCACGTACGAGAATCTGCTATTAATACTGGCACTAAGTATACCTGTAGCTACGTAAAGCTATACAGTTTATTTATGAAACGATAGGTACTTAGCAGCCTTCGCTTGTCAGCGACAGCGGTAATTAATTACGGTTCGGCCTCACCCCGCGGAGCTACCCGATTGAAGTTAACTAAGCGTAGTTAGCTCAGCTCGTAGTGTTTTGACACTCGATGAGACCCCAACTATAGCCACTATAGACCAGCTTTGCCAAATCTTCAAATACCAAATTGAACGGACTCGGAACTCTCGGCTCTTCAATCTTAATACCAACTTTATGTGAACGCTTCAAAGCCATTATACCGTTCCTTCAAAATGTTCTTCACATTTTGCATTATATTTCGGCGCCTGATAATACTTGTGCACTATAAAAGAGATGTCTTTTGTACCAGGCTCGGATGAAGTTGGAAGAGTGTGCAACTGAATTCTGTAGCCTCGGGTAGATACGCGCCTCAAGCGAATCGTACGTAATGCGCCCGATAATATATTCAGATCGCATTTATTCGCAGAGCATAGGCACTGAAACAAGGTTTTGTTAGTGCAAGAGACACAATCCCCGTGGGCTAGACTTTTTGAATCGCTTTTGTAGGAACTCCGGCGTGAATATGAGAAATCTTTACGCGAAATATAGATATTGAGACGGTCGAGGAATGCGATATGCATTTGATATAACTCCATCCGCATTACAATATGATACTAGTATGTCTCTACAATATACGGTACAAGTATTGTTACGTTCACGGCAGCAGAAGACAGTAACATGGATATAGGACATGCTTCCTTCCTGCCATAATCGTTAATAGTGTGGAAATCGGGTTATAGCTGGCATCGTACGGAATATTATGGCGGTATGCTTTTAGCCATACTCCACGCATATTGAACGGGCTCTTAAGCCCCGTATTCACATTATACATTGCGAGTCGCCCATAAATCCCGGTGCACATTAGAATTTCGCCGGACCAATGCGCTACTGAAAGAACTACTTCAATATGGCCGTGCAAGAATTGTTAACTTAAGTAAAGCTTTTAAATTTCTATTCACAGCTTCGTGCGTTTCAAGAGACTCAGGAGTTTCTGGTAAAATATATGCGGCCCTGTATGATCTTATAAATTATTGAAGACCATTTCATTCTGTATTTTTCCTATCCATCTGATCCAATCCCAAAATCATGAATTTGCTTGGAGTATTTTTATATTACTTACGTTATCTCTATATTTGGGGTGATATCAAAGTTTTACGCAGTCGTATTTTCTTGATGAAGGTAGTACGGTCGGATGAACAGTTTTTCGTAGAATCGTATGAGTAGGTCATATTAAAAAATACCTAGTGTACGTGTTCCTAAATGGGGAGGAGAGGCTTGGGGAGGGAGGGACAGCTACACGGGTCGATCGATCAGGTCAAGCTACGCTTGCCGCGGTTGGTCCGCGGATGGGTGACCATCTTTTCATACCAAGACCTTGCCTCGGAAAGCCCTTTAAGCCATTGGTCCCAGCTGTCATTTGTAGATTTTTGACAGTTGTTACGGGTCGTCAAAAGCCCGAAAGTCTGACAACCAGTCTTACCAAGGGGTATCGTATTACCCAGTAATTGGGTTGTCGAGGTCCGATATGCAGTCGCTCCGTGTTAAATACTGGTATTAAGCTGCATCCGGTTAGACTGGAAGCTGACATCAACATAGATGGGAAAAGAATAGGCAGATGATGACGTGTTCCTAAATACAAGAACTTTATTTCCCTATTTACTCGTGCGAACTAGGCATGATTTAAGAGCCAAACACGACTATGTATAATGTATTAGTCATAGTCGTCATAGAAGTATTTTCAAACGGATATTGGTTCAGAAGCCAGAACGCATACGTCACTACACTATTACTAAATGATTAATAATTGCAATTGCATGTGTACTAGGCACGCATAGGAGGCTGGTAGGTGTGTCGAGAGCACAAACCGCGTCCATCAATAATACGCTGGCTTTTGGATAATGGATGGTGTTACCGCGAAACTCCCCCTCCACCACCCCCTCAAACCTCGCCAGTTCGATTTTTGTAAAAGGACACAAATATTTGAATGGCCCACGGCTGTTTGAGAAGAATGTTTGTGTATGTGATTTGTGGGGATAACACCTACAGGGTATGTGGAAGGCTTGGCTTGTTTATTTAAAAGAGAGTAACCTTCTTCCGCGGTTCGCGGATCTAGAAGGTAGGGCAACATTTTCCCAGTCGTGGGATTTGGCAATAAGTTCTTCGTGTCTGGTATACACTGATGAAGGGACACTGATCACGGCGGTCATCAATACCTCTGCGATCATAGCAATCGTGTCGATTTATGCACTATTTTTGGCCGTTCGTTTAGATTCTCAACTTGAGAAGTCCAGAATCTTTACAGGATGATTATGAACCGACAATTTGGTCCAAAAGTGCTGATTAGTCAGTAAAACCCGTTTTGTAACTTCCGATCTATCCATGTCGAGATGAATGGCGAAGTCAATAGGCATATCTCAACCGATATTTCAAATTCAGAACATTTGTGGCGTTAGAACTGCGATGGATTGCATTGTGGATGTTTGGCGTTACGTCCTCTGTGCGGAAAATAGTTGGAAATTGGCTAAATAAAACTCATGAAGCTGCCCTTTTTCTTATAGCTGCGCTTGCGCCTGTCAATCCACGATCGCTGACCGATTCTTTTCCTTGACAAGTTTTCAAGTCCGATTAAACTAAATACATTCCTGAATCAAACAAACATAATACCGAAGCAATGAGGCAGGATGAGAACATAACCATGTTCCTACCACATCACAAACACACTGTAAACATGTACTGAAGCAGAGTAATCCATTCCGTTTGTTCTATTATTACTTGATCCGTCGGATGTGGATGACGCCTAAGCTTTGTTTGACGTCATGACTGGGCATGGAGCGTAACGTCAATATACTCTTGGCTAACTAAACAATAAAATAATGGCCTATAAATTTAACAATTGGCATTGATGGCGCTATAACTTATGTCGCGGATTCGTCCCTGAGGACCGGGGCGCGACAAACAGTCGCTAGCTTGATTAAAGATCTGCTTCAGTGCTTTTTAGCGTAGATAGACGTTTTATGGTCCCTTGGTACTTGCCGAACCGTCGGCCTACGGCCAGGTAAAGTTGAATAAAAGCTGGCCCACGGAGCAACCAAAGATTCTGACAGATCTCTCCTTCTCTACATTGATAACAGAGCAATGAACTTCAAGTGTTATCATTTTGACAAGGCGTCAGTTCTTAAAACCACATAAATAACCTTACAAAGCGATGTTAAAGAAGACTTGGTTAGGTACACATCTTTTCCCAGAAAACCTCATTAGAACGCAAGACCTCACCAAGTCACAATACACTACAGTTATACGCCTGCGTACTGTGTAGTATTAGACTACTTAGGCCCTTTGTAAACGGCACGGTTTCTTTATGGTATGGTGGCGGGGTATAAACCGCGCTGTAGAAAAAAATGTGTACGTCAACAACAACATACACATACACAACATACAACACTGACAGCCGTGCATACACGGCAAAGAATCGGTAGTTTTTCACGGCAAGAAAAACGTGTGTGCGTGGCCTTAGAAGTGATTAGGTACATCCTTACTGAATAAACCTAACAGTAATAGTTAGTAGGATTTTTTATTTTTTATATAGAAGCATATCTCAGATATTTTGATTTTTATCGAAAAATTATTAAAGAAAATAAAAATAAAAAATATCCGAATTGATAACCTCTCGCTTTAGAAGTCGGTTAAAAAGGAGAGCCGTAACAATATTAAAAGAACGTGGGTACTTGATATATTTACGTTTCCTTCACCGTAACCAGAATTTATTACGACTCGAGCGCTAACAAGATGTGTGCAATCGATAAAACTGAAATACAAGTACTTGTAACAATTGTAATCGTAAATGAGCATTCGTAGATTTCTAATCCAATACCTTAGATCTGTGTACTACAATATTTTCTCCGGTAGCTGTTATCAGCGTGAAGAATCAAGCTGCTGATACATTGACTGGTTTTTCCATTAATCCGAAAATGTAATCCCAAGAAAAGAGCCCTTGTAAATCGAATTTGAAATTAGAACCGATTCAAAATCGATTTCGATTATCGAATGCGGATTTAAAAGCCATTTCACGTACACAAACTATGATTAATAATTAGTAATATGGTTTTATCATCGGGTAGGTCGGATGGTTCTGATTGTTTATTAAGTCTCGGGTTTGTTTATATAGGATCGGTGGATTGTTAAGGAGGTTATCTCTAATTAGCAAGCTCTTAAACATAATCCTTCCCTACTTGCTGTAATAAGATCAATATTTGCTCACCGCTGTCTGTAATAGGATTTACTTCTGTAAGAACGGTAGTTGAAGAAAGACGTTGTGACTTTAATCAACTACCCACGTACGTCATATCTGGATTCTTCCTTATTGGCGGTTAACCACTTTTCAACCTTTCTTCTTCTTTTTGTGTGGTTGGTGACTAACCTGGTGTCAGAGTTTTAAAGCCGCCCATGGGCCTCTGACTTGGCATCACATGCCGTCGAGAAATATTTCTCAGGCATGGCCGGTTTCCTCACGATGTTTTCCTTCACCGTTTTTGAAGCAAGTGATAATTATACAATACGCACATGAAATCGAAAAGTCAGAGGCTTGGGTTCCAATTCGAGACCTATGACTTGGCAGTCTGACGGTCACACCACTAGTAACCGCTATCACTGCTCTCTTTAACCTTATTACTAAGGGTATAAGGGTGATAAGTGGTTAACCACAAATGTCCGCGATTGTACCTCGATAAATAACTAAGTAAGAAATGAGTTGTGTTTTACCTTAGCCAAAGTGCTAAAATTTTTGGACACCATAGTTCCATACTCGAATAAATCAAGCATACAGCAAGGTAATGTAATTAAATTCAAACGCCGAAAATCAAATTTTAATAGAGGCAACCTTCCAAGCGCCGTAATAATCACGTCGACGGCCAACATATCCGGTTTCAGTTAATTTTTCGCCCCATTTTTCCAAAGTTGTTAACTTTGTTGAGTATTAATTTGTGAGGGAATTATTAAAAGCGTTCGTTAATAATGAGGGTGTAAATGTAATACGGTGGAAGTTATAATTGGGCGAATAAGTAGCGATCACAAGTTCACGCCCTCACACCGGAGCTTGACGTAAATTAGTTAGGAACTACTAAACTGATACTTCGACAGCACATGTCTAGTTAGGTTAACGGTATATTCCGCTTCACGAATTAATCTTTCACTTTCCGGATTGAATTTAGTGGGAAAAAACTTCTGGGGAAATTATTTACAACATAACATCACGCCTTGCTTCCTCCAAGGGTTAAGTAGAGGTGTACCCCTAGTACATCCACATTTTGCCAGTTATGTTTAAGTCCCATGTAATAGGGGGCGAGCATATTGCCACCATCGGGTACAAATTCCAGACTCCGGGCTGGTATTGAGGAATTCCACATGGAAAAACCTAATAACACTTTGGCCGACCTGGAATCGAACCCAGGACCTCATGCTCATCCTGCCAGGGTTGCGGGATATCCGAAAGGGATACCGGGACCTTGGCGCCTGCCAGGGTTGCGGGAAAGTCCGAAAGGGATACCGGGACTTTGGCAACAGGCAACTGAAGGAACACGGGTAGGTTTTAGTCAGTGAAAGTCTGACACGCCATTCCGCTCCGCCCAGAGCGGGTGAAATAATATGAGGATATCAAACACAAAATTACCTCATGCTCACTAGTAGCGCTTGCGACCAATAGACCAACGAAGCAGTCATATATCTAGGAAATTATTTAGATGCTAGAATAACAGATCAACATTTGTAACACATAATAATGTAACTAATAAAAATGTCATCAACGTACAGACGCATAATAACCATCACAATTTAATGGTGCATTTGAAATTATAATCATGATTCATAAAAGTTGAAATATTTCTGGTCATTTTCTTCTATTACTCTCAAATTATTTCCGTTCGATCTATTTCAGTTAACTAGTGCACTCACAAAAATAGAAGATGGCAGCATATTATTTTAAATATTTATCTTGACTATAGATGTAAATAAACCGTTTTAAACCAAAATCCGTGGTTTTCAAACCGTTTTAAATTTGTTTAACACGGTTTTTAAACCACGGATTTTGGTTTAAAACGGTTTATTTTCATCTATAATCTTGACTATCCTTTGTTTTGTTTTGTCTTCTGCGGGGAGAGATATTTGTGTTCAGGAACGCCCCACATTCACTACATTTCTCTCCAATTCCAACGAAATATTTTCTTACATCTCGTCTAAATTAACATGTACCCTGTAATGCAGGCAGAGTGCTTTTCTACATAAAATGTTAATTTAAAAATCGTTTGAAAATACGAATCCTGATGTACACACGGCTACACATCAAGTTTAGCAAGTCATTTCCAGTATAAGCTGACCTCGCATTGTACGGAAATCCTATAAAATGTGAGATCAGCATAAACTGGAAATTAATAGCTTGATGTGTAGCCGTGTGTACTAATAGCCATAGAGTTTCGTAACAAGATGTTTTCGTAAACGTAGGGGACCATTCAGTGTGTGAATCATGAAGCGTATCGGTTAATGGCTCAAAATGACCGGCCCCACGTGACGTACGTGACTGTGACCTTCACTTACCGACTCAAGATTTCAATTCCTAAATATAGAACATGATTAGTATTATAACTATTGTGACTTGAGTCGCGAGACCCTACCAGCATTCTCTAAACGTCCGCATTCAATTTATTCCTCGGTTTGCATTTACCTACTTTAAAATAATACATTCGTGCCATCACCGCCGTCGTTGGACACAACGAAGATGTTTTTTATGTGTTACAATATTTTTCGTGTCAGTCTTTACATCAAAAGAGCGAATGTAACTTCCTAAAAATAAAATTAATTTTGTACGAGGAATCAAATATCATTCAGTGATAACTAGTGCCAGCCACAAGAAAATAGTTAAAGAAAAAAATTTGGACGCCTTCCAAAAATCGATTACATTTACTCCATCGTTAACAGGAAATGATCATATATCTCTGCATTGGATAGTTACTGCTTGTAGTTCATTCTAGAAATCTCAAATACAATTTAATTTGTATGTTTATATGTTAATGTTAAAGACTTTGCCACATCGAAAGAGAAACGACACCGCAAACTGTAAAATTTTATGCGAATTTACGTTTAAGTTTCTGATCTCTTATCAGTTTTAGCTCTCGACTTATCAGGTATCAGTTAGAGGCGCTCCGAATTATTTATCTATCTGGGATCTGTCAATATGTCGGCGATATGACAAATTTATCAGGATGTCGGTAATCATGATATATGTGCTCTCTCGAAAGATCAATACCTAAAAATAAGGTCTCAAGTTCTCGGCGGTTTCCTCCCAATTAGAGAGAATCTTTGATGCGAACCAATCTCCCGTGACTCCGATCACTTCCATTTAAAACTTCCTTTCCTGTCTATGATTTGAAAACGAGAAGCTTGGCTTCGGGATTCGAATAACTCTTTTCTGGGAAGGCAAGAAGAAATTGGCAAGCAATGTTTTTGGAAATATAAAACTAAGAGGAAAAGACAAACAGCAGCCTCGCATTTGGTTATGATTTATACTGATAAACATGCATACAGAGTCCTTCTTTTTAATACAGTGTTAGCGAGGAGAATGTGTGTATGGATTGTGAATCATAAACAATGGTTAACCTTGTTAATGAATCTGAATGCGGGCGAGCAGCGGTCGTGGGACCGGCACGATTCATTGCTGTGCGATGCCTTGCCTTGTGCGATATTAAATTTTCTACTTCTACAACACAGCTACTTTAAATACCTCTCTACAGATTCTGCCGCAATTACTTCAATGTCGAACACACAGTGGTTTAGGAATTTATTACAGTAATAAAGATTAAAAGACGTTCTTAATGTTCTTATTCACACGATGTGTAAGATATGTAATGAATTGGGCCAATACGCTAATTAATAAGTAGCGCTATTTCAGTTAGTATTGTCTCGTAGTCAAGGTATGAGACCAATTTAAATGCTTTGAAATTACATTTGACAATGGTTTATTGTCAGGGCAATGGGTAAGAATGGCTGTAATAATAAATAACAGATGATGCGATGGTCAGCGATGTAGAATACTCTGATGATATCATCCGACGTGTTTGCTTGCACGACATTGTGAGAGGCCATGGTTACTGGGTTACATTTTGCAAAGGTAATCAGGTACATAATTTAAAGAGCTTTGCAAGTCGCATTCCTAACTAAATGTATAAGTACTCTAAATCGTAGCGATCAGACTGGTTCGGATATCTCCGAGTACAAGTGTTCATTGAACTTGGCAATAAGCGAATAATTCAATTAGGAGACTTAATATAATACGATTACGCCAGTTAGTCAAAATATGGTGTGAGAATACGTATATGTCGGTTGAATTAAACCTGTATGTACATTATGTGTCACTTGAATACAATTGATGGGGATGAGTGAGAAGTAGAATTAATACCCCTAAAAGTACGTACACAATCGCCATCCTATTTAAGCGATGCTCTGCCCAACTTTTGCCGGAATTCGTCCCAGGAATGTTTCGGAAAATTCCGTGAACAAGAGCCGGCGTCACTCCCAGTGGGAACTAAGACGTTAAATCCTGGTTACGAACACCTATTGAGCCTTTCTCACTTTGTTAATGAATACAAATTGTCCAATAAATTGCTGTTACAAGTGAACCGCTATTACATTTTAAAGGGAAGATGCTCACACGTATTTTCTCACATTCTCCTAACGAAATTTAACGCAACATACTGCCAAAAGGAACACCTATAAGTTACTATAATTGGCTTAGCTTACTAATTACTGCCGCCCCTGTCTGTGACTTAAACCAAAATACTGTGTATTATATTAAAGTCGGTGTTAATAACCTGAGTATCTTAGATTCGTAATTAACTCGGCCTTGGTACAACTAAACGAATGCAAAAACCATTTGAAGAATTCAGGGTCGAGAATTTTCGAGTCTCTAATCGTTGACTCGTTGGAAACACAACAGTTGTTGCTTATAAATACATGTTTAATTCCGATTTTGTCACGAAGGCTCTAATAAATAATGACGTAGTGAGTAAATGTTTGAAAAGTAACATTGATAACGTTGCGTGAATGGCTATTCATGTTGTAAATTGTTTTGTTTGGCTTACTGTACGAGGACTAGACAAAGCATGATTTTGTATAGAACTATGAACGTGTAGGTATAAAAACGTCATTGTAGCATGTTGCCGTGTGGTGACACCCTGGGGACGCTTTACATATTCCTGTAACAGAGCCACTAGCTCTGATGTGTTCACTGTATTGTGTCCGTTCCACTGCGGGACTTTGTTCCAACATTAATTTAAATTAACCCTACAACGTTAGCACTAAGAGTCATTTTTCCATCACACGTCGAGTAATGCATTCATTCATATTTGAATTTAAACCACGCTTACGTTAATTGCACTAACAAATGATGTTACGAACTATTCTAGCCTCTATGGTAAAACACTGGTAGTAAATTAAGGAGGTCGCGTCTCCGGAGGATTAATACGTATTAGTTATGCAGGAACTTGATCTTATTACTTATTTAATTAAGTTCGGGTGCTTGGCGAACAAATCGATAAATGAACGTGTGAGGTGTCATCGTATTCGATTTATTTCTGATATAAATTCAATGTCATTTGATATTTGTTCGTCTCAGTTCTACACGATAAAGTTTAAATTTAATTAAACCACTTTATTTAATGTTCTTGTTTGTTTCGTAAAATTAATTAAGCCCAATCTCTATTTTAATCAATGCGGAAGTAGACAAATGGAATTGAAAACAAAGTTATGATTTTGATTGATAAATGATCCCGAAATACCTTTTGGGTGTTTAATATTAGAGAGAGAAACTCAAATTGATCAAATATTTTGTCTATAAATTACGAATTTGGTTCATCTCTATATAAGACTGTCTAAACTATGTAAAATAAGCGCCATTTTTCTCAGAAGAATCTCTACGCTCTTGCCAAGGTTGAAACAATGGAAACACACTTTCCTCTTCATCGATAAAGATCAAAATTGTGCATGACTAGTGACAGGTGCCTGCACCACAATAAACCGTTCCTGTCTGCTGATTACCCTGTGAGGGGGAGATTTAATCATAGGTAGCTAAACAGGGGGCGATGAGATGATGTCCCGATAAAACACAGATTAGAAATTTCTAGTTGATTTGAGAGTCATTGCGTTAGCACGCTACAATGACTTACCAGGTGATCATAGGCTTTCCTTAGTCGGTTACACGCTTAAAACAATATAAATATGGGCAGTATGGAAACTACGAAGAAAACGTTCGGAACGGCACACACATAGACGCGCTCATTTACGAGACCTAGAAGTGATTCTCGCAGTGCTGTCGTGTTGTACGAGACCCCATGACCAAAATTTGTGCCTTATCGGTTTCTTTTTACTAATTTGGTAGAGATCTTCCATCCGATTTTACTTGGCCTTCTGTCCAACACAGTTTGACATGATGAAAAAAAATTGTATTTGGAATCATAGGAGACATTTAAAAGTTCTGAAAACAGGTTTTTAGTAAACCCGGTTACAATAAAAAAGATTAAAATTGCTAGTTGCTATGAGATACATCGGTTAAATATTTTAACGATGCGACATGGTTTTTTTCACGGGCTCTCGTACTATCGAGACGAGTGGTCCCAGCGATCTTTTCAAAATTGGAACGAAAGTTATAATTTCAAAAAAATAGGCCTAGTTTCCATACTGTCCATTTATATTGTGCTCTTTTGTAAGTTCATTCCATTTCATTGTGTTCAGACTAATCATGTGAAACGTCAAATAGAGAGTTGATTAATAAATATTTTGACATGCAGATTGATTTGGATGGACGTATGGACACCTGGCAGATGCCAGTTGAATGCGTAACACACCACCGCATTGAAATGCCAGTAGCAATTCTCTAACTAAGCTGACTAAGCTATGTTGATTTAGGACACCGAGATTTGGTGTTACCAACCAATTGAATGTCCCTGAAAATATTATATGGTCCTGATGCTATACTGTACACCTAACCCACAGTATAATAATGTAACAGTATTATGTCTCAGCAGTGACCTTGAAATAATTACCCACAACCGCTCGGTAGATAAACCCCGCGTTTAGTTTCGGCCGGTTACTATTAAGACATAATACTGTTACTTATTTATACTGTGCCTAAACCAAAAAGTGTAATTTTTCATTCATAGGTACCTAAAACGAATGACCTGAATATTTTGTTTCACCGAACACACATTAGGACCAAACCCCAAATGGCTTTAGGACCAGAAACTTAATAACAGTACCCTCTCCGATATTCGTGGCCTGAAATCTCGATACGAAATCGCTCAAATTGGTTTAAGCCTCTTTTGATTACGTTCCTCCATTATGGTGTGGTGTTGTGTCAACCGCGACGTGGTTATATTGTTGTTCGACGATATGGGACGGGAGACAAGAGTCGGATGCGAGCCGCGTGATGACTGAATCGATACAACGTCACTTTGAATGCTTTACCGTATGATATTTCATGAGAGATATGACGTTTTATATTGAGTAGATACAGGCAAACGTTGTGGCCTATATATGTTTTCAAGATAGATGTATTATCATGGTTGATAGAAAGTTGTGTGTGAGATGGTATCTGTTTGAGAAGTATGTAGCAGTGTATTTTTAGGACTTTTAAGTTTCTGCTTGGAGCTTTTTCTGATCATTTGTTTTGCATTTATCTGCTATCTGCAATGGACTCTACTAATTCATTTAGTTTTCTATGCAATAGTTTTTCAAAATCAGTGCTTCCATCCTGGTGGATCACTATATGTTGTCTAAAAGGGATGTCCACTGTGTAATTGAGTAACTTATTTTCGTAACCGATTAAGACTAATTTGTTTCATTTTGACAGTTCAACAACATTCGATTTTTTTTCGAACTTAAGAAGCAATTGATTAGACATTTGTTTCAAACCGATTCCAATTTTGATTGATTGTGTACTACGCAATTAGGGTACAGGGCGACGTTTACTAAAAGATTGTGAGTCGATTATTGCTAGTTGAGAAAACTGACCAACATGTGGCTGTTGAGTAAAGAGTTAAGAAGAATTAGGGTCGGTCCCTTCTCCATACAAACGCTCTCGCCTGTTTTTTCGGTGGTTTATGATGTTAGAGCAATGTTTTTTTACGGTAAAATAAATATCAACTAGTTCTATGCAAGTATGTTTTCCGTTTTGATGATAGCTGTAGAAGCTCTAGAACCCTCAGAAAATCCTCAAAATTGCCTGTTTAGACAGACCGCAGTCATCAGAGGCCTATTGTATAAATTTGACAACTATTAATGAAAAAAGAAAGCATAGAGGCACAGTAAATATCCTTCTTATACAATTTATAAAATATCTTTCAAATTGTTGCAATATTGGAGGAGGAAATAGTCGAGAGCCGAACCTCGATTTATGACGTTGTATGGAGAAATGACCGACCCTATTTCCTCTTAATAAGCAAAGCGGTTAGACGTGTCGAAATTCAATTAGGACCGTAGAAAACTAACTATTGTTCTTCGTATGCAAACGAAATCGTAAATTAATTTAAATGTAAACATTTTATTGTAAAACTGTTAGTATTAGAGGCACTGGTGCCGATTCTCTTGTACACCGAACTAAACTAACTAAACTATCACTAAAATTCCTTACTTTTTACTATGAGAATCTTAGAGCTATTCTGCCAACAAAAATCTCTAAATTTAAAAATTATTTTGACAGAACTAAAATCGAATTTGACAATCGCGACTCCACTTGGTACCTACTTGTTTGCCTACCACGTGATTTTTTTTGAGCCGAAGATGCGCGCAATGTGGCCGTCTCGACGTATTTTTATATGGAATTTTTCGTTTTTTGGAAGAAAACAAAAAAATTAAATTACCAACATGTTAAGTATTACGGATTTGCGGGTTGCAAAGGGGGTCAAAATTTTCATTATTTTTGCGATAGGACACACCGTTTTCGAGATATAAGCAAAAGAAAATAAAAAAAAGATACAGTACCGTTTTGCAACTGAATTCGAGGTGTTGGTTTGAATTTTAGTTCATGACATCTAATTTTATTCCACACATTTTTAATCGTGATCAAAAATAGTCAGAGTTAGTTCGAGGATTTTAGATATAGAACAAACATTTTGGTTAAAACGTCAAATTCAGAATAGCATTTTCACTAAATTAAAACTCAGTGCCATCTTAGTGTTGTCAAACTAAATTATAGTTAAGTTGTGTCACTTTAGTCTATTTTCAGAATAGGAAATCGTCGTTTGACAGGAATAAACTAAATTTTAGTGATTTTTAGTTTAGTTTAGAGAATTTGTGACAAGAGAATCGGCACCACTGTGTTGTGTATATGTAAGTAAGTACGGAATCGTGATTCGTGTGCACGCGCATACTCGTTGCACAAAATGAAACCATTATCATAAATTACTGTAGACTTTAGAACTGATCGTTTGACCGCTTACTGACATGTGTTCCGTCATTAAAACGTGCATTTACGTAATTAGCAGAAGACATGACAACATAAAATAAGCTCCTTCATGCAGAGACGCGAGACCTTTCTTACTAAAATCGCGCGTCTTCTACTAACCTGATTCCTCCTACTCTAATGCATGAAATAATTTATTTAATCAGAATGTCCCACACCTAAAACAATTACCCAAAGTTAGTCCATATCCACCCTAATTGTAGTGACGGAAACGAATATCAAATGTACTTGAGTGACGCTCCCCAGGGCTGCCTCGTATTGGGGTCTCGGGGACCCTCGAGATGGCAATCAAAGAGAATGACCCTGAGCAGCCACCGCGAGTAGCAAATGTCCTTCAATTATTTTCTTTACCTTTACTTGCGTGCGTTATTTCTTTGCTACTTACTCCTGAGATGCTCGAATAGGATTTGTGTAGTGTGTTAGTTCTTTTATTTTTTGTTCGGCTCTCATTTCGTTTTTTGTCGGGGATTTCGGCGAACTCGTTTGGGTGTGTTTGTTATAAGATTGTTGTTGTTCCAATTATTCAGACAAGCACATTCTGTTTTTTTTTTTTTCAAATTACAAATCATAAGAGCCTGGATCTGTTTAATTGCGCGCACGCATTCATTATAGATTAACATTCTAACGTCATTTTTCTTTACCAAACTTTACGTACATTGGAAAACTCATTTCCAAAGCTATTATTAAGAAGCGAGCTGATGGGTTGGCAACCTGTCAGACACTCACAACACAATGATTTATTAACTTTTAACTTCCAATTGTTATGTCAAACGACTTCAAGAAGTGATTGGCACTGACTGACCCCTTAGCACAAGAAACTACCGTAAAACTTCAAATGTAATACGTATCTTGTCTACCTCATTATGTTATCCAGGCATATGTGCCAGTAGTACTAGACTACAGCATCTAATGTTACATGGAATCTGAGAGATGTATGCCCGAGGGGTATGCGGCAGGGCAACGCCGCCGTATGATCGATACTATCATCAACTTAGTTAACTTTGTATCTTCAGACTTTTATTTACTCACGTCTATCTTAGGCCTGTATGTCTGCGAAGTATTTTCGTCTCTAGAGGTCCTCGGCGTTTCATTTGATGATTAACTTTTGCTCAATCTTGTTAGGGTTGTTTTTAATTTGGCCGGTAGATTGCAATGTCATTGGTGGAGGCGCCAGCGGCAGCAACGTTGCCTAATCAAATTGTTATTCGAGCGGTAGATTTTTAAATTAAAATTTTAACAACCCACCTGGA
The DNA here is from genome assembly GCA_947522985.1 of Lithophane socia. NCBI lineage: Eukaryota > Metazoa > Arthropoda > Insecta > Lepidoptera > Noctuidae > Lithophane > Lithophane socia. Next base: position 12,032,942 of record OX383255.1, on the reverse strand, counting down.
ACTTTTCGTGGACCTAAAAGCTCATCCTTGTTTCGCTAATGATGGATTTATCCTCGTCACTAGGACTATGTTTTATGTAAAGACTTACCTTATGACTGTTACGTCTCTGCTGACACTTTCAAAGCAGAGCTTTTTGTGTTTTTACATAGATTTTTTTCCAAAACTGGTGAATAGAACAAAAACCGCAGACACATATCCAGGCTTTAATTAAGATTTCAACTACTAACACTTTACCGTTCCCTTAAAATAGACACCACGCTGGTTGTTTGTAAAACATTTCGCAGGCATTGCTCTTGTTTTATGATTCTCTTCTTTGCCACATCAACATAGTCACATTTCCAAGACACTTTGTGACGACAATTTCGAAACATCGCAAGACTTGATCTTAACCTTATATCCAAAGTTATTTGCGGTAATTTACGGTCGATGTCAAGTAGTACTACGACGCGTAGATAGTTATAGTTAGCGCTCGTAGTACGTACGGTCTGGCAAGGATCCATGAGTAAGCGTCGGGGCGAGCCAGCGCGTCAGCCTGTGCGAACGTGTTACAGCTTTCGGATTGATATTGCATACATCGGGGTTCCATACTTATTGTCTTGTCTTGAACCTTGAACATAATCGATTATGTTTTATGTAGTTTCATTTTAGCAATGTTAGTTTTTTAAGAATTATTTTTTTCAACGCGTTCTTCTTGATGATGAGTTTGGCTATAAAATGTTTTTTTTTATTTTTGCTGTCTGATGAATTTAGAATTTCAAATTATATTGTTTCGATAAGCTAAGCAGTACTATAAGGTGAGAAATTATGAGTCCAGAATCTCAGCAGACAAAAACAGGCATCTGTTTTGCTTGGAGGCCTTGGAAGACCAAGAGGTGTAAAGCATCCAATTTAGACCAAATGCGCACCCTGGTCCTGGTATGACCACGGTCCGTCAGTCTCTCTCAATATTTTATTAGACGTGGCGATTCGAGACGCAATTATCAAGACTGTTCATTACCTATAGCAATCGAGACCAAGATAAAACAGCAGTTAAAAACAAAGTAGACTATGCGATCACATCGTTTAAATGCATAAACTTAATTAATTTACCTACAATATTCGGGAATGATGATGATTTCATATCTATAACACACAGTGCTTGTGTGACTTAAATGTTTGGACAGCAAACAGCTAATGGCATATTAATTAGTTCCTGTAGTCAATGGAAGGATAATTATAATTAATTGGTACAGAAGGAAGTGCCTTCAAAATTACGTTCTATATTTTATTCTTGATACTTGATATGCATAACTTTTATTTACTTCGTAGAATTATTGAGCGTAGACAGAGAGATAAAGAAGAAGGTAATATAAATTTTGAAGATATGCCTACAACATATTTTATTGCTAGCTCACACCGAAATAGGACATAAAATATGAAAGCACTCTAAAGGTTACGGCAAACTGACTTCTTGAAAGACGTCTTTAAAATTAAATAGATAGGTATTTGGGTCCCAATCTAAATTGCGTACATACTCATTATATTTTAACAGCATACAAAAGCGATAACAATGATTGGATTCAGGGGAGCAGAAACCATAAAATTGAAATCAATTTTGCTGTAATGGTTATAGGTACATAAAACACGTATTGCTGGTCACTGGAAAGAATTCTTTTATCTTTATTATGTCTCGTGGTCGACTTTTATCAACTACTTTTTCCTGTTCACTTGATGTTTAAGTAACAATGTTCTCATATTATTGTGTCTTCTATCTATGACAAATGAATGGATCAGTATCTACTCTGTTGGGAATTTCTCAAAAGCCATGCCCAGACAACCCTGAAAGTACGTTCCAAAGTGATAAAAGTTTAACAAATAAAGTTACTTAACTTCTTCGCGATCAATTTACGAGTTCTTATGACAGTGTTAGATTTCAATACACCGAACATATTTATCGTCTGCCTTGCCATATGATCGCGATTTGGGATTTGTAAAAATGCTACCCTTGCAGATGAATTTCGACTTATTCAGTACACATGTAGGGGTGAAAATCAATTGGAGAGAGCGAGAAAATTCCCGCTTATTTCTCTGACTCCAGTTCTTTTTGATATTCACCCTTACACCGAGGGCGAAAGGTGCTTTATCTTTTATCAGGGTATAATATATTCAGTTCACAAAATGAATTGCGAGTGTTAGTAACTCGGAGTGAGCCTGCGAACATATTCGTGGGGATCTGTTGCGTCGTTCGTTCCCTTTATTGGTTACACGCTTGGTCGAGAACGAATCCTATTCCTAATTGTGTTTAGGTTCTATTTCACTTGACAATGATTGTGGGGATTTTCTTAAAGGCGTTTTCCGATCGTTTTATATGTAACTTATTTGTTGATGGCGGTGGGTGTCTTGTAGAGATATTAACTTGCTCCGGTCCATGTTAAACACCCGGCTAATGAGTGTACTAACAATACGACTTCGTGGAAGCTTTGCGACTCGAATTATGTTAAGATTTCACACGATTTTAGTAACGTACGTTAATGTTCTTGGGTTGTTTGATTGTTTGCTGTGCTCTTACTTGATTTATCAGTTTCAAAACAAACTTTCTTACTTTTCATGAAACACATGATTTTTTTATGTAAACTGGAGAATTCCGACTGTTATTCGTCTACTTACAGTTACGTGATCATGGAACTTAGTAAATGCCAAACAGAGGTCAATAGGTCGTCACAAATAAACAAACAAAAAAATAATTACGAAACTTTTTAATGGTTTACTTGATGTCAACTTCATTCTCGACGTCCAAACTTTCTTCGCTTCCATGTCATTTCGTTTTGCTCGCTATTTTTTCATTCCATTATGTCTTTTAAAGTTTCCCGAACGGAGACAACTAACCTACATAAGGTTGGTTTTCATTCTACAGTTTACTCACCGATTCTTTTGTTAGCAGAGTTCATCGTCATTATTTTTCTTGGTCTCTTTCATTATTTCCGGTGGACACAAAAAGTTTATTGTTGAGCGCTTTAGCCTTTAAGTATGAACCCGTTTGCTGTTACAGAGGTATTGTTAAGATCTTCTCTCGTAGTTATACACACGGCTACACATCAAGCTATACTTTTCCAATATAAGCTGACCTCGCATTGTACTGAGGTCCTATATAATGTGAGTTCAGCATAAACTGGAATTGTATAGCTTGTTGTGTAGCCGTGTGTACTTGGACTGCTGTTTAGAACGACCTGTCTTGAAGACTTGCAATTCTCAGGTTGAAAGCAAACAAATACAAAAAAATCCTTCCATGGAGGACCCGTTTAACATTTTTATTGAAAATAAAATACGAAGATGATGGGTATTGAAATTTATATTTTCCAGTCAATTGTTAAAATTTCCACAAGCATGAAATCCGAGCCGTTTAATAGCCACTTATTCTACGCTCAGTGAAGAACACTTGAGACCTGATCTCGAGCCATACCGAATCATATTTTCCTGCAAAATTTTCACTATTTCTTTTTTCTTTTTAAATCGTTAATGCCTTCAGGTGCTAAGTGAGGTTCATTTTAAAGTATATTAAATACTTTCTTCGCGTGATCAGAATTATGGTTTATTGGTTTAGTGTTAGGGTTCATTTTGCGTTGTGGGTGTGGTTGGAATGTTGGTTGCAAGCGAGATAGAGGCTGGTGTCTCACCACAGTCGGTGTCGTGCAATTAACGTTTTTCAGGACGAGCGCTTCAGGGTATTGTGACGTTGCTCTCCACGAGGATAAGATGGCTGAAAAGTACTGAAACCCCTGGTACTCAAAAGGCATCTTTAAGTGTCGGATTTTTCCCCGGACGACGACTCACTTGGTTGGCTTACATTATTCCTACATTTGTAATTTTATGAGGTTGCTGACCCGGTGATATTATTGTACTTTTCATGTTTTTATAAAGTATGACGTTAACAGTGATATACGTGGACTATATAAATCTCGTTTAAGACGTTTTAAATTAAGCACGTCAAGTTACGCTTGCGTAGTTAAAATTAAAACCACGTTACTTTTCTTCTAACTCCTTATAATATACTTGGACAATTTTTTTTTGAGCTTTTTCTATGTAACTAAGTAGCTACAAAAAATTATTTTCCTGAACGTTGCAAAACCGAATACTTGTTAAAGGTAAGTACACACAATCTCAGCTCGCTTTTGCAAGTGTCGCGGTAGACAAATGAGCAATTTGCCGTCTCATCACAGTCGTAATGTTGCAAAATGGCGGCGCAGGCCTCTTACGACATAACTCGTGCCTTTCAAACCACACAAGAAATCTTGACGAACGAAAAGTTAAAACTTTAAATAAATAAATAAACGAACCTTAGAACTAACAAACAAACTAGAATATTGAAACACAATTCGTATGAAGAATTATTCCACAAAGGTAAAATCTCCTATTTTGTTCCGCCGCTGGTTTTCTTGCGGTTATAACTAAGTGCTACGGCAACCTGGAAATTAATCGGCGTCTAGAGGATTGCGGACCCCAGTTTCCCTGCTCTTCGATACCTTACTAGTGAAATATGGTTGGGATGGGAGCAGAACTACTGAATATTTCTTTCGTAAAATTAATTTATGAAAGCGGCTTAAGTGTTTGGGAGGTTTCTGAATTCGTTTCGACTTGTGGTGTGGCTCGTGTGGAAAATTTAATTATCGTTCTTGGTAGTGGACTGCTGTCGTTGTTATTCAAGATGCGTATGTCTGGCGGCCGGTGACGTAAGAGCTAAGTATTTATTGGTATAGATCGATGACCTCCCGACAATTCGACTAGCAAAGTTAATACCTACGTTAAAAAATTATAGCCTCAATGCCACATTCAGATTTTTTTTCTTTTACTTTGTACTGTAATCAGTGTTTTCTTTGTTACTTATCTGCTTAGTAGTGTAGCCTTGATTAGCTGGCTTCGTTAGCTGGCCTCTGTGTCACGAATAACATTTTTACACGCGATGATAATGCTTCCTAATGCAACTATTATTATTTCGTATTACAAAAGAAAATTACTTTGCGATTTATACTGGTATCATTGTCTGTCGTAAAAAACACATCCAACGGCTTTATTATTTGTTTCTCAGTATGATAAATGCTATAAGCTCAAGTTATGACCTCTTGTCAGGTTTCATAGGGGCCCAGTATTGTTTCCCTGAATCAGGATTTGAGGGAGGCAGTGGAATCCCCGCTGGAAACATGCAGATGTCAGCCATTTGTTATTCAAATTCGTACAGACGTCTCGACTCAAACGCACCCTGACATCGCGATGAATATGTAAAAACGATTATGGAAAACTTTTGAGTAACACTAAAACATTGCTTTGTACAATTTTTTGTTGGTGCGTATGAGTCACTGTCAAAAGGCACGATGACACAGCTCATAGATGGCATACAAGATATAAATGGAGATAATAGATAGCTTCTCTGACGGGGTCGTCTTCCTATCTAGATTCACGGACGTGATTCTAGCTAGACTGATGACTACTTGTGCTCAGGTGCACTGCATTTGTCCTCCTTCCCAGTCACTCACTGCACATAAGTAAAGGTATTCATAGCGTGCCACTGTGCCCGTTTCGATCAAGAACAGTCCATCCTACATCGGTTTTTATCGTCTGCCATTGATGATGACAACAGTAATTTCTGTTGTTCACAGCTCTCATCTAAATGCTTAATGCTTGTACGAACAATTTACTTTTAATTAAAGCAAAGCAGATCTTTCCCAGTTCATTGTTGTCGCAAGCAGGGCACTGTTGTGATCTCATTTTATTTGTTCGCTCGACCCTCCGATGGACGGGAGTGAATTGACAAAGATTCCGCTACGCTTTTTAAATGTAAATAAAATTTATTTTCCTCAGTGAGCACCCTCCTTCTGTACCTATGTATGTATGTATTATAAGCCTTAGTGCCTTTGAAATATTTTCGCTGTCACGCGTTGCAGGTTTTCGTCTTTGTCGGGATGCCTTAAGCCTTCCTTCAGCCAGTGTAGGTAATAGAAAAGCTGTCAGGATGCAATTCCTTCGCCGACCGTGCTCAACTTTTTACTAAATCCGACACATTAGAATCCGTACACTTTGTAAACAAGCATATTACAAATTAGAGGATTATATCCAAGATAAGAATGCTTGGAAACATGCTGGTCTTGCTCCATAGGACAAATTCGAGGCTGGACAAAATCAAACTGGTTGCTAATCTAGTTGTAAAATTTATTATTTTTATATCTTCGATTTTTTTTTACATTTTATGATAATTAATCTCACACACTGTCCTATTAGTATTACTTGCAAGTTTGTAGAAATATTGTGTTATCGTACGTATACTTTAATGTTTGTAAATATGTGAGCACCAAGTACCTATCACATACTTAATTTATTTATTTGTCATTGCTCCATTTTTAATTTTTAATTCTTTTTACCTATTGTAATTGTATTCTCGGTGCATCGTCTTCACATGTAATTATATAATTGATGTACCTATACCAAATATTGTATAACATTTTTTTTAAAAGAGTAACGGTGGAGTTTCTTGCCCATTCTTCTCCATACGAAAACTACCTTTTGGAAGGGGCAACTAGAATCAGTTCTATTTCTATGTATTTGACGTTCAAAAGTGCCTTTAATGTGCCTACTTGAAATAAATTATTTGACTTTGACTTTGACAGTGTTCAAATAATTTATTAGTCACACCTATCTGTTTCGCTCGTTCCATTGATTTTCGATTACGGCGTGTGCACGACAATAGGGAATATGCATGTATTTTTTTAATTTTTTTATTCGATAATTTACATCGTCAAATAATAGTAAAAAAAATTCGACGGCAAAAAAGCAATTTAAAGTACTTAAAAAAAAATGATAAAAATATCCAACCGATCTGGGCTATTCAAACGTCCTCAATTTGGCGCGCTTGGTGTGGTGACGTCACAGTCCGTGAAAACAAACAAGCAACTGTCAAGTCAATGTCAAACACTCATTTTTGTAGGAGTGTTTGACAATGACTTGACACTTGTTGACTGACTTGACATTGACATTTTGATTGTTATCAGGGATTGTTACGTCACATCCGCTCTTAGCTTTTCAAGTATTTGAATTACCAACAGTTTTTTGGCACTTTTTAAAAATTAATTTCTCGCTCATAAAGAAATTTTATTCAAAAATATTGATGGAGGCGTAATTCTGAAGTAATATAGTTTATAAAAAAAAATACTTGACCCTTATTTGAAGCACATGCATATTTCCTATTGTTTAATATCATCGCAGCTCCTAAATAAATGGTTCGTACATTTTTTTAGTTTAGGGGGTGGACGTCGATGTTAATGGAAAACAATCGTGTTTTATTGTACTCGTAAGGTTTGATGGGCATATAAAAGTGCTCACCTTAAGGGAAGGGTCCGTGCCTTCACGATAATGTTTGCGGGATTCCGTACTTAAGATACCTACCCTTTTAGGTTAGTCGCAAAAAATCAACTCTCCTTTATTCATTCGATATTGCTGCGATCTTCTTCACTACGGGCATTATTTCGATTTAATGTGGCATCCCTGCGAAATATTACTATAATAAGGATCGTAATACTATTTTACTTTTCATCGTTGACCATTCGGATGTTCGCTTCTAAAACTATTCTATTAGTTGTTGGAATTTTGTCGAATATATTATACGCTATTTAATCGGATACTTCAGATTATGCTTTAACAAAATTAACGCGTTGTAAAATACCTAGTTTATTCCAAGCTCTCACGAAACTGTTCACTGTTTCACCTGCACTACTTAATAGTTTCGGAGCTGTCTCACAATTTGTGAATTTTATGTGAACGCTGCTGAAAATTCAGTTGTTAAATTCTATCACAAATTCGCAACGTAAAATTAAATAACGTTTGACAATATTTTTATTATATCCGTTACATATTCTACAGATTTTATTCAAGTTTGATCTTACATGTGCAGCATGTGCTCTGCGTCCAGCGCTCGGCGTGGCAACACGTCGTGTTCGGGTTGCGACTGGTCAATCGTCATCCTACGGATGCCTCGTTGAGAGGTGAAACACGTGTCGATTTCTTACGGGGTTTTTATGACTCTTGAGGAATAGGTTACTAAATAGATCTACGTCTATTGTATCTTACATGTGCCGTAAAATGTAATATTCGTATATTAATTCTATAAGTAATTTCGCTCTTTTCATCTTTCAGTATTTATCCTTTAATTATTATGATTGCTAGAAATAACGTGCAGGCTATTAAGGTGCCCAGAATTTATGGTTAATGATGCTCATTAAAACCGTATTCCTTATAGCTGGACAGACATTCCTAGTTTTAATTTCAAATTCAGACAGTCATTTCATAAACAAACAGTCATTTTATAATCATAAACTAGACAAAGTTATGTCGTCCACACTCGAGTGTGTCCAAGCTTTTTCATATTCATTCCATAACTAAAAAAAAAGTTTATCCATATTTATTACTCCGGACTCGATATCCAAAGTTAGAGAGAAAGTTTACGGGTCAAGGACCTTTCTCAAAACATTCCAGTAAAGTTGGCGTTGTTTCCTACGACATTTCCGACGACTGCTGCATATAAAATTTATATTAAATAAGGAACGTGTGATGCCTCGTTCGTGTAGTTGTCGCAAACGCTACTGCTGGAAACGAGGTCATGGGTTCGATTCCCGGGCCGGGCAGTGTTATTTTTTCGTTTGGAATTTCTCAGTAGCAGCCCGAAGTCTGGATTTGTGCCCGCGTGATAGCAATAGACTTGCCCACGTTACATGGCGAAATGTGGATGTACTATAGGTGCATCTTTGCTTAGTCCTTCGGGGTATACAGAGTCGGGGGTGCGGCGCATGTACAAGTATCTCCCGGGCCCCCGACTCATGGTAGAAATAGGAACAGTGGGGTTTTAGTCGGTAGGAGTCCGACATAATATCCATGAGGTTAACATCCGTGATGTTATGTTATGTTATGTATGAAAGTGTGAAATATGCTGTGTACCTAGTGCCAATATATATGATGCAAAATTTACACCTGTCTATATGTCTGACCTTACGTAACTAATATTCGCATCTTTTTGAAGATTTCCACTGTTTAAGCTACCTGTGGTTACGTAGGTACTTACCTATGTATATTAACGTGACTTTATGTGAATTTATTGTGTACACAGAATAGACGTTTAAAGTTCAAGTAAACCAAATATTGAAAGAGGAGATTGCAAAAATTCTTAGTCGTTGTGAACTAGGAAGGTGTTTTAAGGCTCGAGCAGACCGGATGCGTATGCGTAGACGTGCACGTACCACTGAGTTGTAACGTATGGAACTGTATGAGACAGCAGGACACAGCCAGCAGTATAAATTGAATGTGTGAAGAAAGGTAACAGAAGCGCCAGAATCGGCCAATAGGTACAGTAGCCAAAACACCTGGCCAATACAAGGCAAACATTGTTACCAATATAATTTGTTATCTATAGATACACACATTAGATAGATACAGATTAAAAAACACGCTACGGTTCACTAACTTTTTAAATAAATCTCGGGACACCAGACAAGGGTCCGACCAATTCGTTGTTTCTCCAATGTTTATCTCCGCTGCCACGTTTCATTATTGTTGCGAATTTAGATCAGTCAAAACTTTTTCTATGTGCTAATTATAATTTTGAATTTTAAAATACACTTAAAATATGTTTAAAAAATATAATAATATGTCGGCTTGAGTAACTCCTCCTCTTTTTCCTGGGTTTAGAAGACAAGTGTTCCGTGTATAAGTTCAAGTCAATTGAATTGACTTATATGTATATAATATGTATACATAGAGTTAATTTGTCAACACCTAACCTTATACATATGATATGATCCTCCTATGCTATGATATTAATTAATTAATTAAGCATATAATGTCAAAGTTTGTTTGTTTGGATGTCTAGATGTTTGTTACTCAATCACGCGAAAACGGCTGAACAGATTTTGATTAAATTTGGCACACAGATAGTTTATAACCTGGATTAACACACAGGACTTTTTATCCCCGTAGGAAGTTCCCGTGGGATTATTTCCGACCTCTACGCGGGCAAAGCTAGTAAAGCAAAAATAGTAGCAAATAAAGCAAAGTATTTTCTTTAAACATTGAAAAAGCCAATCTAATTTTGATATATGAGTAAATACTGTAAATAGTAAATAACGAAATACTTATTTAAACGCAGATAATTTATCATGATTTTATCGTTAGACCTTTCCTCTCCACCTTTCAGAGCGTGGTCCTTATACAAATTATTAATATGAAAAAGCTTTTTATGTCTAAGCGGGTCATCGACCCCTATTATATCTGATAATTAATTTCATAGAAACCTTTTGCCGAAATTCTATTTGAAACATCACAAGTTGCGATTTTCTCGCTGAAAACCTGAAGATTAGATTACAATCAGGGAAATTGAGTACAAATGTCGGACGTAGATGTGAAACTACAACTGTAGTGGTTACCTACTGTTACTAAAATACTAATTTATTTAAAAGAAAAAAAATAGGTTTATTTGTCTGAGAAATACGTGCACTCTAAAGATCAGTCAGCTAGAATAATAACGAAAAATAAATATTATTTATAATAATCCTACTTCCTATCCTACTAATATTATAAACGAGAAAGTTTGTAAGTATGGATGGATGGATGTTTGTTTGTTACTCTTTCAAAACTACTGAATGGATTTGGGCAAACATATTAGTTTATAACCTGGATTAACACAGGATACTTTTTATCCCGATATTCCCACGGGATCGAGACTTACGCAGGTGAAACCGCGGGGCGCAGCTAGTAGATCAATATTTATACATATAAGTATTATATATATATTAATATTATAAATATATTATAGATAATGTGGGTGTACTAGAGCTGTACTTCTACCTAACCCTACGGAAAAGACCTACAAGCGTGATGGTATGTTACTTATGTGTGTTACAAAATATATATATATATATATATATATAAATATGACGAGCACAGAACAGAAATTTAAAATAGTGGTGTTTCGTGGTAAACGATAGTAGTAGCAGTAGTAAAGTATAGTACGTAGGGGTTGTCTATACAACATGTAACAGAATAAGCGCAAGACCTGAAGTAGTTTGCTCAGAATCGGCTTCTGAATCGATTTCCATCATTATTTATATGTGTTAATTTTTCATGAAAAAAATCTTTTCTTTAACTGAAATTAGAACCACCGCGTCTTACCAAGGTAATAAGATATTTTATTTAAGGAAATTTAAGCCTTATCTCAAAGGAATAAAGCCTATTCAAATGCATAAACAAATTTGTAATACGCTCATAGCTATCCTATGTTTCATGTTTAGTCAGGAAGTCTATTTTGTAAAAAAAAACTAGGTGTCGTTTAATTAAATTAAATTACAGATATTATTTTAGTCTTATAATTTAATATTCTAATTGGGGTGTATGAGCTCTTGCGTTTTTTCCGTTACAGGTTGTATATTATCTAGAATTCTATTCAGGCTGGGCTGGTGTTTGGCCTGGCTAGAAGGCTGACACGACGTCATTACGCCTCGGAAATAGGCACTTTTCCCCTCGTTAGCAACTCGGCGCTGTCCCACTCCGCTATCAAACGACATCCATACTAAACTATCGTATGTGTGCTCTTCAATTAACGACACCTTTTTTATGAGGTTTTATGTCACATTTGAGTTGTTTTCATATACATTTACGTCTGTACCTAGCTGCAAAAATTGTGGGTAAAAATTCAAGTCGTTGAATTTAATTGTTGGCTAGACTTTCCGATTTTATTACCAACTAGCTTCGAAATTTCATCCAAACCCGTGCAGCCGTTTTAGCGTAAAAGCGTAACAAACAAACAAACTCACTTTCGTATTATTTTATAACCATGTGCCAAATTTTATCCTTATCCCTTCAGCCGTTTTAGCGTGAAAGCCTAACAAACAAACTCACTTTCGCATTAATAATATTGGTTAGGGTAGGATGGGATAGCATCTGTTACTCAGTTATAATATAGCATTCTTCAGGTGAAAGAATTTTTTAAATCGGTCCCGTCGTTTTTGAGTTTATCCAGTATAAACAAAAATACAAACCTTTTCTCTGGGTGACCCGACAGACGTTAGCCAGTCCAGATTTCAATAATTCATACAACAATCAGAAAATAGGACGTTCAGGTTTTCCCGAATTTGAAACTTTTCATATTTTTCTTTCCATAAAAACCTCGTTCGAACAATTACGAACATTTTTAAACAAAAATAAAAGCCCAATCTGTCCAGCCATTCTCAAGTTATGCGCTTACCAACGAACAACATTTAATTTTAATTTATATAATTAGAAGATCAACACTTCTGGCTGACGACCAGTTAATAAATAAACAATTAATTTAAAATTCTTCCGTAACTTAGATAAGTACCTACTAGAGATGCTTTTAACAAGACATTTGATTAAAGGATTAACTAATTTTAGGAATCCTTACAACGATTCCATTTTTACGACGTTCCATGATCCATCTTTGCGTGCTCAATACTGACTGGCCTACTCCATCATCTTAGCAATTTAAACTTTAAACGGTTTCTACATAAAGTTCATTTCTGATCAACACCTATAAGACTTTTTAATATGAAATTCTTTTCTTCTTAATTAATGTTCGGTAGAGCACAAAGCTACGATTGTGTATTTTTTGTACAGTACTGTACGTTTATTGCTGGAGTTTTAATTTCTGTAGTATTAATTATAAGGGTGCCGGCGATTATGAAGCTTAATTGGTACCTTTGTTCTGGTTCAGAAGGGCGGAAAGGGATTTAAAGTTTTAAAATACCACTTTGCTTGGCGTTCAACCGGTTTCTTAATCAACGTCTGGGTTATTTACGTTAGTTTTTTGTTTGAAATATCGCTCTTAGTTCCGTAGTTATTTTAATATTATATGTCAGTCTAGTGGTTTTGTAGAAATAAAATTGTAAGATAAACATGAATGAATTTCAAGGAATTTCTTCACGGTGTCGTTCTATATGTAGTTTCTGACGTAAACCGTCGCGTCGTTAGTATTATTACCAGTTATTCATATTCAGCTAATTTAATCAGTTAGCGTGTTTTACATTGAACATAATTCACGCCGTTGACAAAGTTTGTCACAATTATCATAACTTGATTTTTACTCCGGGTTCGTTCACGTGACCTTCGAATTTGGGTAAAGTATTTGTTCTAGTTACGTTACGTCTTACGTTGAGATACGGTGGTCTTGTCCCCCAGTTAACGTGAACTACTTAAGGTAGTTCAAGTGGACTTTAAAATTAATTGTTCTGAGGAATAATGAGTAACTATTTAACTAAGTATTATTAATTTGTGTTGTTTGTAGAGGTGTTATATTAATAATTGACTTCAGAATTGTTTGAAGCGCTGGTGTTTAATTAACAAAACGGACGATTAGAGCAAACTTTGTAAAAACTTCTTAACGATTAGCTAATATTATTAGGTCAGCCAACGTTGATGCAACAGACTAGACTTCTAAACAATGGAACAGTTTAGCAATCACAAACATCCGTGACGAGCAACGAAAAGTAAGAAATCCAGTAAAGTCGACATTCCAACACTATTTAGCTTTGGGTCTCATCCCAAAACCGGTCAAGCCGAAATTCAAGATGGCCGGCTTGGCGGGAATACCTACAATATTTACATTGACATTTGCGTTCGGGCGCGTTCGGTTCATGACGCGCGTGACCTTCACCTCGATCGCAGGTGAACGCGCTTGGAACGCACCGGTAATATCTCGAGCGCGTCGACGCGTTTCGTGTCCCGACCGACGGCTATAATATTAATAATTATAAATTAAAATCATTAATTTAGTAAATGTTTCCACATGTGTTAATTGCTCACATTTGTCAAAGACGTCTCTAGTTGTGGCGGTTACTTTTTGTCCATCTTGTGTGAATTCCAACTCCTCACTAACGATAATTAATTTATTCACACTTGCAAAACCTGCTACACTAATTATAATGGTTTTCACGTAAAGAAAACAACACTATCTTTTGTAGCACGTGTTCGATCGTCTGTCTGTAGACTCTAGATATCGTAGCACCGCGGTTACTTTATTTGGGTTAATATTGATTTAGTCCAATATCTCTACAATCGACATTAATCGTGTTTGGATACACTGCAGAACACCAATCGACTTTGTCAGTAGACATTCGACAGACATTCGTTGTCTCAATTATTGCATGTTTTTTCCACGCCGTTGGTTTTTCGTGACACTAAAGATTCTGATAAGGATTTCTTATTGTTCTAGGCGGTTGTCATTCATTACAGTAATAATTACTGATTTATCGCGTTCTTTTTCAAGGATTGCCAGTAACACGGGGCTATTTACTTAATATTCATGATATTAACAGAAATTTTGAGCAAAATCTCAGTAAATTCTTCATCCATATGTTAATAAAACAAAACAAGATAAAAGTATATTATTTTATTTGCGCTATTGGAGAAATGATCTAATAATTACTTTAATTACTAGTAAGTACAAAAATAAAATAATAATTTTATAAACTTATTTGGTGATGGCAACTCTTCACAAAACGTCACCCTAAAATAACGTACTACAAAAAAAAAAACATATTAAAGTATTCCAGAATGTTTCTGATGTTTGTAGATTGGGTGTGAAGCAAGTAAGTCGCACGGTGACAGCTGCCACTCAGCCATTAAGTGCTGACGGCTACTAAATAGAAGCCAACTTAAGTCACAGCGTACGCGCACTATTTTCGGACGAATCAGCGAATACGAATCTATATTTAGTAATTACTGCTTGATTGACTGCTCAGGCCGGCGAAATGGGATTAAAATTAAACGGAGAGAGATGAGACATCCGTGTGCTAAAAATATATTTCGAACCAAAAACGATTAAGAGCAATTTTGAAGACAATTTCAAGACCTTTCCTATGATTAATTGTCGGCTATTCATTTAAACGCTTAAAAGAAATAATCTGTAGAGAAACAGAAAAACAAACCTGCTTTGATTCGACGACAGCGCTGTCTACACGTTCTGAAGAGCTAATTGAAAGATTTAAATACCATAATGTTTGTTTTGTCTGCACTATTTAAATCTCTCAAGAACTTGTCTTTCATGAACTCATTCTTAATACCTTTTATTTTGTTTATTTAAATGTAGTCTCATTGTAAAACACTTCTTGGTAGTACCTTGACCAATTTCTCACAAATGTTTCAGCTAATGAAAGAAGACCTGAACTGTCTTAGTGAAAAATAGTCTCTGTCAAGGGTAGTGTCATTAAACTAATAACGTTTTGTGCCTCCAGTTTAAGTGAAACGGTTAAAGACAAAAGCGTTACGTTACTCAAGTCTATTATTATACGTTTTAAGGGCTAATTTCACCATTGAAACTGAACGGGACCAGCACATTTCAATCACAATCCAAAAAAATTGTAGGATGTCGCTAATCTGCCGCGCTAGCGATAAGTGCAGTAAGTACGTTTTTATGCAAAACATACTTACTGCACTTATCGCTAGCGATTGAATTTCGCTAGTTTTGTATGGCAACATTTTTATCAATATGTGTAATGTTAGTCGTCGAAAAGATAAGTTATTCGCATTCTTACGGTCTTCGTTTGAAAATAGGCAAATATGGCTTCATCAGTTTCTGCCTGTGACTTCGATCTTCGCGATCAAGGATGAAAAGTAGCCTAGCGCGGCAGCAATCCATTCCTTCAAAGGTTTGAAAAATCGTCTACTCAACAACGTAAATAACGCAATATACTTGGGTCAACTGTCAAAATGAAACCCATTGCGATCAGTTGTCATTTTATGTCTGCAATTAGCGGAGCTGTCAGTTTCAATATTCCACAAAAATGATGACACTGACAGCTCTTTAACGTGGTTCAGATGACGTGCTGATCGCGTTCAGTTTCATTGGTGAAATCTGCCCTTAGTCTATTATTAAACTTATTATGTTAATAAGGGTCTGAAAGATCTACTTTTCAATCGTTTTGTTGATCGTTCCATTAGGTGTCGAGCGAATACAAACAACGGAGGATCTCATATATGAGCCTCAAGGTTAACTGGTTTAACACTTATCTTCATGGATATAATTATACAAATAAATTGCTTCTAGGACATCACTAGTCTACGTTTCCTTTAATGGCTCTTCATTTAATTAAATTTATTAATAGGCTGTGTAGTGTCTGGAATTTATAGGCATGCATCTAAATCGTTGCAAGACTTGCAGGTATAACTACATTTATGGAAGACTAGCTGCGCCCCGCGGATTCACCCGCATAAGTGTCAATCCCGTGGAAACATCGGGATAAAAAGTATCCTATGTGTTATTCCAGGTTATAAACTATGTGTGTGCCAAATTCCATCTAAATCCTTTCAGTATTTTTTGCGTGAAAGAGTAACAAACATCCATCCATCTTCACAGACTTTCGCATTTATAATATTACTAGCTGCACCCCGCGGTTTCACCCGCGTAAGTCTCGATCCCGTGGGAATATCGGGATAAAAAGTATCTTATGCCCTATTCCAGGTCATGGTCTACTTCTGTGCCAAATTCCATGCAAATCCGTTCAGCCGTTTTAGCGTGAAAGCGTAACAAACAAACAAACTCACTTTCGCATTTATAATATTAGTTAGGAGTTAAAATAAATATAATCTAATCTATCTAATCTAACTTCTAACTTCTATCTAACTGATATTATAAACGCGAAAGTTTGTAAGTATGGATGGATGGATGGATGGATAGATGGATGTTTGTTACTCTTTCACGCAAAAACTACTGAACCGATTTGGATGAAATTTGGCACACAGATAGTTTATAACTACTTTTTATCCTGATATTCCCACGGGATCGAGACATATGCGGGTGAAACCGCGGGGCGCTACTTGTAAAATACTAAATAAATAACTAGTAAAGTACTAAATAAATAAATAATATAGTAGGATTTAATAAAATAATGATATCACAATCAAGAAATCAGTAATCTCGACTACGGTCACTTGGAATTATCCATTCGCACTCGGCAATACTCTGTGCTTCCCATTAGTGAAAGAATTTACTGAATTTAATCAGAAATTCCGAAGATACAAACTCACTTTTACCTCTTTATAATATTTGTAGTCATAGATTGAATAAAAAACCGATGATGACAGCTTTCAAGATATCCAGTAATATTATGTCAGAAAGAGACAGAAAACATAATTTATATTCTATGAATAGAACAGTTTTGGGTAGCATCGACAGATCTATCGAACAATCTTGTTGTTTGAATACCTACTACGCGCAGATCATGTAATCAGCACGTGTGAGGGGGACACTTTACTTTTTATTCCACGTGTAAGCTTTTAATATACCAACCTACTTGCTGAATTAAAAATAAATCTAGACTTGGTAGGCTGGCTTTATTTTTAGATTTATGAAATTAACATTCCAATAAGCAATTTTCTGATAATTTGGCCCAGCAACCTAATTTGCGTAACACACTTGTCACAACATTCACAACCTGAATGAATAGCAGATATTGAATATTGAAGGATATAGCAGATCCATTGCATCTTGTGTTCGAAAAAAAAACTGTCCAACAACTATAACGCAATGAATGTTGTTGACCTGTCAAAATGAAAGCCATTGCTTCTGTAAGTGTGTGTGTTTATTCGATTATTTTATCAGTAAGTATGTATAGTATAAAGAATGTGCTTTCACTTGTTAGCCATTTAAATAATAGAAAAAGAATAGAAAAAATAGATAAGAATTATGATGTTTTTTCAGCAAAGTACGCTGTGGTCAAAAAAACCTTTAAATACCTGAATATGAGTACGTGTACATTTGACCGTTTGTGATACTGATAGCAGTAGGACCGTCTTAAAAATTAACGATAATCGTCCAGCAACCAGCAAGGTACGAGTTTATCTAAGTATTTGAATATAAAATAAAATCGAGGCGACGGAGGTCAAAGGCGATCATACGACCTTGAAATTTGTTGCGCGAGCGCGAACATATAATTATTATTAAAACTTGTTAATAGAACTTTTAATGAAGTAGAGATATTATTGCGCAGCCTTTTTAGAGCTTTCATTTTAATTTTAAAGTAAGTATTTAATTTATGATTTACTTTGTTCGAAAGTAAGTTTTATTTTGCCTGAAATACCTAATTAATTATTCATCTATGATTGAGTTCTAAAGTAATGCTTAGTTTTTTTTGTCTACTCATTTTTGATCTTGACTACGTAAGTTTCGGCTACGGTTTCGGCCGAAAACAGAAGACGAGCCGAATACTTGATTACGGTTTCGGCCGAAAACAGAAGACGAGCCGAATACTTGATTACGGTTTCGGCTGAAAACAAAAGAGGAGCCGAATACTTGATTTCGATTCCGACCAAAAGAAGACAAGTCCGCTCTAGTCTTCTTTTTTTGAAATGACGACGTACAAATATCAATTAAACTCGTATAACAAAAAAAAAACAGCAATCTTGTTTCAACGTTAGCAGTGAAGCTATCCAATTGGGCTCGGATTGATTGACATACCGTGCCGTGTACATCGGAAAATTGCGAGTTACCAGAGGGCTTGATTCCGCTGTATTATGATTTATTAGTCGAATCCCATTGCTAACTGTCAACCCCACAGCGAGAATTGAACAGCTAACGAGATTAAATGGTACCCACCTAAATTGCCGATGCTAATGTAGCAGGAAATATGACTTTGTTCTATCTTCAATGCTAATTAAGATATTAGTATGATACGAGAATAAATCTTTTAAACTTGTTTGACAACTGGTAAGTACCTGAAACATGGCGCTACAAATCAAATCAAAAGTCTCAATTCAAATTAGGCTGAGGATCGGCATTTTTTGTCAAAATATCGCATCGAATCGTCGCATGTTTGAAACTTATTATCGTATTCCAACCCCTGTGTACTGATGTTTGTAATACTGATGTGATTTGATAAGACAGTTCCCAAATCACCCGCCCTTCACCCCTTCCCACTGGGAAGACGTGGCGCAAGCGCAACAAATTCCCCAGCAACACAGATTTGATTCTATACAATATACAAATATATATTTGTTTGTTCCGTTTTCACTCTAAAAAAGCTGAACGGATTTGGAAGAAATTTGGCACATGGGTAGACCTTGACCTGGAGAAGGACATTGGCTACTTTTCATCGTGGATCGCAGTGGAAGTCGCAGGCAACAGCTAGTATTAAATAAAATACCTACCTAGGTTTTGTAGGATCGAAGCATTAAATATAGGTTAAGAGACAAAGTAAGACTTATTGAAACCATATTGTAGGGATGCAAGAAGTGCCAAAAGTATCGACACAATAACGTATCGATAAAAATATAAAATGATATCGCTTTCGATAATCGAAAAAATAAAATTTGTACTTTATGAAATTATATTTTATTATGTTTGTTTTCTATCCATATAAATACCAAACTTGGAACATCATTTCTGACGTAAAATAAAACATTGATAATAAAAATAAGTCTACTTTTTTACGGTTTTAGCCAGTGGCGACAACGGTGTTGCTATTGGAAATATACAACAACACAACAATATACTTATTTGATATGTTTTTGATACTTGTTATTTTATATACATCGAAATAATAGATAACGCCATAAAATATCGATATATCGAACAAAAAATATCGATGTAGCCATCGATACATCGATATTTTTTCTACAAACCTACCATATTATAGGTCTCGAATATTCTATTTTAACAGTCCTAAAGGGGCGCCGAAAATAGTCCCAATGCGGAGTGTTTTCAGTGTTAGTTAAGACCCATTTTCGGAGACACCAAGCTTGGGGTGAATGTAAATAAGATTTGAATTTTAAAGCAGGTTGGACACGCGTGGTGTATTAGCATTAGGCACTCATAGGAGCCTTGACTCTCGCGTGTTACTACACATTTTTTGTCCTAAATGATATAATGCCGCGGCTTTTCAGGGTTTTTAATGTAGCGAGGAATGTTTATACGTGATGTTTAAACTTTTTTGTGGCATAACTTGTGCCTTTGTCCTGGAGTCATGTGAGGTTAACATTCGTTAAAATGTTCGTCGAGGTTAGACGCTCGTTTTACTCGTCGACTCCTTGACTTTACCGCAGTGTTTTGTGTTTTATTTTTTCGCGTTTTTTGTTCTAGTTTCTTTTATATTCGTAAGATGAACAAAAAGGGAGTTTTTGATTGAACGACTTGATTGGATTATAGAGTTCAGCGACCTAATTACGTAATACCTACACGATCAATCAGAATTGGAATCGATTTGAAACAAATGTCTAATCTACTGATTCAGAAGTTCGAAAAAAAAATCTGCTCTACAACGTAAATAACGCAATGAATGTTGTTGAAGTGTCAAAATGAAACAAATTAGTCTTAATCGGTTACGAAAATAATTTACGCAATTATTGATTTTAAATAAAAAAAAAATATGCTGATAAGTTACTTAAATTAAGTATTTTCATCCTATCTTTATTTACTATATGAGCCTTTTCTTTGTATAATCATTTTTATTTCGCTTTGTATCTAATTTTAGTGTTAGATTGTATATAAAAACATGATTTGAATTCCAGAATAAAGAAAGTAATTTATTTCTTGAAAAAAAAAATTGCAAAGGTTCACTTGTCTTCATGCATTTTATGAAAATCACAACGCGTAGGCACAATAATCTAACTGCAGGTACCGAGTATTTGTTTTCAGCACTACAGCTTTTCAGCTCAGTTCGCGATACCGTATAATATTGTAACTCGAAACTCCCCTTGCATTCCATGAATGGGAGCCCATATTTCCGGAGTGCGAGATCTCATCAAAATCGGATCAACGGTTCTGGATAAAAGGGCATACATAACATACCTACATACACTCGACGCAGACGTAGGTACAGTACCTATTTAAATCGATGTATACAATTATACATATTATAAATTAAAGTCGCTTTTCGTGTCTGTCTGTGTGATCGCGTAGTTCTTCTAAACTAAGCAACGGATTCTGATGTGGTTTTCACCATCATTTAGAGAATTTATTCCGGAAGGTTTATGTGTATTTAACGTTAACGTTAAACTTAGATTATAGGACATAAATTTCGATGTTTCGACATGTCGCCACATTAGTAAAATCCACCCGTCACCCGCGCGAAGCAAGTATGATATAAAATACATGTTTATCCTACGTATTACTTACGGGACGAGAGACTGTGCGACGCAATTCTTAAAGAACAATGTCCATGAAGTTTTCAAAGAAATTGTTGTTCTAGAATCGCGTCGCATCGCGATGTCGCGTCATGCTGTCTGCGGGAGCCTTTAAGGTCTACCGCCAATATACCATGATGAAACTAAGTTATATTTCGAGCATGGATAATTTATGGTTCATTATTCTCTAATACATTGTTTATTGCCTGTCTCGCTTTAGGTGATAGATTTCGAAGAATTTTAGTAAATTAATAATCTAGAATTTGTCTTAGCTGTGAGATTTAAGAGAGAATATTAAGCGAATCCATACTTTACAAGAACTTACTTAAATTCATAATTAAGTGTTACAGACATTTTCACAGAATTTCGAATGTCACACTGTTTCATAATCGATAAACCGCTCAACTGTAGATTGGATTGGAAAACATAAAACAATTGAATTTTTAAAACATAAATAATTGAATTTTTAAAACATAAAACAATTGAATTTTTCGTATATTTAAGCTTTGTACTTACCGCCTTACTAATAATCGTTGTATAGCGCCTGTATAGTTACACAACGTTTTGTCTTCTTCTTTCAAAAGTAATTTGACTTTTGAAAAAAGAAGACAAAGCGTTGTGTAACTATACAGGCGTTATACAACGTTTATTTACTAATAAACGTAAAACACTATAAAAAGGTAAAACACTAACCGCCTTACTAGGCGGTTAGTGTTTTACCTTTTTACCTTAATAAACTTTTATTATATTATTATTTATATTAAAGGCCAATAACAATTAAAATTCTATTGTCTCGTTAGTGACAGTCGAGGTTTATATGTATAGATATCGATTATGATACAGTGTGACTATAGTGTTTGTGTTTAAAGATAGCTGTATCAATCAATCAATCCTTCTAACCTTTTCCCAACTATGTTGGGGTTGGCTTCCAATCTAACCGGATGCAGCTGAATAGCTATATCTACACATATTATAAATAAAAGTAGCTTTTCGTGTCTGTCTGTATGGCCGCGTCCTTCTAAACTAGGTACGCGATGGATTCCGGAATGTTTATGTGCAAAAAACATTAATTGTAACTTCGATATATACCACAGTAATGTCGATGATTTGACATTTAAGGGGCGGGCCGTTAGCGGAAGATAGTAATGAATAAATACTCACTCAATTTTATAAATCACTGTCCTGTCTTCATTTTCTAATTTTCCGCGCAATTTTCTTAATTTTTTCTTTCATAAGAACCTTCTCCTGACAATAACAAACATAACAGAAAAAGAATTAGCGAAATCGGTCTAGCCGTTCACGCGTGATGGCGTGACCAAGGGAAATAGGGATTTATTTATATATATATATATATAGGTGGTAGAGAAAATACCTAACATGATTTTCATTCAATGCGAAATGTAAGCAAATGAGCAAACCTATTTCAAAATGAAACTAGAATGCGGGAATCGTTTATTTCACTGCTCGTAGCCGATAAGTGAACAACTTATAAATGCACTATTGAAATACTCGAAGACCCGACCATTTAAGTAGGACATTTCGTATTCCCACCACAAGTCCTACTGACCTCTTTAAATATTTGAATGAATTTGTATTGGAATAAAAGAAGTTTGTGTGTAATATAATATCACGCCTGTAATCCCCGAAGGGTTAGACAGGTGTACCAGTAGTACAGTCACGAGCACCAATATGTATACACTTAGCAACCTTTAAGAGCGCTATTACAAAATCGAAGTGCAGATTTAGGTAAATTTGACGGGGCGCGGCAAAGATGCGCTCGTGTGAGTCTATTGAAGTACGCTACGCACAAATGCAAACCGGGCGTGATCAACTTGATCCTTTCCACTTTACTTTTGAAATAAATTAAGTTACAGTTATTTATAGTTCGTGTTACTGTTATTTTTAGCATTGCATACAACAATTGTTTAAAAATATTATTTTACTTTTTATATTATTTATTTATATTATTATTTTTTATATTTTTATATTTTATATTTATTATTATTTATTATTTATATTATTATTTTAATATTATTTTACTTTTTAAGATTAGATAGTAGCCTATGTTATTAAATACTTTTTGTTAAAATTTGGAAAGTAAATTCATAGATAAAAAATAGAATTTCGGACGAAAAATTGTCAATAACTATCTGTGTTACGGAATTATTTTTGGTGTATTACTAAATGAAACATAAAAAAATTGACTTATACATTCCAAAGTTCAAGATACAGTTGTACCATGGACATTTTTATAAATGATTAAATTACTGTATCTTTGATGTAACAAAGCATCAAAAGACGCCAAAAAGTTAAATTTTATGAAACATCCTTTACAAAGACAAGTTTTTTACTGATTTGTGTAAACAAATTGAAATATTTATTTAAAACACTGTCAAGATATATAATGAGACTTCTTCGGACATATTTTTTTTTTAAGTTTGAGGCTATAACTTAATCATAATCACACATCAAAACTAGCGTCAAACGCTCAAATTCAAGAAAAATTTTAATAGCCCTCTTAAACGTGATTTTCTCCTACTATATTGACTGTTATTTTATGTTTTAAGGAACCTATATTATTAGGTATCAACTCAAAGTTGCAATCGTTATTCCAAGAGAAAATAGTTATTGAATTTTTGCTCGTGACTGTAAACCCACATTTTACCAAGGGGTGAGTCTTACTTTCAACCGGACACAAATCTGATCAGACTCAAGGCTGCTACTGAGTAATTTCCTGATGGAAAAATCCAATGACACTATGGCCGACCTGGCCTTATACCATGACGTGTTAGAGCTATCATTGTTCCGTTGTGAAAAAGGGATAGTGCTATTTGTCCCATATAGCACCATCTTTCTCTGACACTGGAACAATTATGGCTTTAACAAGTCATAGTACTGCCCCTGAGATCGAACCCAGGACTTGCTCAGCAGAAGGGTTTTTTTTTTTTTGGTTGGGAATCATCCAATTACTTCTCTCGCTCTGGGCGGAGCGGAGGGGCGTGTCAGACTTATACTGCCTAAAACACACCCGTGTTCCTTCAGTTGCCGGTTGCCAAGGTCCCGGTATCCCTTTCGGACTTTCCCGCAACCCTGAAGCAGTAGCGCTTGTGACCACTAGACCAATAGGCATTGTATCTATATATTCAATAATGTCTTTTGTAAGGGAACCGGTCACGGGCTTGATAATAAACGAGAGTCCTTTGAGCATCTAAAATTAGGCCACGGAAACGCTAGGGTGAGGAACAATACAAGTACAAAGTATTATTATAAAGCCAAAGCTCTCAAAGAGCTTGTTCAATTTAATAAATTAAAAGTTTCAGTAATGGATACGTATGTTTAAGACCATTAATCTAACAAAAGTACTGAACAAACTTGCTTGTAAGTTCAACAAGAGCTTTTTGGCGATTAAGTTTACTTATTAAACTAACGGCTTACGTAGCATTACTTTCTACTCAATGTTTCTAGCTTTTTCCTAACTATTTTGGGGTCGGCTTCCAGTCTAGCCGGATGCAGCTGAATACCAGTATTTTACATAGAGCGACTGCCTATCTGCCCTCAACAACACGATATAGTAAGACTGGTTGTCAGACGTTCGGCCTTCTGACGACCCGTAACGACTGTCAAAGATCCAAAATTGACAGTCAGGGCCAGCAGAGGCACGGAGGCACAGATTAATCTGTGACGGAGGGGTCTCGGTATGTTAAGACGGTCACCCATCCACGAACTGGCCGCAGCAAGCCACGAGCTCCTCTTCTTTATACTTCTAGCTCAGACCAAATAAAAAACTAAGACAGCGCTGCGAACAAAACAGTGAAGCATGCCAAAACTACACCTCCGCTATGTGCATACACGCTTACACGCACACATTTACAATCAAACTACACCTCACTAAGTGCACACATGTTTACGAAACCGGCCTCACGTCACCGTTGACAGCGCAGAGGTCTTTAGTTTTTTTGTCTGAGAGTAACAGGTACTACCCTACTAAGTACAGCAAAACCATTTCACAAGTTTGCAGTAATGAAAGATGTGAACACTAAACAGACACATCGATCAAAATGTAAAAGGCTCAATTTAGCTTGACACGTCCGAAAATAAAGGGATCACCGCAAACGCTTGTCACACTTCATCATTTTTTATCCTTTTGGCGGTGGCTTGATGAACATGGTAACACACGGCCTCTAGTGTGCCATCGGACCAGGGTGAATGTAACGATTAAAATTTCAAAGACCGCTTGTGTATGCCATACAGACCGAAATAGCGTTCCCTCTCGGTAGATTGACGCTCACAGAACTACCACCCGATTTCGCTGCCGTTTGAAAAGTGTCGTGTCATGCAAATTTTTACTCTATTGTTTTAGTAGTAAAATCTAATGTTGCGAAATAGGGACTACAAAAATATGTTGGTAGACTTACGCGGGACGTGTGTTACTTACGATGCAGGAAACGAGGGGAGATACTACTGTATGTTTGCCGAGTGTCTGCCGCGAGATTTGTATCGTATTGTACATTTGTTGTCGAGCACTGAATACCAAGATGATGTCACGTTTTATGATGTGCGTGATTGAATAAGGCCTTTAAATGTTAAGGTAAAACGAAGCTTCTTAACTTTGACCGGTCGAGGTCAAATGTGGTTCTAGATGTGGGAAAAAAAGTTTTAATGAACTTTGTTTTTTTTTTTTACTTACCTAGTATCAATCACTGCATCATCAGTAAAAGGTCAAATCGTTTTAAATGAAGATGAAGTAACATTTTAATTTTAATTATAAATCTTAAGACGCTAATAACCAGGGAGATGAAACGTTATGAAATAACGTTAAAACAACGTTACAGTAACGATAATTTCTACCGTTTCACCCGGATCATAATTAAATTAATAGTTGAAGATTTCGTTCCGATGGATTTTCGTAATATTGCCAAGAAATTAGTTCATAAATGGTTATTGGCACTAAACATAACGCCTCTACGTAACGTTATCGTACCTCTATTTTGAGTAACGTTTCAAGTCCCTGCTAAAAACAACTAAGGCGTCGTTAACACTGCCTGTGACTTTTTACATAAAAAACTTTTTTTTTTGAGTTATAAAAATCACATGCGGCGGCCGCTTGCGTCCTAGAAGGGCGCCTAACAAGGGCTTATTTTTAAACTTTATGTTCGGTATTTATGTCTCAGTATCTCAAATTGTTGGCCCCTCTCGTTAACAACAGACATTACGTTTATTAATCAAACAGTTTTCCTGGGAATCACGCTAGACGAGAAATTACAATGGGGACCCCATATAACATCTCTTGCGGGGCGGCTAAGCTCGGCCGCTTATGCTGTTAGAAAGATAAGACAGTTAACAGATGTAGAAACCGCTCGTTTGGTCTATTTCAGTTACTTCCACAGCATTATGTCATATGGCATTTTACTGTGGGGTCGGGCGGCTGACATTGAATCCATCTTTGTTTTGCAAAAGAGAGCTGTCAGAGCCATTTATAATATATGTCGCCGCGAATCTCTCAGGGAACTATTTAAAACGATTAATATTATGACGGTACCTTGCCAATTCATTTATGAGAATATTATGTATGTAAGAAAAAATCTAAATCTTTTTAATAAAATAAGTGATAGACATAATTTTAACACTAGAAATAAAGATAAAATAGATCAACCATTTTTCAGACTAGCTAAAGTACAAACATCTTTTATGGGGTACTGCGTTAAATGCTATAATAAAATACCTAGTCATATATTGCAATTAAATGAAAGAAAATTTAAAACTCATATTAAAAGTACACTTTGTAAACAAGCATATTACAAATTAGAGGATTATATCCAAGATAAGAATGCTTGGAAACATGCTGGTCTTGCTCCATAGGACAAATTCGAGGCTGGACAAAATCAAACTGGTTGCTAATCTAGTTGTAAAATTTATTATTTTTATATCTTCGATTTTTTTTTTACATTTTATGATAATTAATCTCACACACTGTCCTATTAGTATTACTTGCAAGTTTGTAGAAATATTGTGTTATCGTACGTATACTTTAATGTTTGTAAATATGTGAGCACCATGTACCTATCACATACTTAATTTATTTATTTGTCATTGCTCCATTTTTAATTTTTAATTCTTTTTACCTATTGTAATTGTATTCTCGGTGCATCGTCTTCACATGTAATTATATAATTGATGTACCTATACCAAATATTGTATAACATTATTTTTTTTTAAAAGAGTAACGGTGGAGTTTCTTGCCCATTCTTCTCCATACGAAAACTACCTTTTGGAAGGGGCAACTAGAATCAGTTCTATTTCTATGTATTTGACGTTCAAAAGTGCCTTTAATGTGCCTACTTGAAATAAATTATTTGACTTTGACTTTGACTTTACGTTGATTCATTGCCAACAAAGACTTGAAATACCTACTCTATACGCACAACCATGTGGTCAAAACAATTCGCAGCCCGATTACATAAGCTGCTCCAATTCTACTTATAAATTCCTAGACGTCACCTCCGTTGCCTCCGTATGATATCACTCCGCGTAATCTGCGCCATTCCGTCCGTAATGGCGCGAGTGAGTCGCGCGCCATTCTCACGTCGACGACGGCTTTAGTATCCCGCGCCATTGCCGAGCCGCGCGCCGGACATCCGCCACGCCACGCCATTCCAAGCCATTCCCCGCCAATGCCAACTGTCGCACCATACAATACCCTCCAAGGCGTCGACGTTTTGTTTTGTTTAATTGAAAATTTTCGTCATATCGCGGCCTATTGTCTTGTAAATAAATGTCCACGAATGTGAAATTCTGCTAGTCATTTTCGTGGTCGACGATACGGTTCGTTAGTAGCTATTTTACTTGTAAAACAATATTGTATTCTATAGACTAAGTAATAACAGCCGCACGGGTCGATCGATCAGGTTAAGCTACGCTTTCCGGGGTTGGTCCGTGGATAGGGGACCATGTTTCCATACCGAACCTCCTCCGTGCCTCGGAAATATAAGCTGTTGGTCCCGGCTGTCATTCGTGGATTATTGACAGTCGTTACGGGTCGTCAGAAGCCAGAAAGTCTGACAACCAGTCTTACCAAGGGGTATCACCCAGTTACTGGGTTTTGGAGATCAGATAGCTGCCTATTTGACCTCCAAAAGCGCATCCTCGCTTCATGTAAAATACCGGTATTCAGCTGCATCCGGTGAGACTGGAAGCCGACTCCAACAGAGTTGGGAAAAGGCTAGGCAGATTGATAGACCTACATTATAGTGTGATGAACAACACTTGCTTGCGAAATCGATACAACTACGAAGGTCATTATCATAAAAGCTCATGCATAAGTAAACGTAACTACAGCGTACTTTTTATCCACCTCTTTGAGTCGCTTGTCTAAACCCTTAAGAGACGAGGCAAAGGAACTGAGGAACTTGACATTCCACTTAAAATGTTACTTGATCCAGTAATAGTGAGGGGCAAAGCGTAACTGTCGCTGGTCAACGGTTAGTTAACAGGGTGTTGCTATCATCGCGTAGCGTCGCAGACTACATTCGGTTTAATTTATAAGCTTTTAACGCTTGGCGATACATATTATGCTCTCACATGTTTTTTCTCTCTGCCATTGAACTCGACTATAGTATCCACGGAGCTTTTTAACCGCATTGAACATACTCAACTCAATTGTTTTAAATTATTTATAGGGGTACGCGGTACTGAACTTGATGATTGATACTTTGAGGGGACTACCGCTGCAAGTTACAAATACAGCCACTATCAATGAGTTTGTGATCTGATAAGTGTATAGTTAAATAACAAACAAACATAATTATAAATCATGGTATACTTACAGGTGTAATATTTGTTACATGAATATTCCTTAAATCACAAAAATAATTATAAATCATGGTATACAGGTGTAATTTTTGTTACATGAATCTTCTATATCCATATAATTAAAATCGCTTTTCTCGTCCGTGTGACCGCGTTGTTCTTTTAAACACGCATCAGCTATTGATGTAGTTTTATTTTCATAATTTAGAGAATTTATTTCGGAAGGTTTATGTGTATTACATTAATATTAAACTAACTTATAATAAAGAAATTTCGATGTGTTTAAAACCGTGTGAGGCAGCGATGCATACTTAGTCATTATTAGTCAGAACTGTGTCGAATGATCATACAGCTTTTCATTTCATTTCCTTTGACTTCCCACACTACAAAAATTTGCAAGTGTTCCCGCTATCGCCTTTCACTGGCATCGCCCCGTTCTAGCCCATCGACTGCTTATCAACCGGCGACACGCGGCCACCAGAGGATTTGACGCGGAGATGCGCGCCTATTATACTGACCACACTATACGTCTTGCTACTATAGCACTGCTATTCAATGACAACTAAACAAAACATGTTATTCTATGAACTGTATGGTATGTGTTTACATCACTATTTAATTCAGAAAAACAAATTCGAACTACATAATCCGATTTGCCGACGTTCTATTTATGAAAATTCAACGTATGATTATAAAGTTATTTTTCACATTTTTAATGTTTTTTTTTTTTCAAGTACCTAGGTTGTTTTTTTTTTGGAAAAACTTTTTATTTTTCACTTTTTAGTTGTAGTACCTACCCCACCCAAATTCGAATACCACTAATGTAATGTAACAGTGACTGAGTCAAATAAGATATCGTCTACATAGACTAAGTGGGGAAAATACGTAATTATTAAAGCTAACTCAAAAACTACGCAAGCAAAGTTAATAACATTTATATGGGACCACCTCTGAAGCATACCTATGAACCTGCCAAACAAATACGAATTATTAAAATCGGTTCATAATTGGCGGAGAAATCGCGTAATATACACACAAAAAAAAAAACCTTTTTGAAGAAGTCGGTTAAAAAATATACCAGTCGGTTAAAAATGTACCTATGTACTGTACATTTTATTCCACAGTCCATACATTTTAATTTCGAGTGAAAACGCAACCTCAAATCCGTTGCTAAATAAAGCTAAAATGTCGTCTGACGTTGTTTGCCAACAAAAGTTTGTTATTAAAAGATAAGTGATAATGAAATTACTTAACTTTCAAATAAAAACAATATCTACGGGACGTAAAATAACAACAAGTAGGTAATTAAAACGTCACTCATCGTGCCTGAGAAGGGCTCATAACGAGAGCACTGACGTTGATGGAGGATGCTGATAAAACTAAATTAATTTGTAGAGTTAAACATGTTTTCGTTTAGGCCTTAAAAATTCTATTTAGTAGATAAACAGTGTCCACGTGAATGACTCGCGAGGGAATCGCGTGCTTGAGGCCTATGCTTGACCGAGCGTGCGCCGTCCTGGTCATTAGGTTTGTTTGACTTCGCATAATAACTACTGTGAACTACCAAATTCCCACCGGCGAAAGTTGCGGCTCCAGTTTCGTCCCAGGAGCCTGAATTATGAAGTAACTTGTTCAAGATTGAAAACTGTAACTTTCAACAATGGCAAGTTAGTTTCGACTGTAGTTACATACCTTCTTCTTGCTAGGTAATAAGCTACATTTTTCCGTGTCCTCTCGGGAAATTACGTAAGAATTTCGGATACTGAGGAGTTCATTGTGCAACTTTAATCCGGGATTTTTCTCACCGGTTCGTTCGGTTATTTTGATGGAGACCATTTGTCAGTGTTGCTTAGACGCCTGGATAAATAAATGGAGGTTTCCATATGTATTATTGCTGGTAGCGCAGGCACATGAATATTTTACCCTTTTATGCGATAACCTAAATAAGCTGCGCGAAATCGTAATTACACTTTATCTACAAAGTTCGGGGTATTAATCCGGATACTGTGATAACACTGATTATGTTCGTTATACTTATGGCTTTATTTTTATTTTCAGGTAACGAGTCACCATGAAATCCAGTTGCTTTATTACTTTAATTCAGTAAGTAACCGTTCACCGATCAATTAATCACTTTAGGACGAGTCCAGCTCCAGACAGAACTCCCCGCATACAAAACGAAAAGCCATAACTCATTGCGAACCTAATATGAACCTCAATCTATTATCTCTTAAACGATTTCGCACCGAATGAATATTCATTTAAGAGTAATACCATCCCAAAATGGCATTAGAAGAAAAAAATACGCTTTTCTCGTGAAACGAGGAAGCTCATTTAAATTTTTGATTGTGAAGGAAAGCTCGCGAATGGCGGGCCAAATAGCGTCGTAATCGAAAGGTCAATAATTTGTTTTGACTCTAGTATTTCGAGTGTCTAAAACTACAAAACCTCAGTATAAATGAAAGAACACATTTTTTACTCGTATCGTTGAACGTAAAACTTGTGGATCTTTGGCAGTCGTTACGAGTCGTCAGAAGCACGAAAGTCTGACAACCAGCCTAACCAAAGGGTATCGTATTACCCAGTTACTGGGTTGTGGAGGTCAGATAGGCAGTCGCTCCATGTAAAATACTGGTATTCAGCTGCATCCGGTTATACTGGAATCCGACCCCAACATAGTTGGGAAAAGGCTAGGCAGAAGAAGAATCGTTGAACGTAAAACTGACCTTGTCGACCTTATTTAGAGGTGCGAGGTAATGAAAAGCCCATTCATTTATCTCGCGATCTGACGGCGGACGGTATGTAGAAACGTCTGCACATGTCGCTGGCCGTAAGACGAATGACCAAGTATCGCGCAAAAAGGTTTAGCCGTCGTCATTAACGAGGGTAGTTGTGACCTTGTAATGAGCAGAGTTTGTGTGGACGGTAACATTCTTCATATCGCGGACCATTGCGCTGTTTAGGGTTCCGTCGTCTAACGACTGGCCCTTTCCATTATCTCGCTTTGTGGCTCATTCGCAACTATCTTTGATGTTAAAACCGTAATAAGCTTGTCTGAATTGAATTTTATGGAGGTTTATAAAACCCTTATTACAGATTTGATGTTTAATGGCGTGTCTTTTGAAACATTTTGAAGGGGAGCAATTTATATATGTTTTGTGACGTGACGAAGTTTACTTTGAAAAGTTACCGTGTTATGAGACCGGTATTATTCTATTGAAAGGGATCTACAATGGGACAATGAGATTTGGGACAGCCTTTTATAAACAAATGGGTCACTCGGAACCATTCTCATCGTAGTTATTCAGGTCAATGTATTTTAAAACTTGATTTGTTTGGACGATCATGGAAATCAGCCGAACATGCTTTCCGGTGACATAATCCGTTTAATGCAGATGAAAATAGTAATAAAAGTCCTAAAAGATCATATTCTAAATATAAAATTTCCAAGAAAAAACAAAAATACAACTTCCCGTTTTCTTGTTTATTATTCAGTCGGCGCCGTAATTATCTGTTTACTTCCCAATCGCATTAAGATATCGGTTTACAGAAGGATAAAGCAATATGGAGGAATCAGGGCAAGTTGTAACAAAATACCTACGTCACAGGGTGAAGGAGGAAGAGGGGAATCTGAGAGGGAAGACAATTGTTCAATTGATCACGTATTATTGAGATACTAAGACCGTCACATCCGTTTCGTGTCTCGATATCGGTATTCCGAAATATGTTACCGATATTCTCCGGTTTCAATAGCTGTCGTGTTCGGTATTGCAATGTTATGTATTGGTTTTGAAGTTGGTTTAAATGTTTAATTGTTTTTTGATATTTTTGGCTATAAAGGGTTTATTTAGTATTTTAACTTAGCTTAGGTGGATACTAGATTTTAATAGGGATTACTTCGATAGAGATTTTTAATAGCTTAAATGTTTTATTTAGTCCTCGTTTTAATACTTATTCTTGTTGTATAAAATCTACTTTTTCTTGGAAAAATGAAATCCAAATTAAGGTCAAATTACATCCAAAGTCTAGACTTTTAGAGAACCTCTTCTTAAAGTAATAACTATATACATATACTAGCTGATGCCCGCGGCTCCGCCCGCGTGGATGTCGGTTATTATATACTAAAACCTTCCTGGAGAACCAGATCCATTGGTGAAAACAGCATAAAAATCGGTGCAGTAGTTTTTGAGTTATCGCGAACAGACAGACAGACAGACGCGGCGGAGGACTTTCTTTAATAATATGTAGTGATTAACTCATGAAGTGAAGGCCGAGTGTTATGCCTCTAAGCAAACGCAGAAGTAATTTTATTAGTCATAAAAATAATCAGAAAGACGTCGATAAAAGGTGAACTAAGGCGGTTGTAGTGAAAGCTGAAAGTGCTGAAACTCGTGTGTAAATACATTGATCTCTATTACAAGTAAACGGGGCCGAAGTGAAGAGCCTAAGCCGACCTTTTGGGGTGTTAATCCTAGTATAGGTTAGGTACATTCGTGTTGAAGTTTTGTTGATGTTTGATTCCGTTGTCTTATACATTAGGAGATGCGAAAATACGAGAATACTCTTTCCAAAAGTCATAATTATTCTTGTCTTGCCGCTGGGGATTTAGTTCATGAAATTTATCAATATTTTTAACAAAAAAATCTAAAGACGCAATTTCTATTTTATGTTTGGATAAAACACGATAAATATTACCCGTCTGTCCACTAGTCCATTGCCTACTCAAGGATGCATATCCGGTATGGCTCGAAAATCCTTCCTTATCCTGACGGTCACGGTCTTCCCTACTATTACCGCGCCCCCCGGCGCCCCCCGCGCCTCTACTCCTTGATATGCAGTGACCTCTATAGCCTCATGAACCATCAGGCTCCAGGGGCTAGTGCAAATCCTGCGGTTCATTCGATTTATCGAGTCTGGTTAAACCACGCTGGGGTTGGTGCATTTAATTAATTCATGGATAAAACACGAATGGGTCCGATGATAATTTTGAATTTTCTTTCTTATTCCCAATAATAGTCTCAGAAAATAAGACAGTTAAACACAAAACTTTGCAAGGCTCAACTGAAAACCAAAAAACCTATCTACCTATCAATAAAACGAACCAAGTTGCCACACTTCGTCCTCAGCGCCTCATTCAAATCAATATTCTTCTGTAACTTATCAATAAACTGAACCGTGACAAACGTTCCGAAGGGCGGGAAAAAAGGGTCTGACCACTTTAAGAAAATCACATAATTGAAGAACAGTAAACGGTGCGGAAAGAGGAGGCGACCCTTGGAAATAATTCTCTAGGAAAACGTGCCTTTTGGCGGATGTCAAATGGCGCCCATGGGTCATACATCATACGAGGTTAGGGGACGGAAACACCATGAAAAATGACCTGAACATTCAGTTTTATGTGTCACTTTAGATGTAAACATAAATTGATGTTGCGTTAGAATAAATTAAAGCTTGAATTATAAGCAAGACAGACTGCCCCCTTGGTTTATGTAGGGTCCTGGGTTCGATTCTTAGGTCGGGCAAGGTGTTATTACGTTTTTCCATTAAGGGGGATATGCCAAGGTAGCCCGCGAAATTCAAATTTTCTTACGTTTTTTGCAATTTGCAAGTCAGTGTCAGTAATTATATGAACTCAGAGAGTTGTATTGATGATTTTTATGATTATGATTCTATAAATAAATAAATATTATAAATTCGAAAGTAACTCTCTCTGTCTATGTCTGTCTGTCTGTCTGTCTGTAACAGTATGTTACCTTTTCACGCCTAAACCACTGAACCGATATTGACCAAATTTTGCAAGGAGATAGATGGGGATCCTGGGGCAGGACATAGGGTACTTTTTATCGACATACCACGCGAGCGAAGCCGCAGGTGGAAGCTAGTTATAGAATATATTGAATGTAGCCTGTAGTTCCTAAATTCATCACTTATAAAAAAAACGTAATTTAATTTCCAAGATACGGAATGTGAACTTTCGCCTTTGAAAAGGAATATTTGCACTATCTCTTACATCGTTGTCGAGAGTATTTTTAAAAGAATTTTCAAGCAGCTAAAAATGTCGAAATAGTACTTGTGTTTGGAGTGTCGTGTCCTCAAAGGGTAATACAAAAGAATTAAGAAAGAAACCGTCTCTTCTCTTGACTTGCCTTTTTCTTTCACACCCGTTTCTATTCGTAATTTAACATCACGCCTGTAATTCCTCTAAAGGTTAGGCAGAGGTGTACATGTACACCCACATTTCGCCAGTTACGTTTAAGTCATATGTAATAGGGGGCGACCTATTGCCATCACAAATCTACTCGGGGATACTGAGAAATTCTTGATGGAAAAACCCAATAACGCTTTACCCAACCTAGGCATCGAACCCAGGACCTTATGCCCAACTAGACCAACGAGGCAATCCATCCAATTATTTTTCAGAAATTTTGAATCTCTCGCTGCGCTCAGGATTCTAAACAGACTAATATTGTTTTTAAACTATTTAACAAATACTTGTAAAATTAGTTTTTTAATCCCAGTTAGTAATTTGACAGGTGTAAATATATGCCAAACTCCAAATTAAGAAAAACAAACAACAAAGATTTGAAATGTCAAATTACTATCTGGTGTTAAAACGAACTTTAAATAGATAGTATCTGTATGATAGTTTTAACAGTCATTTGGCTAATTACAGCTACCCTATAGTACCTATCTATGTGTAAATACAGTTGCAATAAAAAAACATTTCCATTCAACGATTAGATTGCGTTAGTTTAAATAACATGTATGTCGTGAACGCCGAAAACTATTTCCTATTGGGTAATTAAAAAGTGTGCGAATGGATTGAGGAGCCATGTCTCATATTTAAACGCGGGTACTGCCAATATTTTAGTAGTAAATTACCCGATTTTGTAGCCCCGATCCTGGAATTTGTAGTAAAACCCTTAAAAAGTTACAGGGCATTTAAGGTGGCTCCTCAATTCATTAGAACTCGAAAACTAGCCGACGAATACAAGAATTCAACTCCCTATGGCGACAAATATTTTGTATGTCTAGTTATACTCTATCTACCGCGTCTAATGTTTGCGCTTGCAATTTGTGAATGCAATAACAGACTGACCCACTATGGGCCGATGACGAGGAGTCAAAGTGTCAACTACCGTTCACGCATGAGAAATAGGACATCCTGGCGCATCCAGCATCCAATCTTGTATTGGATAATACATCTGTCTGCTAGATCATACGGGTATCTTTATTAGTGATGCTCCTTAGACCCGATGGGGCGAGGTCGAATCCATTGAGACCAATTGAACGGTGCTCAGAAACTATCGTTTGTCGCACGAAGTGCTCCCGAATGTTCTGGCATATTATTACGTTGACAGCAGTCAAGTCTTGGATATTAGGAATAAGTAGTGTCAAATGATTTGGCGCTTGTTCGGAATATTAATAAACAATTGAGCGTCGCGATTGGTATATATTAGGACATTGAACTTTGAATATTGCCGATGTCCTAATATTTCAATCAAGACCCGAAAATTCTCCAATAAATTTATACCTACTTATTAGATTTTTTTTTTCTGAGAAGATTACAAAAAAAGTAATTTAAAAATCTAAAAACCCGGCTGCAAATACACATACTATGTGTTTTTGCAGTCGTACATACATACAGGTCAAACACATAACCGCCCTTTTTTGGCTTCGCCGCATACGGGTAAAATAGAACATAATTTAAATCTAACCCTGCCAATGATAAAGTGTTGTGAGACTAGAGAAACAGTACCTTCTACTCTTGGCGTCATGATGTCACTCGATCATTTCCGTCACCCGCCGCGCTTTGCTAATGGACCATGAAGTTCATTAAAGGAATGGCGGTAGAAAAAAACTCGGTAAATAAACATATTTCACAATCAATGACGATTATCAATAAGAATTTCCATCCACATTAAGTCATCAAGTAGGTAAATGACGAGGAAAATCATAATGTCGCTGGAAGTAATCATATATTTTTACACGGTGACCTTTTACAATTTGACCTATGAATATCGGATGTTTGACTTCCTAGTTCCATAAATAATTTATGAGACGAATCACACTAAAACATTACATACTTATACACAGGTACATTTTAGAAAGATAATTTTGTAATCCCACATAGGTATCCTTACATCACTACATAGTATAAAACAAAGTCGCTTTCTCTGTCCCTATATCCCTATGTATGCTTAAATCTTTAAAACTACGCAACGGATTTTGATGCGGTTTTTTTAATAGAAAGAGTGATTGAAGAGGAAGGTTTATATGTATAATAAAATCCATTAGTATTTAGTATCAGCATTGCACCCGTGCGAAGCCGGGGCGGGTCGCTAGTAATATTATAAGACAAAGTTCTCCGCCGCGGCTGTCTGCGTCCTGTTCGCGATAAACTCAAAAACTACTGCACCGATTTTCATGCTGTTTTCGCCAGTGGATAGAGTGGTTCTCAACGAAGGTTTTAGTATATAATAACCGACATCCACGCGGGTAATGTCGCGGGCATCAGCTAGTTTATAATATATCCAATCTGGAAGCCTATTCGAATACTTGTCTAACATTATGATTGCCTGGTAGGTAGTATTTTGGTCAGCCAACCAAATTTAGCTACCTTCGAGAACCGGAGTGTTTCTTGATTAAACTAATAATATATTCATTTCATAATTTACAACACAATAAAACAGCGGCATAAAAATTCTTGAATAAAACTTAGCATTCTCATTACCGCAGTAAGAATTTATTGATCTAGTACTTCACAAACATACAGCCGGTGGAATGGGTTTGGTAAAGGACTACGTACGGATATGTAAACGGTTCCCCAGATAGCAACAACACTGGCTTAGGATTAAATTAAGTTGAAACCACTCATCGCTAAGCTGTTTTGATTAATAATTCAATTTATAATACAGTGTAGGACTAAGCTGCTGGGTTCTTCGTGGTGGCTTCTACCGGGTTATTGTGAGAGTTCTACTAATTATTCGTGTTCATATTATTTGGGGATGCAAACAGTTGGACAATCAAGGAAATTAATTACACATTACGTAAATTTTCCGTGTAAAAGCCATTTTATATTTATAACTGTCAAAAAATGGCAGTTGTGAATTGAATATACAGGGTGTATCAGAAAGATGTGGTCAAAATTAAGGGTGTGGTGCAGACCATTAAACTGTACAAATTTTTCTGTGGGACAACATCGTAATCGCGAAAAAATAATTAGTCGCCCCCATACATTTGGGACGAGTAGGTATTATAGTTTTGTATGAAACGACTGATTAGTTTTTCACCACCACCCTTAATTTTGCACCTTCTTGATACATTCTGTATATTATGGACAATTTAAGATGGACAATCTAAAGGAGATCATTCATTTTGGGCTAAATTATGAAAGCCAAATAAAAAAAATGATATTAGGTATTTGTATTGACTTTCATATCTTTAGCCCAAAACTGTATTGACGGTGAATGATCTCCTTTGGAAGTTAATTTCCATGACTTTACCTAATGTGTAGCTAGAAAAATGTTGCCGTTGTGTGTTCGATCCTTTATAAAGTTTATTGAGAGAAAGTAAAAAAAAGATTAGAACATTGACCAGAAGATAGATGGTACAGTACAAAATAAAATTATCACAATGACGGGACGAACAAGTCACTCTCAGCTGCTTTCGTGTTTTTACACCCGTTATCTCGGCGATATCTGTGGCTATATAGCTCACTGAGAATTGTGGACTGCGGCGAGCTGTGCTTCACATCAGTAGCCTAGTGTTGGGCTATATAGCTCACTGAGAATTGTAGCCCGAGTCTACATCGCAAGGGTTACCAGTTGAGTTGAGTGACACAAATAGGCTAGTGCAGTATACGTGGAGTTGCGAGTGTTCTATCGCAATTTTATAGTTCATATCTTTGTGACACAGTTGATATTATGCCCGGATACTTTATACATGGTGCCATTAAATTGAAGAACTTTTAAATGTGATTATAGGAACACGTTTTGTAAATAAGAATACTATTCTCCGACACGAATTCTAATAAGAACTAGTGTACCTAAGTTCGATATTGGGTTTTTCCAGTAGGAATTTCTCAGTGACAGCCCGGAGTCTGGATTTGTGCCCGGTTGATGGCAATAGGCTCGCACCCTATTACATGGGACCTAAGCATAGCGAAATGTGGGGAGTTTGTTTGTTTGTTACGCTTTCACGCTAAAACGTAGGTAGGTAGATCATGGCCTAGAATAGGACATAGGACATTTCTTATCCCGATATTCCCACGAGATCAAGGCTTACGCAGGTGAAACCGCGGGGCGCAGCCAGTGTTTAATATACTTTCAAACAAAAGAACATACAAGTAGGTATACACAGTACAACGAAACAACAGTAATAAAATAAAGTCGAGCTACAGACAGCGAAAATTTATCTCCAAACGGAGTACATTTTACAATCGCACTCGGTAACAGAATTCGTTTACATTCCCTTTCTTTTACACTCGATGCAAGTTCATTGGATTAATTGGTTGTGGTTTTCGCTTTAAGGCTTTTATTTGTGAATGATTCTGGTATATACTGTTGGAGTACCTACATCCTACAATTTTGTTTATTACTTAGATTTTATTAAATTTCTTGTCGTCAGATAGAAACTGGTTTTAATATAAAATATCTATGACCCTCGGTAACTAGTTTCCCATTGGTGAAAGAATTTTTGGAATCGGACCTATAAGTTCCGAAGATAACCCCCTACCCTACATACCTATAATCTCAATTTCACCTCAGTTTTTACGGTGACGAGGGGGTTATGACAGGCCACTTCACTTACGTTTTCACGGTGACACAGGTGTAATGCCAGGCTACTTCACCTAAGTTTTCATGGTGACACAGGTGTTATGCCAAGCTACTTCACCTAAGTTTTCACGGTGACACAGGTGTTATGACAGGCCACTTCACCTAAGTTTTCACGGTGAGATTTTTACAGAAAAGACCGCCTAGACAGATACTCAAACTTAAGCACCAAGTTAATCTGTGTTGATACTGTGTTGGTAAACAACTTGTCAAATAAATCCTTGTCATCTTTAACTTTCCTACTATTCTTTTAATCTGCTTGTAGTCCGATTTATCCCTTTGTAGGTTTAGCCACGAAGTTATACTTTTCACAGATGATGTATTTCTGTTGCCGCTATAACAACAAAAACTAAAAAACAGAATAAAATAAATATTTTAGGGGCTCCCATACAACAAACGTGATTTTTATAGATAATGGTAATTTAATCAATTTAACTAAGTTGAGGGATATGATGGTTCTCGCAGAATAGATGGTCGATGGGGTTCTAGGGTGGCGACCGCGTACCGCAGAAGTAGCGTTGGAAGGCTCTCCCACAAGTTGGACAGTGTGATAATCAGGTGAAGACCGCAGGAATCCGCTGGATGCGAGAAGCACAGAACCGGTCAAAGTGGGTGCTTGGGGAGGCCTATATCCAGCAGTGGACGTCTTTCGGCTGAAATGATGATGAGTGATATGATGAATAATAAAAAGAAAAGACAAGAATTATTGCTTTAAACTGTAGACTACAAGCATCTTGTTTACTATTTAGCAAAAACAGACGTGACTATATGTTCATACCATATCTAATATAATTCTTTCAGAGATTACAGAGCTAAATAAAGGTACCTCCATTCAATTTGGCAACAGGCCACGTTCATTCATCATCTTAATTTACGTCAAATCCAATACTAATTCCGATAAATAGACCAAATGAATAACAGTGAATGGCACACAATAGCAAGGTACTGTAAGTACATGACATAGTAACCGACCAACAATTTTAACAATGTCTTTCCGGCTGGTTTACTCACCAATGAAATCCATTGACAACTAATATTGTACGCTTGACTGACATAAAAGAGTTCCTTGACTTGTGTTTTGGATTAGTTATTGACCGCGTCTTCGCGCGCATATCGGAAAATATCCCCCGGGAACGTACTATTGGAAATTTGGGATTTAAAGTATCCATATTATAATCCAGGTTATAAACTCTCTGTGTACGCACGGCTACGCATCAAGCTATACATTTCCAATATAAGCTGACCTCGCATTGTACGGAAATCTTACACAATGCGAGATTAGCATAAACTGGAAATGTATAGCTTGATGTGTAGCCGTGTTTAACCAAATTTCATCTTAATCCGTTCAGCCGTTTTTGCGCCAATCCCGAACATAATTCTGAGAAACAGACGAACAGACAAAAACTCGAAAAATTATGTTTTCGGCATGAGACTCGTTCCCACACCTCGAACCAATTACTTTTTTCAAAAATATTCAATGCACAGTTTTGACTTCGTACTAATTACAACTATTTATTGTTTCCTTATAAGATACTAGCTTCGACCCGCGGCTTCGTCCGAGGGGTATGTCGATAGAAAGTACCCATGTCCTTTCCCAGGATGCCATCTGCCATCTCCTTACCAAATTTTGTTGAAATCCGTTTAGTGGTATAGGCGTGAAAAGGTAACATACAGATAGACAGAGTTACTTTCGAATTTATAATATTAGTATGGATGGAGATAGCCCGTATGATATGTTACAACCTTGATTTGATTGATTGAAAAAACTATTCCATGTTTACTTATTCTAGTAATGGATTGCTGGGTTTATTATTTTATTTAATACGCTGAAAGAATTCGAAGTAATACCTATTGTTAATGGAGATCAGCCTATTGGAAAAATATTATTCCATTTCCATTGTAGTTTATTAATTTGCAAGATCAAAGGTCTTACTTACTTGTTGTGTTTCTGGCTGAATAGAAAATAGATATTGCTATCTTTTTGTGTGAGTTAAGGCTCTTACATACAGGGGCGATTCGCCGCGCGATGCGACGCCGCCGCATTGTTCGCCGTGAAGTTTTTAGAAATTGTTTTGTTAAAATTCGCGTCGCGCGGCGAATCGCGCCAGTGTGTAAGAGCCTTTATGTAACAAAGTAAATAGGGATGTAGACTAAATTTTTTTTGTCCGTCAGATACAATAATAAAAAATATTGGACACGTATTTATTCTATTTTTACGTAATCAAAAAAAATACGGCTATACATTGAGTTATAACGTGGCATGACGTCACTGGTCGATAGATTTTACACTGACTTGTGACGTAGCGAGCACCCTCTCCCCAACTTTAATGCGTTTTATCTAAATATTTTTTTTATTAATATGATAAAGCAAAAAACACGTCT
Source organism: Lithophane socia (assembly GCA_947522985.1). Lineage (NCBI taxonomy): Eukaryota > Metazoa > Arthropoda > Insecta > Lepidoptera > Noctuidae > Lithophane > Lithophane socia. Next base: position 11,990,778 of record OX383255.1, on the reverse strand, counting down.
CTAATATTTTTTTTCACGTCTCATGATTTTAGACGTTTCAAAACTTATCACATAAAACAAATCTCATATCATGTTTTGTTGAATTTGCGTTCGCACTGCAATATGCGAATTCGATTGGTTCTGTGAATTTTTTTCAAAGTCACCCTGTATATGAAAATTGTCGGCCTCATCCTGTCTAGTCGCGGAGCTGTCGCAGTCGCATGTCTCATAGTGTGCGCCATCTCTATATGTGAGGATCTTATTATTTAGGAGAAGTCTACAGACATCTAGTAAGATCAGAACCCATCTCCTGAATTCGCCCGGGAAAATGGACGCCCAGCAACGTTTAGCATAAATTGATGTGCTCAAACAATGTAAGCAGTAGGTAAGCGGGTGAAGTAAGTTTCTCGTTTCTCCAAGTTTGATTACGGTTTATTGTGCCTTCGACTGGTCTGTCGATCAGCTAGCTGGCCTTTGTCGTTTGTGGGACGAATATACATACGGAATAAAGTTGGCTATGGCACGGTAAAGTTTACCATTGAGAATCGTTGGGAAATGTTTAAAATACAACCATAATAGAAAGAAAGAATAACGTTTGGACACAGTTCGTGTAAACAAAATACAAATAACAAAATAAATAAATGAAAAAATAATGTAACGTAATAATGACAACGCGTGCCAATCCCAACAGATCATACTTCAACAAACCCCTTGAAGGGATGGGATTTGAGTGTAAGAGTCAGCTCAAACCGCGACGTGAAGCTACGCGACGCTGCGCGCACTTTTTAACAATTATCGAACTTATTTTCTTCACGAAAAGGTATAATTTCAGTGCGAGCGTTGACACGTGTCAAAGTACGCTGACATGCGTGGTGCTGCGCAGCGCGTGTACCTGTGTAGTAAGTTAATAACTTCGATATTGTATCGGATCATAAAAAAGTACGCGAGGCTTCGCGTCTCGTTGTGAACTGACCCTAAGAGGAATATTACAATTTATTATATTCTTAATTTTATTTATTTATTGATATGGCACTTCAAAAACTTACTCGCTAAAACATACACAAACAATAATCACATACAGTTTTAGGTGTTGTGAATTCGTCACTTAGGTACAGTAGTGCAGTAGTAGTGGGTAGTGTAGTGCTTAGGAGGAGCTCGTGGCTAAGTAATAACAGCCTCTCGGGTCGATCCATCAGGTTAAGCTACGCTTGCCGGGGTTGGTCCGTGGATGGGTGACCATTTTCACATATCGAGATTCCTTCGTGCCTCGGAAAGCACGTTAAGCCGTTGGTCCCGGGCGTCCCGGCTGTCATTTGTGGATCTTTGACAGTCGTTACAAGTCGTCAGAAGCACGAAAGTCTGACAACCAGTCTAACCAAGGGGTATCGTATTACCCAGTTACTGGGTTGTGGAGGTCAGATAGGCAGTCGCTCCATGTAAAATACTGGTATTCAGCTACATCCGGTTAAACTGGAAGCCGACCCCAACATAGTTGGGAAAAGGCTAGGCAGATGATGAGATGATGTACAGTAGTGCACAGCACTAGCAGTCACACAAATGAATGCCCAAATACCTTAGGGTATACTACCTACCTATACATATAATCGAAATTATGTATCTACTGTAAGAAAATCCAAAGAACTTTCCTTCATTACAATCGACCCAAACCAGCCAGTAAAAGTTTCATTTAATTTTCTTTTAATCACAGAAAAGAGCAATTGCGCCGAAATTACGTTCTCCAGCCAAAGAATCAATTGAAACATGTGGACCAATAAGTGTTAACCGGGCCCGATTCCTTCTACTATTGTTGCTAGACCGCCCACTCTGGGCCTGGCGTGGACTGAATCACAAGTAACTCAATACTTACTATGGGAACTCACTCTTGAGAAGACTGATAGAAGATGAATAAATAACAAATCCTCCAGCTGCCTCTTCTTGTTGACAATAACAAGGTATACTCTAGCGCTTGTATTCCACCGATGAATATATAAATAATCATCGTCATCATCAGCTGCTTATTTATGTAGAAGTGCTAATTTCTTATACTTATACTTTCCTGCTAATTTCTTTACAACACAATTTTCAATTTTTATTTTAGTAATCTTTCCTCTCGCTTTCCTGCAATCTGTGGAAGTGATTTCGTGAAAAGCAACGGAAGTGTGTAACAGGAAGCCGGGAAGCGGGCTCTATTTGATTTGACCAATGAGCGCGCGCGGTGATAGAGTTGGCCGCCAGAGGAGGTACTGTCGGCCAAGATGTCATGTTACACATCATAATATGGGACAACTGTTGTTTTTACTTGTAGTATTGTATGTTGTGTTCCTTTAGCCTGTACTAAATTATATTTTGCTTTCTTTACAAAGGCTTCTCCAATCCCCTATAGTTAAAGCATTCCATTGCTTGATATATCATCATCATCATCACCAGTCTATAGCAGTCCATTGCTACTAAGCCTCCCGAAGAACACGTCATTTAATACCACCCTTTGCAATTTATAACGCAACACACTACCGTTTGCTTTCGCATTGGTGTATACTTCTGCAGTTAAGTATATCTTCCATATTCTGTCCTGATATCATGACGAAATACATTTTCAAGTCCCCTACAACACTGTCCAAATGGACGAAGATTAAAAAAAACAGAACAGATTATAATTTTGGCACAAAGACCTCTTTAAAATCGTTACGCTCGCCCAGTAATGAGTCTACCGTATTATAATGGTTTTAATTTATTCCATTTACGCGGGTAAAGAAAATTTACAAACGAAGTGTACAATGCCGAGTCATCATGCAAATCAGTAGAGGCGTAACCGTTACCATCGGGTTTTAAAACCAAACAAAAGACGATGTTCAGGCAACCTTGAGGACCACAGAGCATGGAGACGCCTCGGCGGCTGCTGCTAGAGCGGCATTGTCAACACTTTACATTAAAACCAAACATGCCGATGCCACCGTTTACTCGCACTGCGACACTGATGCAGAAACTGATTGCTTTGAATAGCGGTACGTGACAGAAGAAGGCACCACGAATTTTATCAACCGACTTCGAAAAAAAGGAGGAGTTTCTCAATTTGGTTTTTTTAGTCCTGCTTCTCTGGACGCTGCCGTGGCGGCCATTCCGTGCTCAGTCTGGAGAACTCACAGTTGAAAGAACGAAACCAGTGGTAAAGGACATAACATTTCTTTCAAATCTAGCTGTAATGGAACTAACCAATTTGGAGCCAACTCTCGGATGGCTTTTAGCAAAAGCTAAATTTTGTTTTTATTTCCAGCTCGATTTATACATCGGTGAAAAGAAAACTGCAAGCGATTTTCTTCTTACTACTCTATAATATCGCAAACTTTGGTAAGTTTGCGATAGTATTTGACTTCACTATTAGCTAGAAAAGCTAAAAAACTAAAAGAAAAAAGAAAAAACTAAAAGAAAAGCTAAAAAACTAAAACTATTAGCTAGAAAAGCTAAAAAGATTTTTCAAATGAGTCATTTAAAAAACTAAAGAGGCTCTTACCTAGCTTCATCTGTCAATGACAGTATAGGTTATAATTATCTGTGGTTTAGGTTCAATGCATGGAATTAGTATGTACTTTATAAGTTCAATGTCTACTCATTTGTGTCAAGTTTGCAACTTACATAACATAATCAGCCTATAATGTTCCCACTGCTGGGACACAGGCCTCCTCTCTATGAGAGGGAGTGGGCCATAATCCACCACGCGGGCCCAGTGCGGGTTGGTAGATGTCACATGTCTTCGAATTTTTTGGTTCTAAGACATGCCGATTTCCTCACGATGTTTTCCTTCACCGTTTTGAGAGCAGTGGTGATGGTAATTATTTACACAAAGTAAAGCGCCTGTCGGGGTTCGAACCTACGACCTACAACTCGTAAGTCGCGGCCGTTACCACTGGGCCACCACTACTGCTGTTTGCAACTTATTATCACATAATACATATTTCTTTTCACTTTCTAACTTCATATTATTGGGTGTTGTTACTTAGTTATTTTCAAGAATTTAATTTATGTTAAGCTATGGTGAAGAAGGTTTAGAAAGGTGTATAGCTGGTATATGAATGAGGTCTGGAAGAGTGGCAGATGTGGAGAATAAGCATATCTGAGGACAGATATGGAAGCAGGATGGCCGAATGTAGGATGGTGTAAGTATATGAGGAATGGAACGCAGTGTGTGTGAGAGAGAAGGAATGACAGTGAGAGAAGGAGAAGAAAGAGGAAGGAGATGTCAGTTTGGGATTTGGTTTTGGAAGGAGAAGATGAGTGAGAATAATTTGAATATATTGTGTTGTTGATAATTTATTTAATAAACCATCGGTAAACTGTTTCAAGCACTTTTACTTGCCCGACAATCCCACATACCACATTATGAAGAAAAAACGAACAGAGAATCAGTTTTATTATAATATTTGCTTCATTACCTTCTGCTTCCATTTAATATACAACAGTAAATTAAAAAGTTCTCGTTAAAATAACATTACACGTTCGTTAAGATCCCTCAGGTAAAATATTACTATGGAAAAGAATCGTGCGTAAGTAACATTCTTAATTAATATTCACGGGACAAGCGTGGAAATTAAAAATGTTATAGTCCGATTAACATTACAAGTGAGAAAATTGTTATGGACCTTAAATATTCGGCATAACTGTCAAAATTTTAATCGAACCTAAGGGGACTGATATTTAAGTACGTGTTGAAAAGTATAAGGAAACCTTTATTTCTACCAATTTTACCTATTTAGTGAAAGTCTTTTATTCATGCTTTGTTTTGTTTTGACTGTCTTTGAGTATTTGGTTCGTTTGGCACTTTGCTGCACAGGATCCGGTATTCCGGTTGTCACTGAGGTTAGCTGCGATGGGGTGGTTTTTTGATCTTTAGTAAATGCAGGTTTCCGCAGTATTTCGTCGTTTCAACCTAAATATAGAAGAAATATTCCTTATTACATTTTATTTACCTTTTCTTTGTTACGGAAAAAATGGTATAAAATAAACTGTCTATTTTTATCTCTTTCACAGGCGATGGCCCTTTAATATTTCTATTAATAAATAGTGGAAGTGGGTGAGTAGGTACTTCACAGTTTAATACGACCGACTGCCCAAAATAAGGAGTGTTATGTTTTTTACCTACACCCATGCTATAGGTAAATCCTCTATAAAAGTTTCTGAAACAGTTAGCTTATTGCAGACATTAAAACATCCAGTGTCATAGTAACCATTATATCATCCAAACGGGTGTTATAATGTTGTACTAAATTTCATAATACAACTCATTTAAAAAAAAGAACGCTGTCATGCAGGCGCGTTTCACTAACAAAAACTTATAGTTTATTCGAATTTGAAAAATTCGAATTCACGTGCGTCGTATCCTGCCATTTTTGTTCGCTATTAGTATTGCAAAGAACCTTACATAGAGGATTCATAACATGGGTGTAGATAAAATCTTGTATGCAACTGTAAATAATTAGGTATTAAAACACTCATGTGATACTATTATCACACTCGCCTTCGCCTCGTTTGCAGTTGCATAAATAACTATAACAATGTCAGTTCTTATACTGGTAAAGCAATGGTCTTAAGAGAGGCTTTGAAGTCGCATTTGAGGCCATAACAAGTGTTATTTTTAGACCTAATTTGGCCAACAATTGTCAGTGAATGGCAAAACGGTCCTCGTCAGACACGGTTGAGCGTTCAATTAGTTTACAAAAGGTACATTAAAGCCTAAGTGATCTGTCAATGAACTAAGTAGTTCCAACTGCAGATATTGTGTGCCGGAATCCAAAGATAAGTGATGCATCATTCAATTCTGAGTTTTGACTGCTTTTGAGTCGCGTAACCAATTAGCCGAAAGACTCATACTGCGCTGGAAATAGTCTTCCGAACCCCGATCTTGCGCTTCCCGCATCCCTTGGAAACCCAGGGGTTTCATGCGGGAACGAAAGAAAGAATGAATGAAAGAACGAATGAAAGTGACGACGACGAACTGGTGAAAGACCTGTCACCTTTCACCAGTTCGTCGTCGTCACTTAGGTTTATTTACTGGTAATCATATAGGAAGACTTGCTTTTGCTCCGGTTTTGGCCACATAGAGGTTGGACAAGAACGTACTACAGGGTTACAACGTATCCTATGCCCGTTGCCAATGTCTATCAGCCGTTTTAGCGTGAAAGCGTAACAAACAAACTCACTTTCGCATTTATAATAATGGATGTTGTCTCCTATGAACCAAGGAAGTGCCGGGAACATTTTAAAATCCGAGATCGAATCCCAGAAAACCACACTCTCTCGATAGAATTTCGCTAATACTAACTCAACTGATGAATAACATATCGTTCCATAGTCTAACACACGTCACTAGTCAACATAAATTACTTGATGGTTATTGGTTATTGCTCATAGTAATAATAATACACGGTACCCACTGAGTAACGGCCATATTGCCTTGCGTTTACGTCAACCAATATAAACCAATTGAGGGTCGGGTCCTGGCGCAATAAACAGCATGCGACCAGCTTGTTGGCAGGCCTCAGAAATTGAACTCATTAAGTTTCATCAAGGAATGATAATAATTATCTATGTGAGAATAGTCTCTTTGTTGTTGTATTTAATTTATAATGTCAGAAATGATATAGTTAGCTATATATTTTACAAATCCTTTTTTTTATATAATCCTAACCATATTATAAATGCGAAAGTGAGTGAGTTAGTTTGTTACGTTTTCACGCTAAACGGCTGAACGGATTTGGATGAAATTTGACACCATGACTTGGGTTATGATAGGACATAGGATACTTTTTATCTCGATATTCCCACGGGATCGAGATTTATGTGGGTGAAACCGCGGGACGCAGCTAGTTGGATAATGAAGGTAACCTCGAAAAGAACGTAACTTACTTTTTATCTCCAGATTTTTTTTTTTTTTTTAAACCTGGCCCCATTCTATGAATTTCTTCCTGTATCGTGGGTGCGTTTACAAACATAAAAAACTCACATACTACACTAACACCCAGACCCGGAACAACTACTTGCAGATCATACAAATATTTGTTCCGTGCGGGGATCGAACCCGCGACACGTTGCGCAGCAGTCCATCGCTCAGCCACTGCGCCAACCGTGTCGTTAAAATAAGCACTTTACACGTGGTTGCCGCGGTCACAGCTAGCCTTAAAGTGGGCTTATATTTCGTCAGAAAATTCAAAACCAAGTATTACACAAAAAGTACAGGTCGTATTTTATTTCAATGAACTAATGACCCCTATTTATCAAATCGTTTTACCACCTTGGGAATTAATAATAAAATATAAATAATTCATGCATGATGGTCATCAAGTAGGTAAGCTAGTCTTTTGTTTATGCTTTAATCAGTCAAATGTCTTCAAAGAGTTCCGTTTGACTTGCTCATCGTATTATCAAATACCCTCTCACTTATTTATCCAATTCCATATTAAACTTTGACACAATTTAACATCAAAACATTGAGCATGATATTCCGAAAATCATAACGAAGTATCTTGAACAGAGACGTATTTAGAGGAGAGTTTATATTTTACAATTGAACTGTCAATTCAATGGAACGTACGTATGCGAACAAAATACCAATTTCAATGACTTACCTACGCGTTAACGACCGCAAAAGGGACATGGCAATAGGGCAGGGCCGAAATTATAACCCGCATCCATCGCTTACGCATGGAATGCTAAAGACGAATGCTTTATTAATGGTCTAATTCAAGAACCCAATACGACTAAATAGACCGATCTAACTGAATGAGCTACCAATATAGAACGCCATTAGTTTCAATCAGAACGGTATGTAACTGCGGTCGCATAAATTATTTATTATCATCGCATTCAATTGTTTAGGGACGTTTATATTGATAGAGTAATCGATGCTAGTGTACTGTACACTGACAGTCTATGATGTAGAAGTCATTAGTAGTTAGTTTCAATTAAGTGAAATATAGTTTCTGTCTGCGAATCTGTCCTCTTAGTTTATCGCCGTGTTGACTAGATTTATGTCATCTATCTCAGTAAAAATATTTCATAAGTTAATTGCTTGGCAAAATGTCGGAATTTCTATGCATTTTGTGGCAGATGTTGAATGATTTACATCGATCGTTTGATTATGTCGGCGCCTACGCATTCTATTAGAGTTGCACGTAGTTTTCGTAGCAGAAAAAATCTTTTCCTGTTTCTTGAGCTCATGAATTCTAATGTGCACGGCTTTATTTATTTATTTATTTAATTTAATGCACAATGTACACAACCAATTTTACACGCTAAGCTTAAACTAGTGAGTACATGACCCTGTTAGGGCGCAGCAAGACTTTACACTACGTAAAGCCGTGCACATTAGAATTCATCACAAGAAAATCGGTGACTTACGTCAGAAAATAGGTATAAACATCAGAAATACGTACCTATTAAAAATACACTGACGTAAACTAATTGCTTAGCAAGTTTTTGTATACATAATGTTCAAAAATAGCAGTCAAAACGATGTCATTACTCTCATAAATAATATGAAAATGTGCGTAGTAATTGGTACAGAGTTCGTCTCTGCTATTTTTTATGGCGTTCCCGCCAAAATCATTAATCACGCGCACACTGTATCTAGCGAACGGTACATTCAGATTTAAAAAACCGACAGTTACCATTTTCATTTATTATTTTAATACGGTTTTCATTATACTGCAGATTCTTATAAAATGGGATATTTCTACAGGAACCTTTATCGATTATGTCGTGATGACAATGTCATCATTATCATTACTTTAATTCCCAACTTTATTCCCTATGATAAGAACTAATATGATAAATGCGAAAGTGAGTTTGTTTATTTGTTACGCTTTCACGCTAAAACGGCTGAATGGATTTGGATGAAATTTGGCAAATGGGTAGACCATTGCCTGGAGAAAGAAATAGGCTAATTTTCATCCCGGATCGCAGACGAAGTCGCGGGCAACAACTATTATCTTATATTTATTTAATACTAGCTGCGCCCCGCGGTTTCACCCGCGTAAGTCTCGATCCCGTGGGAATATCGGGATAAAAAGTATCCTATGTGTTAATCCAGGTTATAAGCTATCTGTTTGCCAAATTTCATCCAAATCCATTCAGCCGATTGAGTAACAGACATCCAAACACACAAACACACAAACTTTCACATTTATAATATTAGTAGGATTATTTGCTTCTAACCACCATAATCCTTAAAAAAATTAGCTTATTCTGTATATTATGTAGACGTCAATCAGACTCCACCTGCAACATATACGTATCGATACAAGACAATCGTTTCAACTCGATTACTTGTTAGCGTTACAATAATACAGTCGTGTAGATGAAACGATTACATTGAAACAGTTTGTCGCCCCGTGATTGATAGCAGCTGTAATTAATTTACATCAGATAAGTTGACAGCTGGGACAAAGCTGCGGCTTCATTACCTAGAGCTTTATTATAACTACATTAAAGCCGCTTATTGTGTTGTTCTCAGTAAATAATCTTACCGTGAACGCGGTGTATGGATCTTGTCATCTAATTGACTTCTTATCAGACCATATGAAAGTGCTACGAAATTTTGTAAAAGTGCAAATTGACACTATTCTTAGTTATACTTATAACATAATCTATCACGTAAAATTATTATTTTACGTGAATTTAACTCTAACTTATTAGTTAGAGTTAAATTGCTTATTAGTCTATTAAGCTAGACTAGAAAATAACAATTATTAAAAAAAAAAAAAGTTTTTATTAATACAGGAAAGAAAAAACTGAGTGAAAATAGTCGCACTGTCGCACTGGCTTTACTTTGATGAATGAGCATATTATTTTTACCTTTCATTTTATATTCTTCCAGGGACTAGCCTCATGAATACTTCGGTCCTGGGAAGGTCGAAGGGTTATATAGCCAGACTGTAACTGTCTCAACCCGATATATGTTATATATGTTTGCGATCGATCTAAAAAATTAAATGGCAGGACCGCGTTCGTAATTCAGAGGTCCTGCGCCGTTCTGACATGTATCGCATGGAGGCTTTACTTTTGCAGCGTCAACTCAGGTAGTGTGGACATGTCCTTCGCATGGAGGACCACCGTTTACCCAAAGCGGCCTTCTACTCTGAGTTGGTGGAAGGTAAACGAAAGCATGGCGGTCAACATCTCCGCTATAAGGATGTGTTCAAGAGGCATCTAACCGCTTGGGCTATTGATCGAACAGGTTGGGAGAGGCTCGCTTCACATAGGTCGTCTTGGCGTCTCTACTATTTACGAACATGTAAAAAACTTTAGAGAAAAAGCGAATCGATACACTAACCGAAAAACGCAAAATACGTAAAGAGAGACCGAAGCCCTCCTATACCTTTAAACTCTGCCGGGCAACTCTGTTGCATTAGTTGCGACCGGGTATTCAAAATAAAATTCGGTCTAGCGAGTCATATTAAGGCACACGCTAGGAAATAATAGTTTTTAAAGGGGCGCCGTTATCGAAATCGATAAGGAGGAATATATGTATAAATGCGTATTTCTTAGCCGAATGCTTTTGTTACTCCAGTCATCTGTGCTCCAGTTGCAAATCTTATCTCTTGGGACTCAAATGTAGTACTTAAGTTTGTAGTACCGTCTTAATATGGCGAAAAGGTTAATTTTACCTTGATCAGATCCTTGTGATAGGTAAGACCGTCCAATGTTCTAACATAGACATAATGCGATCGCTGATCAGTCGTCACCAATCAGGCTTTCTTCAGTAATTTTATCATTCTTTTGTACAGACCTGCTGTGCTATTCTGTAAGCATCTCACCATGAAAACTTATGTGAAGTGAGCGTGGAGTGAGCTGTAATTGTCATCGATACCTACTGATGCTAAGGCAGTGACAGTTCACTCCAAGCTCACTTCACTTAAGTTATCACGGTGAGATGGTTGCAGAATAGCACAGCTGGTAATTTTAAACAGCAGTGAATGTTCTGTATCTTGTCGTGTGTCTCTGAACACGTTTGGATTATAACTGACTTTGTTTTGGAAACATTCGGCCGTTTAGTATTGTTATGTATTGTTATCTCGTCCGGTCAATCTTGTCTTGAAGATCGTCTATCTATACCTACATGTTATTTTAAGTTACGATAATACTTTGTCTGGAGATGGTCCATGGGGTATCGTGTTAACCAATAACTGGGTTGTGGAGGTCAAATAAACAGTAGTAGCTCTAGCTGATTAACATAATATACTTTAGTAAGACTGGTTGTTAGACTTTTGGGCATCTGGTTTCTCATAGAACGTCTGTCAAAGATCAACGAATGACAACCGAGACCAACGGTTTAACGGGCTTTCCGAGGCACGGAGTGGTCTCATATGTAATGGATGATCACCCATCCATGAACCGACCGCGACAACGGTAGCTTAATCTTTGATCAACCCGTGCGGCTGTTATTATTTAGCCAGTAGGTAGAAAAAAATTGAGCTGTCATTATTACCACCGCCTAAAACTAATTTAAAGCTAATATTTTAATTCATTTGACGGCTCTACATTGCTTTTTGGATAGTTTTCATTTCAAGTTTAACTTCGTTTTGCACAACTTATTCGGCGCCAATAACTTACTGATGATTACCTAATAATAATATGGCTGGCTAATAAATATAATTCTGGCTTCGTCCCCGACACACAAACCTCCTAATGACATTGTATTTTAGCACAGATTAATACAGATGGTTCACTTCGCAAAATCAATAAAAAGCGACTCTTGCCACGACATCATAAAGTACAATTCAGGTCGCACTGCGCTAATTATATTCTTGAAGTTGCCTCTCTTTCTATCGTGTAACTTTTATCTTCTGACAACGTTACGTTAACTGAATTGGCCCGAGAAGACGAGCCCACCACGTACTTGTAGCTTCATACCTAAATGGCGGAGTGGGCCTTCTGTACTATTCTGTGATTTTAGGCACTAATAAAATTATTTGTCCAAACAACCTTGTGCGGTTTCCAAAGGATATTCATAAAATATGAAAAAAGAAGTAGATAATATTAATATTCTTGTGTCAAATGTCGGAGGCTATAGGTAATGTCAAGGTTAGATTCTAATGGCCGTAATTTGGCAGGTTCTTATAATCGGCTACTGTCTAATGTCATAACTATGTATTTTGTTTCTTATTTGAATAAGTTTCTGTCGAGCGAAGAATTCAAGCCGAGGGCTAGAGGGGATTATGGGTAAATAATAACAACCGGGTCGATCGAAACTTAAGCTACACTTGCAGAGGTCGGTCCGTGGATGGGTGACCATCCATTAAATATTGCGACCCCTCAGTCCGTGCCTTGGAAAGCATGCTAAACCGTAAGTCCCGGCTGACATTTGTAGATCTTTGGCAGTTGTTACGGGTAGTCGAAAGCCTGGCAACAAGTCTTACCAAGAGGTATCGTGTTACCCAGTGTGGAGGTCAGACAGGCAGTCGCTCCATGTAAAATATTGGTATTCAGCTGCATACGGTAAGACTGGAACCCGACCCCAACATAGTTGGGAAAAGGTTAAGCTGCTGATGAGCGAAGAAAATAAGCGAGAATCTGATAGCGTTGCGTTTCACAAAACCCAAACGTTTGTTACACCGCAGACTGAAATCATAGAGCGTACTCCAATCTTCCAACGCGGTAGTTGCATTGTGAGGTTGGTAAGTAAGGACCGAGTACAAAAAATGATTCGAACTGCCTTTAGAAATGTTGATCCACAGTCTGGAGAAAAATAATAAGGCTGTGGTCATATTGCACCTTGAATTCGTGCTAACGGTGATCTGTCAAAGTTATCCAACGCAGCTGTATGTGACCCTGACAGCCAGTTTACGTAAGTGTTGCCATACATAAATAACATTATGGACTAAAAGTGATTCTCTGGGTAAATAAAGGAAGGGGGAATTCTGCACGGGGCCGAAATGAAATTTTAAATTCATAGTAGCGTTCACTCTTCATGCATATCATGTAGCCTTGATGCATGCAATTTCCGAGACTGCAGTTTACAGTTTTAAAATTCCCGATAGCCATCCATTATTACCAATTATGTATAGTGAGAGATGAGAGAGAGAGATTATAGAGATAGGAGAGAGAGAGAGAGAAGTGAGAGAGACTATAGAGAGAGGAGAGAGAGAGATTATAGAGAAATAAGAGAGAGAGACATTATAGAGAGATGAGAGAGAGAGAGAGAGATGAGATGAGTTGTTTATTTTTATTTAATGGGTTTTTTTGTGTTTTATGAGTTCTTTTACCAACATTTATAGCGTTTGTCTTTGGATGTTAACAAACAATTCCCAGTTTTATGTGAAACTGGTTTATGTTGCGTTATGTTGACAGTAAAGATGGCTACCTACTTAAACTGATTGGACACTGGTAACCTATTAAATTATGTGCGCTGTAAAATATTTCCACATGTCATCACAGGATGACATGTGGAAATATTTTACTCCATTAGCTTTTATCACTCAGCCAACAAAACCACAGGGTTTTGTTGGCTGAGTGATAAAAGCTAATGGAGTTAAGGCTCTTACTTACTGGCGCGATTCGTCGCGCGACGCGAATTTTAACAAAACAATTTCTGAGAAAACTTCAAGGCGAACAATGCGGCGGCGTCGCGTCGCGCGACGAATCGCGCAAGTATGTAAGAGCCTTTATCCATATAAACGTGATTAGCTGAAAATCAGTACAACAGTAAAGGTAAAAATAAATAATATAATTCCTGTTATCAAATAAACAGGGTGTTTGATGCATCGTTTGCCAAATTGAATTGGCCGAAAGGAGAGGTCATTTGCTATCTCTTCTGGCACAATAACTCATTCCTACGGGGCGAGCACGACCTTGTGACATGGTTCGAGTTGGACATTTTATCACAGTTTATTCATATAAAATGTGTGACTCCAGGCATGTCACAGTAGGCCGCATGCTCGCCCCGCTACTGGTTACACCGTTTTTTTTAAATTATAACTTTTATTTAGAAAAATTATAGATCTCGTCTAGTAAAAAAAAAGTTATTAGTACTTAAAACCTTCAATTATATTTTTTATGTGTAATGTTGTATGGTTCTATGAAATATAAAATTACGAGCTAGTAACATCAAGTTCCTTTTTAGGGTTCAGTACCCAAAGGGTAAAACGGGACTTTAACACTAAGACTCTGCTGTCTGTCTGTCCGTCTGTCACCAGGCTGTATCTCATGAACCGTGATAGACAGTTGAAATTTTCACAGATGATTTATTTCTGTTGACGCTATAACAACCAATACTAAAAAACAGAATAAAATAAATATTTAAGGGTAACGGCAAACGGCAAAAAAATTACGTTTGTTGTATGGGAGCCCCATATTTTTTTGCCTTTCTATAGATAACAGTACGGAACCCTCCGTGCTCGATTCCTACTCGCACTGAGCGGGTTTTTTAATAACTTGCAAAGTTTATAGACCGTGGGTGTCCTCGTGGCACGTTTTCGTTATAAGAAAAACAAACACTGTTATTGTAACGAACGATTCTAAAGCAGTTGCTTGCCCAATTTCTTTTTGCCAAATAATAATACTAAGACTGCCATGAACACAGCTAATGTCCCACCATTAATATAAAATGTAAATTAAGTAATTTTCCCGTTAAAATTATGCGGGGCTCTGTTTATAAAGGCTCCCGCAGACAGGCGCGACGCGGCGACGCGACTCTGGTGGAACTTTTTCTACAGTTGTTACGTCGTGCCTGTCTGCGGCAGGCTTAAGAATTATAATTCATGGCAGGATTTGATCCGACAATAGAACCTTCTTAAAGAATAAAACCGCTTGAAAGTCTTCTGTTTACTAAGCGTTATGGAACCAATGATCTTTGTAATTAAATTCTCTCAAGCTTCGCGTTAAATTCCTGGTTTTTAGGGTTCCGTACGCGAAGGGTGCTAAACGGAACGCTGTCCATCCGTCCGTCTGCCTGTCAGCGGGCTGTATCTCATGAACCGTAATGGGTAGACAATTGAAATTTTTACAGATTATGTATTTTTATGGCCGCTATTTTTATAAGGAAAAATATTAAAAGTAAAAAAAGAACAGGGGGTCCGCCCCTGTCCGTATAAAATAAAAAATGTTTACATACGGAACCTTCCGTGTGCGAGTCCGACTCGTACTTGGCTGGTTTTTATGTTAGCAGTATTTTAAGTATTTTTAAGTTCTGAGGAATTCTAGATAGAAAAATCCAATAACACTACCTGACCTGAGAATCGATCCCACCTCTTTATGCTCAGCGGTAGCGCTTGCGACCACTAGACAACGATACTCATATTCTTATGGAATCTCCGTGGAATATTCCAAAATGACGCATCAGCATCTAGGTATCTCGCTCCGAGACAGCCTTTATCCATCTACTTAAATATAGCTTAAATCAAGGCTCATATTTAAGTTCCAAACCACTCTGAAGAGGTAACTACGTGGTCTTATAGAAAACCAACGCACAGCATTAGTTTCGCATCAACTCCTTCAAACAACAAGACACAGTCAGTAAGATATAACACCCATTACACAGTTTCACACCGTTGTTCAATTGTTTACAGCCAATGACGTGTCTGCTCATCTGATATGCTAATGTACGAAACCATGTTCATCTCAACAGACCTATCCATTTCCTTTCAATATCGTACCGCGTTCGAAGACAGTCCTTTAATTGAATGTATGCTCATAAAGGCTTAAATTATGCATACACAATACAAGCAAAGAAACACTCTATTTGTTCATACACAAAGGTGATTTTGGGTTCTGTTTGTCTTGTTTAGTATGTACAGGTTGGTAGGAGTATAATGTGAAGATGAGGGGGTCATAGCTGTCAGGGGTACGTCAGTCATTGAGACTAAGACTTGTTTTAATATTGAATGCAATTGAGGAAGAATTGTAAATTGCGATGGAAGAGCTTTTCCCTGTATTTTGAATACAATCCGGTTTTGAACTTTGAACTCCTATAAAAGGTACTTTACACGTACGTCGATTGACTTGCTGATAACAAATTCTTTAAGAAGTTTTTAATACTTAATGGTCTTGAACTCATGATTCATCGGTAAGCTTCTTTATTTTCGAAGAATTTACATTTAAAATGTTTGTTGTTTAATGGTACTTAGTCTGTAACTGAGTGAAAACAGACTGAAGCAAGACTTAAATGAAGCCCAGAATTTCCAATTTATTACGTGTTCCAGTCGAACAACGTCCAAATCGAACTGATTACACATGTATGCAGCGTAACAGAACGTCCGGATGTAAATCGCTCACAGCTGTCCCAGGACAGATTACCTTTGAAGTTGATGAGACTCCATAGAGAGGTCACGTTCAAGGGAGCGAGTGACTTGTGGCACTCGAGCTGAAGAGTACCTGCCGGGTCAATGGGGACCTCCTCCGGGACAGCTAAACAACGATCGAGAGCCGTTCAAATAACTGTTCCATTCTAACAGACGACGTAAACACTGCCCCTAGGTTAATACAGTAATAATACTGATTATTATGGAGTATCGGAAATATTGCTCATGTTATTTACGATTATCGAGTGTCATAAATGGCCTACTTTACGACACATGTCGACGATCTCTTGAAAGTTTATTGATTCTGACACCCGCCGGATAACGTTTTACGTGCGACGTTCAAATTATTTACGTAGTCGGCACCGTGCAAAGCTAATGTTTATCTGAGCCTCCAGAACTTACTTGTGCAAATAGAACAAAGGTCTGCCAACAAAGTGCCCACGAATGTGCAGCGCAACACGTGAATCACGGTCAACCTTCACACGAGTGGAGCAACAAGTCTCCCTGTATTCAAAAATAAAGACGCCGTGCTCTGGAATCTCTCAATGGAGACAATTAAGATTCTCCACGACTACTGAGTGCCTTCATGCATACAGAGTACACGGGCCCGCCTGCAAAACGCAACTGTTCCACAATCGCAATAAATCTCACTTCACACAGCATTGAACGCCACCGCTGTATTTTTTTAAATAAAAATAAACTTTGTTCGATCGTCATAAGCGATTTCAGACCCAATCCTGAAAGTAGTATGACCCAAAGTTCAATAAACAATGGCGGGTCCTAAACGTTTAACGCTTCTCACGTTACAGACTTATCGATGCGACAATGTCATCTCGACTTTTAGGGATCTCTCTCTAAATCGAGCTCTAATACTTCGGGAAGAGTTTCAATGAGCCGAAGTGTGTCCGAAATATGCGAGATGAACTTTATTAACCAGTAAGTTCTGATTCAATGTCACGTTCTCTCAATTATGTTCAATGTTGATTAATATTTATATCAAACACGTACCAATAATTTATTTTAGAAAACTTAACAACGATCTAAATCGTGGGACATTTTTGTATCTTCCAAATCTCAAAGTCGAACAAATCTAGAAGTTTCACTACTTCGGCATTCAATTAAAATTCTTGTATATTTTTGTCTCTCAGAAAGGTCAAACGTTTTTTACATGTTTGTCGTTGAAATAAGATTATTGAAAAGAGGCAGCAAAGGCAAATAAAAGCTGTGAAAAGATTTTTTCGTCTCGAAGATACGCAAAGGGATCTACAGACGCGATAAATCACCCATTCAAAGAGTTGTGAGAAATATGACGTAATGAATACGACGAGTGATTTATTTTTGTAGCGAATTTACATCAGTAGAGCTTCACTTTTTAATATAAGTCGTGGAACCCGACGACAATAGCCGAGACAGTCTCCAGTAGTATCCAAAGTTTCAAACAGACTCGTACCACGAACCGGCGCGACGTCGTTGCATCTGACACCAAACTATTCTTACTGTTTTTTTCTTTTCACTTAAGTATTCTGCGAAGTTTCATTTCGCGCTGAAATCCGGACTCTACTACGATTGTCCTCGACCGTTTATCCGGTGACATTGATACATTCCGTGCTCGTTTCTGAGTGGAGCTTTGAGTCCTGGAACAATGCGCGCGATGTACGACCAGCAGTTGTAAATAATCGTTCCTTGATCTGCGGTTTGAACAATGGGTTGACGCAAGTGGTAACCAAGAGGCGGAACAATCGACGATTAAAATTGTTTATAAAACGCAGTTCGATATGCCGGTAGTTATCGCGCAAGCTAAATGTGCATGAACTACTCTCAATTGTTTTCGGTAGCCATTGGGATCGCTGTTTCTTTATCGCAGCGGTGTTTGCTATGCTCTCGCGTAATATTTTTTTGACTCTAAAAACTAGTTTTCCACAGAACCATTATGTTTATAGCAGCCTATTCTCATACGGAGAAGGCACGAGCATTGATCACCATCGCTTGTTCAAGGCGGCTTAGCGATTTCTGACTTATATAAACTAAAAGGTCGGTTTCCTCACGATGTTTTCCTTCACCAATGTCAGTAATGTCCGAGATAAACTCGAAGGTACATGAGGGGCTTATGGCTAAGTAATAACAGCCGTACAGGTCGAGCTATTCTTGCCGCGGTTGGTCCGTGGATGGGTGACCATCTCATACCAAGACCCCTCCGTACCTCGGAAAAGCATGTAAAGCCGTTGGTCTCGGCTGTCATTTGAAGATCTTTGACAGTCGTTACGGGTCGTCAGAAGCCCGAAAGTCTGACAACCAGTCTTACCAAGGGGTATCGTGTTTCCCAGTAACAGGGTTGTGGAGGTCAGATAGGCAGTCGCTCCATGTAAAATACTGGTATTCAGCTGCATCCGGTTAGACTGGAAGCCGACCCCAACATATTTGGGAAAAGGCAAGGCAGATGACTACACTAGTCTAGCGAATGTACATATGAATTCTTCTTCTCGTGTGGTTAGTAACTAACCTGGTGTCAGAGTTTTAAAGCCGCCCAAGGGCCTTTGACTTGGCTTCACAAGCCGTCGAGAAATAGCTCTCTGGCATGCCGGTTTTATAACGATGTTTTCCTTCACCGTTTTTAAAGTAAGTGATAATTATACAATACATGAATCCGAAAAGTCGAGAAGTGCGTGCCTTGGATTCGAACTCGAGACCTATGACTTGGCAGTCCGATGCGACGGTCACACCACTAGGCTATCACTGCTGAATCATATGAATATTATGATCTCATTGGTACTTGAGACATTTTTAAGATGCGACGGGATACTTAAATATGCCTGCCTGCCTCCTATGATCAGCTGCTTAAAGAAGTATGAAGACGAGCTTGAAAACGGTTTATGTTGATCGTTCATGTTATTATTATGTTGTTGAGTATATTAATGTGGCAGTTGTCCAATCATACAAGGAGTTTCAAAACAAGACGCTTAAAAATATTTAATGTTATCCAGATATTTTGTTTCGCTATTAATACTAAACTTTATAATATTTTATGATGTTACAAAATTAACATTTCCTCTAGAGTTAAAGAAAACGCATATTATTTTTATGTTATTTTATTTTAATTCTGACATCAACTCCTGGCTAATAAATTTTAGACATTCAACAGCTGGCCTATTTGTCTAGTTTTTTTTATAATATTATGTTTTATTTCTAAATTGGATCGAAAGAAGTATTATGTACTTATTTTGTTCGTAGAATTTTAACTGAAATCCTTTTGTTTTCGATATTTGCCTGCACCTATCGTAAGAATAAATGAGATTTTTTTCCAGATTTGATTGTTAAACGGGTTAGGGGACTGTGCGGAAAAACGCAGCAGAATTCAACGTGTATACTTACCGGAGACGCACGTTTCCTGCGTCCAAATATGGAACTTCCAGAACCATAATTCTGTCTCTATCATCTTCAAATGATTGACAGGAACAGAACGATGTTTTAAATTCGTTTAACGCTAAATGTAACAAAGATTTGTGTTACATGAGTCACGTTTACAAATGTATCAATTTTAGTACTGTTGTTACTAGCATAGCCGTATATTTGTATATTAGGGATTGCAGCAGTATTGTAAATGTGAAAAGAATCTGTGTTGTGACTAGTGAATAATTGACAGGACAGGAACAGAACGATGTTTTGAATTCGTTTAACGCTAAATGTAATAAAGATTTGTGGTGCAAGTGACCGACCCTTAGGCCGTTTGTCCACTGCACCGGGAACGGGAACGTTAACGAGAAAGACGACGCCATATTAAATGTACTGTCGTTACTTCGGCGTCGTCATCTGTTTCTCGTTGATGTTCCCGTTCTCGGTGCAGTGTACAAACAGTGTATTTGTTACGATGATATTTCCGCCGTTTTTTTCGACCTACCTATTTTACAAAATATGAAGGAAAAAAAAACATCGCTATAAAACTTTTTAATTCTCCCCCGCATCCTAAAATTAAATTGCATAGACTGCACAAACAAAACAGTAGCGCCAGCATTCTATTATGCAAAACCTTAATGATATGTGTTTACCTGCGCCTGCGTTATACAACCTATTAGCATAATACGAGGATCGTCCACCTGTTTAGTTCAGCTAATTCGCTTGTGAAGTAAGTAGCCCGTAAAATTTATTAATTTTCATTATCCACTAACGTTGAATGTGGACACTGGCGGAGCTCCCGCCGGCCCGTCACATACTAATTTCCTATCAATTTTAGTGGACTTTGCTGCGAATTTGATCGAGCGAAATAATTTAGTAAGCTGGTGGCGACGCCGACACGTTGTGGAAGCTTCTAACAAATTAATTAAAAAATTGAACTTGGTATAGACTCCGACAGACCTTGAACTTTTTCTTATTGACTTTTACATTGACAAAATCAGGAATATTGTAAATTTCGTCGTCCTGCGATATCAAATCTTCGCTGATATCGTAAATAACAACCATAGCAATCAATAGACACTTTTGAAATGCGTTGAAAGTTCTTTTAACTCTCATTCCTGGACAATTCGTTTTTTGTTCGTACTAGGATTTTACCCAACCAGTGGTTTGGTTTCATTTATAGAACGTAAAATCAATGGATAATTACAGCTTTTTTTTATTTTTTTTAGATCTTTTTACCACAAGAGACGCAAGTTCGTTGCCCTATACGCTAGGGCAACGAACTTGCGTCTCAACATGGGCGGGGGGTACGGGATGTTACCTGACCGGCAGCGAGCGCGATCCCTCCCTTAGTCAGTCAGCTGTTTCGCTAGAAAGCACGGTGTCAGATAGAAATTTTTTAAAATCTTTTAATGAGAATAACGTTCTTTTTTTGTTGTGTTCGGTCATTTATTTTTATATTTAAGTCAACTACCCATGGTTTGAATGACAAGAGTGTTTACCCTTACATCCTGTATAACGAACGAATACAGAAAGAGACCATTCCGGCTTTTGACGTGCAGTGCACCTTGGTTTTTAGTTTTATTTTTAATAACTAAAAAAAGTAGGTAAATGTTACTTCTTAACATGCACAACTTAGTTCGCACTTAATGACCCTTAAAGGGACACCTGACCATGAAACTGAGCAGGAAAGTTTACGTCAGGGAAAAGGACATAAACTACTTCTTAACTAGACTAAGTAGGGGAGTTTTCCTTGTGATAAGGAGAAATTATTTCACGTCTTTCCTTCACGTGGCTTAGTTTGCATCTATCTATGGTAAGTGAGTAACTTTTTACATAAGTATTCAAGATTTTTTCTTTAAAAAAATTCTACAGAACTAATGTCGAGTTATAAATATTAGATTTAACATTATTTTAATTTTCGATTGAGTTAACTATTTTCAATGTCTTTCAATTTTATTAGATTTATTTTTTTATTATGAAAAGATAGCATGCATAATATTTGTAAGCAATAATAACTAATAATCCTTGTTAGTTAAAATGCCTGCCAGTCTTTAAAGAACTCTAAATTCCAAATGCAACTCTGCTTTTTTATTTCTCTACATTATATGAATTATCAATCTGCAAATATCAATAATTTTTCTTTTTTTTTTAATATGAATTACTTGCCTACTTCATACTACTAAGGGCGGATTTCACCAATGAAACGGAACGCGATCAGCACATCTTAAACGCGTTCAAGAGCTGTCAGTGTCAATATTCCACAGAAAATAATGATACTGACAGCCTTTAAGGCCTAGGACGGAGGATCATGCTAAGCAATTTGAGGTAGGGTAACCTCAAATTGCTTAGCATGATCCTCCGTTAAGCCAAAAATACTGCAGCATTAGTTTTGAAATATCATATGTTAAAGTTGAGGATTGATGCTAGGTCCTATCTTTGGCAAAAATACGATTACATAAAGTTTTCCGGAAAGAAAAAAAATCCAAACCTCCAAACCGAACTATAAACCGCTGGTATTAAAAAAATACATCAAATTAGATCATGAAACTTTACATAATATCTGAAGTAACAATAAAGCAGGTCTTAATATGTTTTATATATTTTATATATAATAAGCAATTACCTAAACTATTCGAGGCTTGAGAGCCACCAGCAGCCCACTCCGTCTCGCTCTCACTCAGGCCGCGAGTAGTATGGTGCGAGCGACATAAAATTTGAGGTTGGGTAGGTCCTTAAGAAAGAACAAATCGATTTACGAAGTTTTATTCATTAGAACGTCAATTAGCGACCTAGGCACGTGAGAAGTTTGTAATGGGGCCTTAAACGTAGTTTATCTGCTGATCGCTTTCAGTTTCATTGGTGAAATCCGCCCTTACAAGCTTACACTAAAGCCTTCATAAAATCCGACTGTTATCTTATTAACAACAGCTAGCTACCTACAACTGCAGAGTGCACATCGTCGTTCCGATACAATCTGTTCCGGACTCGTCACTAACAAGCCAATTATTTACGTCAAGATATTCAATCCGTTGAGATCTCATCGCGATGGAAAATAAATAATCATGTTACTATGAAATGTACCGGTAATACTTTACTTTCAGTTGAGTGGTTACAAGTTTACAAATGCGACTGAAAAATAATTTGTATTTATTAAATTCATGATTTTATTTGTAACTTAAACCTTTTCGTTTTGAATTACTTAAACCATCTATCTCCATCTGCCTAGCCTTTTCCCGACTATGTTGGGGTCGGCTTTCAGTCTAACCAGATGCCGCTGAATACCAGTATTTTACATGGAGCGACTGCCTATCTGACCTCCACAACCCAGTAACTGGGTAATACGATACCCCTTGGTAAGAATGGTTGTCAAACTTTCGGGCTTCTGACGACCCGTAACGACTGTCAAAGATCCACGAATGACAGCCGGGACCAACGGCTTAACGTGCTTTCCGAGGCACGGTAGGAGTCTCGGTATGTAAAGATGGTCACCCATCCACCGACCAACCCCGGCAAGCGTTGCGTAACCTGATGGATCGACCCGTGCGGCTATTATTACTTAGCCACGAGCTCCTTTGAATTACTTAAACCAATTAGCAAAATACCAAAATAGTATTTAAGAGTGGCGCCCTAGACAGCCAGCCCCGCAACCGTCTGGGTGGTAAGTGTCGCCCAGTTACAAGTTTATTTTCATACTTGAAAATACATCGAGATTTCTTGATTAAATGTTAGTTTAACATTAATTGTATTAAAGGCTCTTCCATACAGGCGCGATTCTCCGCGCGACGCGAATTTTAACAAAACAATTTCTGAATAAAACTTCACGGCGAACAATCTGGCGGCGTCGCGTCGCGCGACGAATCGCGCCAGTATGTAAGAGCCTTAAACATTTTAATCTTCCCCGAATTAATTTTCTAAACGATAGTGAAAACTACATCATAATCCGTTGCGGAGTTTAGAAGAACAATGCTCACACAGACAGATACGAAAAGCGTATTATATAAAATCTGCCTATATATATTTTCGCAGAATAACGCCGGCAACACACTTCCGAATCCGATTCAAGTAGCGGAACATGACGCGAGTCAGTACAATTGAACTATTGCGGATTCGCTGCTATGGTTTCGCGGCGGAGGTGTGCTACTGGCGTAAAACTTATAATCTGTTGGCGACTAAATATTACACGGTGAGCTTAGAAAGCCAGTGCTGGCGAAAAGCCTTTCTTTTCTCATATAACACTTTGCGGGACACTAAACGCTCCCAGACGTAATAACAATAAAACTTCTATTATGTCTCGTTCAGTGTCCTTCAACCGATTAAGTTCTTATAGGAAAAGAAAAACCACATAAAAACCGTATTACTATTCCACCTGTTGGCTGTTACTTTATCACGGCTCCGTCGCGATAACATCGCTAACCCTCCCCAAATCGCTTTCTGAACGTTTGAATACCTAAATTACAAGTGTGGCTCTGCGCAAAACATTGTTTTAGCTTCTTGTAACTTTGCATAGTATTTTTGAGGTTTTTCGTCTTGTAGGCCTTTAACCTGACGCTTTTCTTTGTTAATTTCAGTCAATTTAAATTCTTCTATAACAGTTCAAAACAAAAAAAAACTTATTAGCTTCTTGTAACTGGGCGAGAGTCTTTACTCTCGTACAGTTAGTTCCACACAGTTACAGTTAGTTTCTTTTTAAATGTTTTTCGTCTTTTAGACCCGTCCATGCGGTCCAAAATCAAAATCAAAAGTCATTTATTCAAACTAAGCTTTTTTTTTTTTTTTTTGAGTGTGGGAAATCATCCAATGACTTCTCCCGCTCTGGGTGGAGCGGAAGGGCGTGTCAGACTTTTACTGACTTAAACCCACCCGTGTTCCTTCAGTTGCCTGTTGCCAAGGTCCCGGTATCCCTTTCGGACTAACCCGCAACCCTGGATTCAAACTAAGCTGGGAATCAGCACTTTTCGAACGTCAAAATTACATAAGACAGTCCCTCCAAAACGCCCACCCTTCACAGAATAATGTAACGCCGGCAACGGCGACGCCGGTCCCACTTTCTGCCTAAGGCTTTACTTTTATGATTTTTTTGCCAGTCTTCTTCAACAGTTCAAAATAAAAGAAAAACTGCATAAATAACCATATTAGATACTATTCCACCTGTTGGCTGTGTTACTTTATCACAGTTCCGTTGTGATAACATCGCTAACCCTCGCCAAATCGCTTCCTACACGTTTGAATACCTTAACTACGAGTGTGGCTCTTCGGAAAACCGTTGTTTTTAGTTTCTAGACTACCTTTCTTTGTAAAGAAAGAGGTGTGGAAGTGAAGGGTTGATAAATTGTGACTATTTTGTCAAATCAAAGTAACTTTGGTGTGTGGTCTTTGACATGTTGTTGATGTTTTATCTAAGTTATTTCTGTTTTTCTTTTTGTGTTTTTACTGTGTGCCTAAACCTGGGTCTAAATTTATTTTCTTAATTTCAAATGCAAAAGAACAGGTATTGCGAGATAAACATGTTTATGTTTACGATTTGTCTCACGTGTAATTCCGGGATTTCCCGACTACAAACTTCTCACGCGTCTAGGTCGCGAATTGACGTTCTAATGAATAAAACCTCCGGTTACCTACGGAAAATGTCGAAATAAACACGAGTGTTCGTAAACATTTATGTCTCACGAAAGTTATTATATAAGAATATACGTTCCCAGGAACTCATTATGCCAATAGAATATTATAGTTACGTGAATGATTTGATATTATGATTCCTTTTCATGTGATCATTTTGATCTCGAAACATCATGAGGGTTGCACTATCGTAAATTGATGTACTTAAGGACCTACCCAACCTCAAACTTTATCTCGCTGACACCATACTACACGCGGCCTGAGTGAGAGCGAGACGTAGAGGGGTGCTGGCGGCTCTCAAGCCTCGAATAGTTTAAGTAATTGCTTTTTTACGGTGAAAATAATGGTAATATAAAAATAATAAAACACATAAGACCTGCTTTATAGCTGGACTAACTAGCTGGTAACTTTGGTTTTTTTTCTACAGAGAAAATTTTATGTAGGTGTGTTCTTCAAACATAGGACCTAGCATCAATCCTCAACTTAAACATAGAATAGAATTGAATACTCTTTATTATGTAAAACGTACAGATATAAATGTAGAAATTTAACATAGGGTTACACAATGGGCGGTTATCGCTAAAAGCAATCTTTATTTTTTATTTATTTATCATATATTTATTTCAATGCTAAGAAATTTGAGGTAGGGTAGGCCCTTAACTTAAGCCATAAGCTATAACATATCAATCCCTGCTGCATGCCTACGGTTAGCTATCGATAGAATGAGGAAACGCGTCCGGATAGCGTGTGTCCGTTATTTTGATTGCAGTCTGTCTAGTCAAGTCCGTTACTCCAGATACGTCCGTCCGTTACTCCAGTACGGTTACAATTTCTTTTAGAGGATAGAGTCCTGTCTGGTACACCCGAAATCAATCTGGGAGAGATGGCTCAATGAGATAGTTATGTCGAATGTTTTTAGAAAAGTCTGTAACATCCTTGACTGACTCGTTGGTCTAGTGGTTGCAAACGATTCTGCTGAGCCTGTCTGTGGTTTGATTCCCGGGTCGGGCAAAGTGTTATTAGGTTTTTCATCTGGAATTTCTGAGTAGCAGCCCGGGGTCTGGATTTGTGCCCGGTTTATGGCCATGGCTCGCCCCCTATTACATGGGACTTTAACATAACCAGCGAAATATGGTTGTACTAAAGGTAAACCTCTGCCTAACCCTTAGAGGATACAGGTGTTATGTTACTGTTAAAGACTCTTTTCTAGTTTGGTTTTATATAGAAAACTAGCTTCCGTCCGCGGCTTCGCCCACGTGGTATGTCGATAAAAAGCCTATGTCCTTCCCCGAGATGCCATCTATCTCCATGCCAAATTTTATTGAAATCTGTTCAGTGGTTTAGGCGTGAAAAGGGAACATACAGACAGACAAACAGAGTTACTTTCGAATTTATCATATTATATAGATGACAGCTAAACCGTCGACATAAAATACAGATCAAACATATAACCCCCCTTTTTTGGCTTCGCCGCAGTCGAGTAATAATCTCCGGTTTATCAAAAACAAATGCGTACAAAGCCTTCAAATAACAAAAGGATTAACGTAAAAAACAAGGGAATATCTTACCTAATCAAAAATAATCCTCAAGGCATATATTCAAAGTTGTCAAAAATGTTGGGTACTGAAAAAATAGTTTTGTCTGGCATAGACAGAACAATTTCGTGAAAACGGGTTTTTCAGCAAATATTTTGACAACTTTCAGAGACTGTTTTGTCGTGAGTTGGACTATTTTATTTTGCAGCTTTTTTACATACATACATACATCAATAAACTAACCTCTTATTTACATGGGGCAGGCAGAAACTACTGAATAACAATTAATTTACAGCTTTTTAGTACCTAAATTGTTATATCGGGCTGGTAATGTTTTTTTTTTTTGTAAGCTATTAGCTGTCATTTGTTTCTATATAATTTGTTCGGACATACAGCGAAATCATGGCGAGATAAATAATAACTCAATTTTCAGATTGGTCCCTTTGCTCGATAGACAGCGTTGGCGTCGAGTTAGATCTCGCTATGGTTTCGTTACCGGCATCGGCATTTACGCGTGCGCCTGCGCCTATGTAATTTGCAGGCGTTTTGTTTTGCGTAGGTACCTAAGTACTAAAAGGATCTTTCCTTACTCACCACCTTGTAGTGGTCACTTTTGTACGGCTAACGATCAGTCCAATTCTTAATGTCTATGGTCACAGATGAATACAGATGTTTCACTCGTATGAAGCTACAAGTACGCGGCGGGCCCGTATTGTCGGGCCAATTCAGTGAGTGTAACGTATTCAGAAGATCTGTGAGCTTCGTGATAGAAAGAGAGGCAACTTCTAGTTGAAAATAATTGTAGGTAATTAGCGCTGTACGACCTGAATTGCACTTTATTGTGTCGGGGCAAGAGTCGTTTTGTATTTAAATGATTTTGCGGGTTTTACTTATTTATATAACTTGACGTTACACGGCGCACGGCTATACATGTCTCCTATAACACTTTCGTTTGCAAGCTGATTATACTTTGTGTCGCGTGAAAATTATATTAGATTTGCTTCTGTACCTATATTAAATTGTGAGTGACTGTAACATCGAACTAACATGATTTGTTATATCGATAAGTTAATGCTCTTTCCATAAATTATGTTATTTTTTATGAAAAGTAGTGATTTTTGTTATTAGTTGATTGAACACGATTGTGTTGTGTTGTGTTAAAGAAATAGTTTTTGTTTGTAGAGTTATTTATGAATTCGTTTGCTTAAACATAATTTGTGATTTTTTGTGTTAATGTTCGATTAGTGGAAATTTTTGCCGACAAATAAGGTAAAACGTGTTTTCTAGTATACCGTTTAGGTTACCTTGATATTGGTAGGGTTTTTTCTTATTTATTTTTCTTATTATTTCTGTACAAAACTCAGGACCGCTTCAACAAAAAACTGGCTGGATAGCTACCAGGGATTGGTTCCTTGATCTGCACTAACTTTAAACTTGTCTTGTTTTAAGTCTCTTTTAAACTTGACTCAGCAAATTGCAATATACTTAAGAAGGTAGCTTCTCGTAGAATGTTTTCCACCGTTCGATGGACTCAGGTTAGTTCCACAGAATAGATAGTTACAGAAGGCCAACCCCATACAAGGACCGAAACCTTACGCCCGCACACAGACATGCGTATTTACGGAGATCTCGAACAGATGGAGTTTCTTGCCCGGTCTTGTCCATAGATTATCTACGTTTTGCATTGGGCAACTAGCTTCAACTTTCTGACTAACTGACTGACTCTTTGACAATTCAAAAGTACATGTAAATGTTTTAATTCAAATAAATTAGATTTTGAGTTTGATGCCAGACGCGAGTACGCTCACTGTACAGTAGGCCGAGGGTTAGTGGTAACAAAACATGTACCTATAATAAGGTGTCTCGCATGCTATTGAAAACTCCGTACTACGCTAGTTCACGGTCAAAGTGTTACCACCGTCGACGTGCGAACCGGTACGTACATGATCCGTGTCTGTGTGCGTTCATTTTTGAGTCGACCTTCTGTACCTATCTACTCTTTGTTAGTTCTTTTCTCGGTTCACGCACGATAAAATCAAATTAGCAGAGTTAATTGTTTCCTCCTAAGGTTTATTGTTACAGCCACAATAGACACGGTCTTGTTCAGAATATGTCGAAGGACGTCGAATTCTTAAAACCTCATGTTATATGATTAGCAATGGATATCCGAAAAATCCGATAATGATGATGATGAGATTTTTCAATTGGGGGTTTTATGTGGCGAAAGTTGGTTTGATTATTGAAAGAAAAATAAAATATAAGTAAAATCCTTTTTAAAAACAAGCTTTTAATAGACCAAAGTGACTTTCTTCAACTTAAAGACTTATAATATCTATAATACCTAATAATTATGTACAAGGGAAAATTATCAAAGGGCATCAAAAAATTCGTCCGCATCGCTGTCAACAGGAAAAGTGCCCAAAAGGCTGGCAGCATTGCCACGTTGTATGGCAATGCTGATTCTTTGCCCAAAAAATAGGCCAGCCCTCTGGTCACGTGAAGAGTCGACCAAGCGTTTGGCGATGTCTTGAAAAACCAAGTGGGCACTCGGACCCCATGGCCCTAGGGTTTCAACCCCAAACGGCTCGAACATATACGTCCCGATAAGATTGGAGTATTTGCGCCGTTTGAGGTTTTCTGCACTTGCAGCAGCAGCTCCAGCACAGCCCGCCGTGCTGGGAAGATGGGATGGCGCAAGGGTGTCGAAACACGTTGCATCCCACACCAAAGGCCTACCTACCTTCCAAGGCATTATGGTCATTCCGTCTGGTCTCTTCCCATCGTCGCGTGCCAAGCCATTGGGTTCTAGAACAGCTGGCACCCCGGCGGTGGCAAGAGCACGACGGATGATGTCATTGATGCTGGCGTGCCGTGCTATCCGACCTGCGCTTCTACTGCAGGATAGGCCATGGTGACCGAGGCAGTCGACACCTTCACCGCATTGGCAGCGATGCGGAGCCACGCAAGGAGCGCCCAGACGAGCTTTTAATGAACTAAAAAGGGTTTTCCCAGGGCCACCTTCCGGCTCCATCATCAGACCTTGAACGCCACCTAGTATCAAAGCACTTGAATACATAGCCAATGAGTCCAAACACGATGGTGCTATCTTGTTTGATTGAGGAGTTGCTACGCCTAACTTCCGGCTCCATCATCAGACCAGCTCCATGGTATCATTTTTTCAAAATGTCTCGGTAGTTGTATGAGTATGCCAAGTTTCAGCTCAATCGGATGTCAGGAAATGCTTGAAAAATTGATGACAAAAGGAGTAACCGGAAACACATACGAACAGAGCAAGCTAATATAAAGCTTGTAAAAAAGAAATGAAACATACATAAATTGTTTATTCTGCACGAACAAAACCCACATTCAACAAAAAAAAAAAAGACATAAAATACACACATACAAAAGTAGTAGTAATTCAACTAATAAAAGTTTGACAATATTGGTTGATGTCAAAGCCAGGGACCAAAGACAAGGACGACGCAACGATTATTTAAAAATATATCACGGGCAAAAAAAATCCTCATTACGTGCACTTGTTAATTCAGAGATTTTAAGGTTATTATTTTAGTTATTTATAGCTTGACAAGCCGTAATCCTTTCTTTAACATCATTCCTCATTTAACCCCTTTAGCGGATGAATTTAAAAACACACCTTAATGCTCTCTTTCGTTATTAAGAGAACTCTTGCTCGAAATGTCATGCTTTTAGACCCAGCGGTTTAAGTTGTGCTTTAACTGTCGGAGAATAAACGAATTTATTAAGGGCTGATTTCATCAAAGTCAGATATCTTTTATCCGTGGAATAAAATTGTCGTCTGACAGTTTTTGTATGGAAAGACTGTCAAAAATTCAAAGTTTATTCGCAGGATAAGACTTATACTCGGTATAAAAGTTTGGTGAAATTCGCCCTAAGAGTAGTAATTTATTAAGAAGTAAGAAGATGTCTGGATTATCCTCCTGATACCTACATAACGTAGTTTTAATACCCAAGAAAGTGTCAAGGTAACGTTTAGTTAGTCATAGCCTGGCAAAAGAAGCACAAAAGACAAGATGTTCTTGCTCAAACATTTGTGTCTGCCACTTTTAGCTTGGAGCCAGGCAAATACCGAAAGCGCACGCAAACAAGAGTTTACAAACAAATGAAAACCTTGCTTGTCTTTACGCAAGCACAGAGCAAAAAAGTACTGTATAATGTTCTTGTAAACCTCATAAAATCAACAATATTCAATCATAAAACCACCTTTATGTTTTAAAAATATGACGTCTAAAATGTTACTTTGAAGACTGATTTACTGTAGTTAATCAGTTTTCAGAGTTACTTATAGGTTTTTATTTATTCAAAATCTATATTTTAATAATAATATACTTGAAAGTTTGTCAAACTGCATAACAGTTTGTCAGCAGTTGTTCTTTACCAATAGATTACAAATTTTGAAAATTAAAGTGGTAAAAGTAAATAATGCTAAATTCAGCCTATAATGTTCCCACTGCTGGGACACAGGACACTCACACTGGCCTCCTCGCGGTGAGAGGGAGTGGGCCATAATCCACCACGCGGGCCCAGTGCGGGTTGGTAGGTTTCACATATCCTTCGAATTTTTGGTTCTGACATGCCGGTTTCCTCACGGTGTTTTCCTTCACAGTTTTGAAAAACTATCCTATTACCTATTCCCAACTCGTTCAATACATTTTACCACTGTAATAAAGACACAATAAGACGTAAATTGACCCTCCCAGGCACTGCAGTAAAGTGTCATTAAATAGCCCGGGTGCCACTAGTGTCCAATTTTAATGTTCTATACGAAACCTTAATGAGATAGGTCACGTACTCGTGTTGCTTGACTAGCAATTGTTATCAAGGATTTCTAAGAAACTGTTGACATAATACTTGTGTGGTTCAGACATGGAGGAGTTAGTTAATGGAGTAATACGAATCTGTGGTTTTAGTAGCTGTCTGGCGTTGCATGTAGACATTCAGTTTTAATTCAGAAAGAGGAAAAAGTAAGTCAATTATTGTGTCTCATTTTGAAGAAGATTTTGTCAGTATTGTGTAGTTAATAACTAATGAAATAAATAAATAAAATTGTCGCCGCTTCATAGGACATCCCTAACATATCCAAATTGTCATTTCTCGAGGTATTGAGTACTTTGTATCCTGTTCTGTTTGTCCATAAGTGTCATTTTGGCATCGTTTAGCTCTGACAGCTATGATTCAAGTTTTGGTGGGAATATAGAAACGACTTTCGTTCAATGAATGTTTCTTTTTCTCGCGCTCGTCACCAATAATGTAGTGAATAAAATGTATGGAGTTTGAGCTCTCCAAATGAGTCTGTACTCTGTGTGCGCGCTTCAGACCAATGTGTACACATGTTTAGTGTTATGTTTGCTATGTAGTATTAGAATATTAGTTTAGAATTACGATGCTCTGTTGGATGTGTTTCTAATTAATTGTCTTTTGTTGGATTTTGAATTGTTTACTAGGTTTAAAGGAGTTGATTCTTAGGTGTTTCACCATGATTGAGATTTCTTCTACCATAAGCAGAATGAAGTTTCCGAAAAGGGTAGTCCGCGAAATTCAAATTTTCTTACGTTTTTTCAATTTGCAGTCAGTATCAGGTTGTATGTTGATTAAAATATGATTCGCGACCGTAACAGATATGGGAACAGAATTACAAACATTAGAATCAGCAATACCACTCTCTAAGTTCATAATTATAATCCTATTGAATGACTTTTTCATGAAATGAGCATTATTCTAACAAAAAGAAAATAATGTAATAAAAAATATTATATTTATGGTACATAATTAATATTATATAAAGTAATACGTGCCAGTATTCATTACTTATTGTACTCTTATTCCATTTTCCCCGAGCTTAGAGACTTTTGATATGAAAATGAGAATACAATTTCACAACAATGTTATAGGAGGTTCCCCCACGCACCTTTTATAAAAATATATACTGAATGGCCGCATACACACGTAAAGGTCCCATACAAACTCTCCTATTCATTCATTTTCGCGAATGATTGAATGAATTTCATCTTAATAACGTTACAATGACCCTGTAAAAGCTGTTATTATAATCAAAATCAATGAACCAGAGAAATTATGAAGCTTGTTCATTATGTTTGTGAATAGTGAGTAAATATCCATAAAGCGTTATTCTGAGGTAAACATTAAGGTAGGGTGGCAGCATTTTATCACCTCGTTTATGAGGCTACGGGGAGCACTGAACAGTATAAGATTCCGTTTCTCGAACTGTGGCTAGTGATGTATTTGTGTCGATAAATAACGATAATTCTTATTACGGTTCAATAGTTCGTCTTATTGTGGTTGCGGAACTTCAAGTTCTTGGTATGATGGGAATTTTTCCGTCGATTATATTGTGATTATGTACCTATGGGAAACTTATTGATTGTACCACCAATAAGTACGTGATTTGCTCTTTATCATAAACTAGCTTCCGGGTAGCGGCTTCGCCTGCGTGGAATGTCGATAAAAAGTAGGTACACTATGTCCTTCCTCAGGATGCCATGTATCTCCTGCCAAATTTTGTCGAAATCCGTTCAGTGTAGCATACAGACAGACAGACGGACAGTCAGTTACTTTCGAATTTATAATATTAGTATGGATATGGATGTAGGATCTAAATAAATCATGCACTACAAATGTTACGTTAAAAGCTACTTTGTTTGGTACATTTAAAAAACCGGCCAAGTGCATGTCAAGTTAAAGCCCTGCCCTTTAACTTTGTTGTTCTAGCGGCCATAGTGGTACACACTCTGTGAAAATTTCAAGAGTTCGGTTCAAAAGATACAGCCCTGTGACAGACAGATGGACGGACAAAGGGACAGCGAGGCCTTAGTAACAGGGCAACGTTGTCACCCTTTGGGTACGGAACTCTAAAAATTAGAGGCGCTACGCTTTGTTTCATATTTTGTATTCGTAAATTATTCATATATTCACATGCTGCACTAAAAAAACAAGGGTTAAACGATAATCTGCGAGCGGTAACGCTGCCTGACACGAGCCTCACATTGACATCACAATAGAGTGACGAGGACGTTGTGTTCGACGTTTGATTGACGTCCGAACTGGGCAAACTTTCGGTTAGCACCCGCATTGCGATATGTAATCAGCATTATCCCGTATTAAGCGTTTCCGCAGTCGAGTTAATGCAGTAATTACTGCGACGGTATGTGTAGGTGATTCGCGCGCAAACTGTAATTAGTCTGCCATTAAACCGCATAGTCGTGATTTGATTAATGGCGTTGGGGACGACCGTGCGTCAGATTCGGCTCGCCGAGAGTAATCCGTTGTTTTTCGGTAATCGATAAAACTGGACACATTCGCACATCACTATTGTTCGTTCTTCAAAAAGATGTTCCAGTCATATAAATACCTAATGATAATAGCAGCTGTTAGTACGTAAAATTGTTTTAGACTGAGATAAACTCATTTAGGGTAGCTAAGTCGTAATTTTAGGCACAAAGTTGTCTCGACATTGTAATTGTCAATGTTCTTAGTTTCAGTTGACATCGTTTCTTTTCAGCTTCGTCTTTACCGTGGGCATTAAGGACCGTATTATAATCCCCCTCATGTTACTGATCTTGAGTAGAGAGTAGACTTGTCGTTGTACCAAGATTTTGGTTCGATTTAGACATACGAGAATAACTTATTATCAAGTTGCTACTTTAGAAGTTGAGATGTCGTTGAGATTCTGAATGATAAAACTGAGAAATTCAAAATATTAATCAATCTCAAACTATTAATATATATCCATTTTAATGTCAATTTGTTCAACACAGCGGGAATTTTAAGCGGGTACCATTTTTTTTTTCAATGGACGTTCCCCTTCTGTCTTCTGTTTCTTGTTCCCCGGACCAACCGCGTCGCATCGCATCGCCCGCCCGTGCCTACTCCGTTTTCGTTTAACGTTATATCAGATTTTTTTCTTTTTGCTTCAAAGGTAGTAGAGCATGATGTTAAAAGCCCTCAAGAATTGGGCTATCAGACGCAAATATATTTTTTCAAATCCGACTAGAAGTTATAGTTATGGTATAGATGTACTTACATACTTACCTATACCATTCAACCTTTTTTTCTATGGTTACTTTACTTACGTAATGTTACAACAGTGTTTGATTCAACCTTCGCTTAAATAACTAGGCATAAAAGATACGAGGTCTTTGCTTCATTAAAAACTTTTAATGAATACCGATAAGGATAGGTTTACAATCAAAATGTTATGTAAACGT
Organism: Lithophane socia; assembly: GCA_947522985.1. NCBI lineage: Eukaryota > Metazoa > Arthropoda > Insecta > Lepidoptera > Noctuidae > Lithophane > Lithophane socia. The sequence goes on along the minus strand of OX383255.1, from coordinate 11,955,705 downwards.
TATTATGTTATCCTATTGTTTTTTGGTTATCTTTCTAAAAGGCTTCCAGGCTCCTCTTTATCATGTATACTATAGGTAATAGCATTTTTGTTTATCAATCAATTATTCTTCTCTTAATCAATCCAGGACACGTACCATGACAACCGTAGAAACGGGTTTTGTCGACGAAAGAATAGACAAAATGACAGATTGTGATGATTTATCTGTCATTTTGTCTATTCTTCCGTCGACAAAACCAGTACTAGGCGTGCTGTAAAAAATATATAAAAAGCTCAATTTTCACACAGTCAAGGAATACTTTTAAGTACCTGTTTTCTATATATCTTTGCATTTTTATTATCATCTAATGATACTAATTTTTTTTCCCAGGTAAATCCACATACAAAAACTGGTGCCATAAACGCCTTTCAAACAATCATAGCGTAAGTAAGCTCAACAAAAACAATTAATTATTCAATTTTATCACGTAATTATTATAACAGCGCCTCACATCATCATCCGCCAGCATTTTCCCAAGTTCGTTGGGGTCGGTTTCTAGTCTGATGCAGCAGAATACCAGTATTGAATTATTCACTTACTCCATGATCCCTCCTTTGTAACTTACCCAACTTTACCATAAAATTTCAATAGTACCTAGTGCCAACAAATTGAACAAACATTCAATGTTTAATACCATAATTTTTTGATGTATAGTTTTTTTACATGGAGCGACTGCATATCTGACCTCCACAACCCAGTAACTGTGTGATACTATACCAAATGGCAAGCCTGGATATCGGACTTTCGGGCTTTCGACTGCCCGTAACGACTGTCTAAGATCTACAAATGAAAGCCTGACCAACGGCTTAACGTGCTTTCGAGACACGGACACGCACGCGCACGCGGTGCACGGACGGGTTTCGATATTATGTAGAGAATGGCCACCCATCCACGGACAGATCTCTGCAAGCGTAGCTTAACGCCCTCAGAGTTGAGGATATAATGCCTTCAGAATGTTGTTGGGGCTTCCACGTTACTGCAGTGCATCAGGAATGTTTGCCGAAGCACATACTGATTACCATCCTGCGAAAAAGGATTACGTCCATGATGCGAAGAGTGCGTGGGAGCGTCAACGGCATTCTGAAGGTCATTAGTGATAAGCCATGTTGCACCATTATGGCGCATTGGGTGCATGTGCATGTACCCGTAGCGTCAGGTGAGTGCAACAGATATATGAACTAATTTTGTTTTGTATTAGGTACATTTGTTACTAACATAGTTTTTAAGTAGTGTGTATTAAAGATAGTTAATTGATACAGGCGTGACTTTTCGGAAATCCATTATAAAATACAATAAATGTACATATATTTAGTAACCTATTCCGCTTAACTATTCTTCAAGGGCCATAAAAACCCTGTAAGATATCGACACGTGTTTCGCCTCTCAACGAGGCATCCTCAAGATGACGATTGACCAATTGACCAACCAGAACACGACGTGTTATCACACCTAGCGCTGGACGCAAAGAAAGTGTGTATTATTAACATCGTATTGATCAAGGTCTGAATTAAAGTCTTTTTTTTAAACTTCGATCTATCCCTACCTACGGCTATCATTATTAAGAACAGAGCCTCACAATATTTGTCATTAAGTCTAGTCTAGACACTTCTGTTCTATTGTAGAACTTTCTAGATTTAGTATGACGCACTTAGTACCTAAGTTGTGCCATAAAACTTTCTGGGGTTGCTGGGCTTGTTAAACTTATAAATGCTGCCAAGTGTATTGAGGGGTAAGTACTGTCCCAGATGGCTGGTTTTTCTCTTGAGTTTTATTCTGTCTTGTTGTGAAAACTTTTTAAGTGGTTAAACGTCTATTGGCTTTTATTTTTAGAATAGATTTATTATTTACTAGGTTCTGCTGCGACTTCACCCGCGTGTTTCTTGTTTTAACTTAAAATAGGTACATCTTATGACACTCGGTAGGTAATATAATGCCTGTTAGTGAAAGAATTTTCGGAGTCGGATTAATTTCTTTCCCTACATCTCACTTTTGCCTCTTTATAATAATATTCTTAAAGATTTTTGTGCCCGTGGGACTAAATTAGAATTGACTTAATAACCAGCAAGAAATAAAAGTCCTTGAAGAAGAGGAAGTATTTTTGCCTTGGTTGCTCTGTTAAGGATCCCGCAGACAGGCGCCTAGTGACGCCGGTAGAACAATTTCAGTGAAGTTTTCATACAAATTGTTCCACGAGAGTCGCGTCGCGCCTGTCTGCAGGAGACTTAACAGAACAGCTGATCGAGCAAAAAGTTTTATTGTTATCACCGAAACAATATGTCAGTTAGAATTTGGCTTTATCATTACTTTGACTCTAACTCTGTCGTCTATTTTCAAGCTGTTATCGATAACAAAGATCGTAACAATATACATAAATACAGCTCCAACCAAACATAGAACTGTAACATATCACCTTTAAACCAAGCTGTAGAAGTCCCATTTTCACACTGAACCTCGGTGATTAATTGGCAAACGTGTCGGACTAAGCTTCTCGATATACTAACGTATGGAGTACCCATCAGTCTGAACTTAAGGACCTGAAGATGTCCGGTTTTCAGGCAGCTTGTACGATCGATCCTGCAGATTCGGTGAGTAATTGGTGTTCCTATAGGCAGAGACTTGTTTTGAAATACTAAATGTACCTAAGTGTATATTGTTTTCTAAAAATACTTCAAAAAGTATCTGATTAAAATGAAAACAAATGAATCAGAAAACGTATCTAATGCTAATTTGTACTTAGTCCCACTTACTTACAAATTGAGTGCTTTAATTTAATTTAATAATTTGATAACTTAAACCCGAAATTCTAATTTTAAATCACCTTCAAGATGTTTTTCACTATGAAGGAAAACATTCTGAGGACACCGACATGTCCTAGAACCAAAAATTCGAATTCATCTGACATTTACCAACTCGCACTGGGTCCGCGTAGTGCATTACGGCACACTCCCTCTCACAAAGAGGAGACCTGTGTCCCAGCTGTGGGAACGTTGTAGGCTGATTATTTTAAACAATAATCGTTGCAAAAAGTGGTGAGATATATATGTATTTTAGAAACCACTAGACACTACCACCGAGAGCTGACTGTATATGATTTTAACGAAGGCTTGAGCTAGTCATAGTCATAATTCATGCTGGAATAAGAAATGTCTTATAAAAGATAAGATCACGCGTGTATTCCCCGATGGGTTAGGTTAGGCTAGGCGTATCTATAGTACCTACACATACATTTCGGCAGATATTTATAAGTCCCATGTAATAGCCTATTGCCGTCAACCGGATTGCCATCATCATCTGCCTAGCCTTTTCCCAACCAAGTTGGGGTCGGCTTCCAGTCTTAACAGGATGCAGCTGAACACCCGTATTTTCTCTCTGACCTCCACAACCCAGTAACTGGGTAATACGATACCCCTTGGCAAGACTGGTTATCAGACTTTCGGGCTTCTGACGATCCGTAACGACTGTCAAAGATCCACAAATGAAAGCCCGGACCAACGGCTTAACGTGCTTTCCGAGGCACGGAGGAGTCTCGATATGTAAAGATGGTCACCCATCCTCGGGCCAGCCCCGGCAAGCGTAGCTTAACCTGATGGATGGACCCGTGCGGCTGTTATGACTTAGCCACGAGCTCCTCAACGGGATTGCCAACAATGACACAAATCCATACTCCGAGTTGATGCTAAGAAATTATTGATGGAAAAACTCAATAATGTTTTTACTACTACCTAGGAATCAAACCCGAGTGATGTAAAAGGGTAAAGCTAATGTTACGCTCTTCAACAAATATTGTCTTAACAAAAGAAGAAAATGGGTAGTAGGTACCTATGAGAAAAATCGACTCTTTATAAATAAAAACGAAATAAAATTTTATTACCTAATGCTAGTAAATCTTATCAAAATTCAACGAAGCTTTTATTATAGCGAAATTTGTTTTAGATCATAATCGTCTGGAGGAAATATCTTAAATAGAACATGCACAGTTTGTTTTGGTTACACGTTTTTTATTTTTCTTTATTACCTACTATATTTTATGTAGTTAAACAAACAGTATGCAAATACATGCGTTTCTTGGATTCATAATCATGATGTCACGATTTCATGAATGATGGAGGTTTTCGACAAGATATTTATATCATCTAACATGATTATTATACAATCCGTTTCTAAGAATATCCGTCGGCACGGGTTTGGAAACCACTTTTCTTGTAATAAATCAAATCAAATCAAATCAAATAATTTATTTGCTTGAATATGGGTACATGAGGTGATACATACAACAAAGTTCTTTAACCGTATTCTACCTAAACAGGTATGCAAATATCTTTTATAATTATTTAGTACATTATTCGTTAATTTAAAGAATATAAATATTAGATTATTTATGAAATTTATTAATTACAAATATAATTCTATTACTAACCCATACAAAACGTTTAAAACGTTTAAACATCATTGAAACTGTCTGGGATAAGCTTTACTCCTTGTTTACTGGCAAAAACTGAAAAGACTCCCTTTATTCTTTGCATAACTTCTTATTCTCGAATAAAAGTAGAATAAAAAACAAAGGGCTCCGACGCACCGTACAATATTTAGAGCAAAAAAACACCGAAAAGAAACACGTTTTTTTACCTTAATTTTTTTAACTTTATTTTATTTCTATTACCTATTTGTTGTAGGAGCTCTTGGCTAAGTAATAACAGCCGCACGGGTCGATCCCTCAGGTTAAGCTACGCTTGCCGGGGTTGGTCCGTGGATCGGTGACCATATTTACATACCGAGTCTCCTCCGTGCTCCGGAAAGCACGTTAAGGCGTTGATCCTGGCTGTTATTCGTGGATCATTGACAGTCGTTACGTCAGAAGCCCGAAAGTCTGACAACCAGTCTTACCAAGGGACATATTACCCAGGGTTGTGGAGGTCAGATAGGTAGTCGCTCCATGTAAAAAACTGGTAATTCAGCTGCATCCGGTCAGACCAGAAGCCGACCCCAACACAGGTTTGGAAAAGCTAGGCAGATTGATTGTTGTGATAGCGGCAATAGAAATAGGTACACAATCTGTGAAAAATTCAACTGTCTATCTATTACGGTTTATGAGATACAGACGGACAGCGGAGGCTTAATAATAGGGTTAGGGTTCCGTTTGGCGTCCTTCGGGTACGGAACCATTAAAAGAAAACAATACAAATGAATAGCCCAACAGCTATACCGCTTATTTCAAACATCAATGGGGCAAAGTTTACAGAGTACGGTGTCTTGTTAAGAACAAATTACAATACTTTTCTGAAATGGTAATGAATCGCAATATTTTTAACAGGACATCATCAGGCAAAGTTTACAAACAAACTCGATTCCTCCGACCAAGCCTTGAGGGTTATTTTTATGTTACCGGCGACACAAATTGAGATTCCTTTTTTTTTTCATAAAAATATTCCCCGCTACTTCCTTTAACAAACTTCCCAAGTGCCCTTATTGAATTTTCCCAAGTTTTGATAGGTTTTCCGACGATTTCTTCTGTGTTGCTTTTCGTTGCGATGGTCCAGTAATTTACGTAGCAAACATCGCTTCTACTTTTATTTGATATCATTAAATTGGCCTGGATACTTCGTGAAACTGGGAATTTCTATCAAATATTTACAGGCCGTTCTAGTTTCGATACTACAATGTACTGCTGTGAAACAGGAATTTACTTTGTAAGTTGTTAAAATCAACTACTTGTTTAATGAAGACGGGATAAACAGGGTCAAATGAAATTAGGTACCGAAACTCTGCAGACGTGATGGGTCATCACCATCATAATCAGCCTATAATGTTCCCACTGCTGGGACACAGGCCTCCTCTCTGTGAGAGGGAGTGGGCCGTAATCCACCACGCAGGCCCAGTGCGGGATGGTAGATGTCACATGTCTTCGAATTTTGTGTGTCACACAAGTTACTTCCTGCTATGTAAATAACAGTGAAGGAGTCTAATAATTATATCGTCTACATAGACTGTGGGAAAAATACGTAATGTTGTAGCTAACTCAAAAACTGCGCAAGCAAACTTAATAAAATTTATATGGGACCATCTCGGGAGTACTTATATCGTTTCGAACTAAAAAAGAATTTTTAAAATCGGTTCACAAACGGCGGAGTAATCGATGAACATAAAAAAAAAAAAAAAAAACAATCATCCGAACGTAGTACCTCCTCCTTTTTTGAAGTCGGTAAAAACCTGTTTTCGTTTGTTTTATCATTTCGATCACTTCTGTGAAGTTTACACAAATAACAAAAAAGTTTATTTAAACTTATATTTCAAGTAACTACACTAACTGCGGTCCATGACCCTACAAAAATCATCAAATATATCTTTTTTTTTTTCATCTTTGAGATGAAAATAAAAAAAATATTATTTACTTACATAATAAAAAAAAATTTAGGAACTTACAGTATAGTATGTACAATTATATAACCAAATTAAAGAAAGGGGAAGAGTTCATACGGCCTCAAAAATTCGTCTGCATCGCTGTCCTGGCTAAAAGGCTGGCAGCATAGCCACGTTGAATGGCAATTTCTTTTTGTTTGATCTTGTTTAGATATCGATACCCATCACGTATGTGGAGTTTTGCTAGCTAATTTAATTTGACCCTGCATACAGAATTAAAGAAAATAAGTTTATTTGCTGTAAACATGACGCAAAAAATAAAATAAACACAATAAGAAAAGTTTGGGGGAAACATCCACGATAATCAGCTATCGCTCAGCATTATGCTGGCCTGCGACCCTATGCTAGACTGAGCCCCAGCGTTGGTTTATCATCACATATATTATGTTGCGTAGAAAATACCTTTCTGAGCACCCTTAAAGTAGTAATGGTTTTCAAGCCACGCAAGGTAATTTAAAACAAAGTAACATTGGGAAAAGCGAGTGAATCGCCTGCGAGGGTCATTAAGCAACATTTCTCTGCGTGAATTCTTACAACTTGCAAGTTTCTTGTAGATAAAACATCTGTGTTTAGTGTTACGTTGTAAATTCTTAAATAGTAAATAGTGTCCGTTCCTTGCATTCTCGGTTTCCTTTCTATTTTCTGCGAAGCGAATAGTTGAAGCTGTATCTTCCCGTGGGCATCGTAGTACCTTTAGTTGTAAATCCGTCTGGGTTCTGCATAATGTTGGCAGAAGTATCTGTCCGTGGAGAAAACAATATACTAGATAACTAGGTTTATTTTTGTAGCTATCTTTCAAGGTTTATGAAATGATAACAAGGGCAAATTACTCTATGTAACTAATTTATTTAGGGCTGATTTCATCAAAGTCAGATATCTTTTATCCGTGGAATAAAATTGTCGTCTGACTGTTTTTGTATGGAAAAACTGTCAAAAATTCAAAATTTATTCGCAGGATACGACTTATACTCGGTATAAAAGTTTGGTGAAATTCACCCTTAGATTATTGTAGCGGAAAAATGTTAGCAAACTTGACAGTTCGGACACAAGAGACTGTTCCATATTTAACTATATGTCAGATTGCAGTAGTGCAATGTCCATACTTTCATCACAGGTTCTGTAGTGGACATTAATTTCTCAAGTAGAAAATCAGTTCATAAAATGATGTAATATATAATATGTGCTACCATATTTTCATATTACAACACTTCGAGCCGATTTGTACGTCGTGGCTTGTGGCAAATCGGCTTGTCAAACATTCTGTCAAGCACGATGATCAGATTTGTAGCTGTCTTTCAAGACGCCGATGTTTTGTACTCGACATTTATGACTGACGTTGAAAATCAGCTCATAATATTATGTAACATATGAGTTCCGGTAGCAAATACTGAGTGTCAGTCCCATTTGTTACTCCAGACATAGGCAAGAGGCCAATGTAGACAACACTATCTTTTAGTCGGGTATTTGTAAACTTTTGTTTTTTGCATAAGATTTGCGTGTGCTAACCAATTATTCACTCACGTCACAGCAGGGCAAGTGAGGCAATCGCAACTGTCTATATCTGGAGCTGTCATTGTTGGGATGATGCACGATCTCTGAAGATGGCACGGAGTAGGTTAAAGATGGAGTGATAACTGATTAGGTAAATGGCGCGAAAGACATTGGCACATATACGTGGGTGTGTCCCGCGCGGGGCACACTTTTGCGTGTGGGACTTCTAAGATTTTTATGAACAATTTTCTGTCTTCAGAAGACTATCTATGTTCAACTAGGCTGCCTTGAATTGTCTGTAGAATTTTATTCAGAAAATCATTCTCATTTTTTAAGCTACAAAAGTTTTTAAACCAAACTTTTCTCAAGACTGCAGACGTACAAATCAGGCTTAAGAATTGTTCCTGCGTGAGTGACAGGTGACAGGCAATTCTTGGCGCGCCATGCAGTCTTAGCTAAAGTATGCGAATATTATAAGCACTTCATTTACTTATTATTCTGTAACCGTCTGCCATTATGTAGGTGCGTGCGATGCACGTGTCGTTAACGATGTCTACTAACCTGAAGATAAACAGAAATAAACGATTATTATTTTAAGATTTCGAGTGCACCGTTTGTTTAGTGTTTCTAAGATATGAATGGGTTTGTGAAGGTTTCAGAAGAATTAACGTACGGTCTGAGTGGAGGGTAAAGTATCTATATCGAAGGGATACCTATCGTATTAATCAGTTATTGGAGGTCAAATAGACAGGTGTTCCATGTAAAATACTGATAATCAGCCCCAACATAGTTGGGAAAAGGCTAGGCACATGATGAAGGTATAATTATTGAAATAACTGTAAACCTCTCAAGGGGTGATTGTACTCATAATTATGAACAACTTTTTACTAAGGGTCAAAACGTAATAACGCGAATAAAAAAGTTTTTTTGTCTTAGCGATCATATTCATGGAGCAGCTCAAATCTGCGCGCGCGATTTCTGTTTTGATCCAATAATAATAGACAGCTTTTCAGTTATTTCGTTTACTTATTGTCAATCTGCCAAGCCTTTTCCCAACTATGTTGGGGCGGCTTCCAGTCTAACCAGATCCAGCTGAACCTGGAATATATCAACCAAAATTTTCGCTTTTTGTATAACCATAATATTATTGAAACCTCTATCTGTAAGCTAACCTAAATTAAAATTTACGGGCAATCTTTAGCTAAAGTACCAAAACAGATAGTTTCGAAGCAACCTATCTTTTACGTGTTCTTAAAACTTGCACTTAGCAGATATAAGTTCGGTTAAGCTAAGCTTATGACACCTGTTCTGGTAGCACTTAAAGATTTTTAAAGATAGGTAGGTAGTAAAAGTGGGGGCAGATGAAATAGAACGGTTTCTTATTTCAAGTAGCTCCAAGAGTGGTTCAGTTCAGATTAGCCCATCTGTTCAGATTATTTTGAAAGCTTTTTAAAAGACGTAAAAGTAGAATAAAAAACTTTTAGTTTCGAATTATTTTTTGTCTGCAATGGCTCGGAAAAAGTTTTATTTTACACTTAAGATTTAGGTAAGTACACTCAATCACACATCAACGGAAGTAACAATATGACATTCGCCTTTACCTAAGGGTGATTTTCGTAGTGCAACTGTTAACACAGATGTGTGGTTGACGATACAAAAACACCTCGCTACGTTGACTATACAATTCGACTGTTTTACGGGTAGTCAGAAGCCCAAAAGTCTTACAACCAGCCCCCACCAAGGGGTATCGTGTTAGTTATCGGAGTAACTGGGTTGTGGAGGTCAGATAGGCAGTCGCTCCATGTAAAGGCTCTTACATACTGGCGGGATTCGCCGCGCGACGCGACGCTTCCGCATTGTGCGCCGTGAAGATTTCTCAGAAATTGTTTTGTTAAAATTCGCGTCGTGCGGCGAATCGCGCCAGTATGTAAGAGCCTTAACACTTATTTTATTTTGTTTAAGTAGGTATGCATACACACATCCATACTGATATTATAAATTCGAAAGAACTCTGTCTGTCTGTCTATCTGTATGTTACCTTTTCACGCCTATACCACTGAACGGATTTCGATAAAAATTTTCAAGGAGATAGATGGCATCCCGGGGAAGGACATAAGCTACTTTTTATCGATATATTACGCGGGCGAAGCCGCGGGCGGAAGCTAGTTACATTATAAAACTGATTTACATCCGTCACCACACACATTTAGGTCCGGTTGAAAACCAGGGTCAGGCACTTCTTATACTTAGTTGTCCGACATTTTTGCTGAACTGGGCGTTTTTGGCGCAGCCGTGAAGCGGAGTGTGCTTCACGGCCTAATATGTCCTACATCGCTTTTTACACTCTTTATTTTATTTTGTTATCTGCTGACTGTATATCCTTTCCTTTATAAAACAAAGTCCTCCGCCGCGTCTGTGGCTGTCATAAACTACTGCACCGATCTTCATGCTGTTTTCACCAATGGATAGAGTGGTTCTCGAGGAAGGTTTTAGTATATAATAACCGACCTGTGATTTTTAGAGTGTGCTTAATATATGTATTTTCTTTCATGGAAAATACTGATATTCAGCTGCATCCTGTTAGACTGGAACCCGTCCCAAACACAGGGAAAATCTAGGCAGATTGATTCTACACTGACTATAGGTACAATGCTACCAACATGCTTAGTAAAACTCTGAACATTCCCTATAAAATTCCTTATCGAAAACCAATAAAATTAGCCTGTTATTTCCCTTTGTTAATAAATATTTCCCGTGTACAAGACAAGTTTAAGAATTCGTTTTTAATTATGAGCTTAATTTCTCAGTCTTGATTGCTCGTCGAGTCCGGTTAACTTTCAGTAGCCCGTCTCAGCCTCAAGTATTAAAAGACTTTTTTATTACTTGTTACCGGGGAAAATCCCTATCACAAACAAACGCTTAGGTGCTCCCTTTGGAATTTTCCTATACAAAATATTCGATAAAAATATGTTGAGGTTCAGCGTTTATTCACTGTTTATATGCGCTGAAATAGCAAATTCATAAAATGAGCCTGAACATGTTATAGAGCTTTCGTTTTTGGTTCAAAAGCTTACTACCTAATATTTGCCTATTGTTCTCGAATGCGGTTAAAATGTCAGAATTTATGGCAGAAAATACACAATGATTAGATGGACTCAACAAATAATCCCGACCAAACAGAGGTTACTCGCCCTCCGTTCACAAAATTTAGCATAAAGTTATTTTATTATGGCCGTAATAGAGATATAACACTTTACTTCCATGTCAGAAACCGATTTTATTAACCCCCTTCGGGTCGGGGTCGACCCGGCGACACTGTCAATTTGAGTGGCAAACTTTTCCATTTAACTTTCGTGAGCTTAAATTTTTCCAAACATTCTTTTGAAGAGTTCTGTATCGTGTTCGGCGTCAAAAATTAAATTTCGGTCAGTTGATAAAATATTATCTGATTTTGTTTGACTGATTTTTTTTGCTTCATAACTTTCATTGATAAAGGATTAAGTTAAGTATTCGAGAATTCGGATACTCGTGGGATTAAGGGTGAATTTCTTTTGAAGTTTTTATTTTATACCATTTATGTATCATGCATTTATTTCCTAGTAATTTTTGAAGTTTTTATTACAACCAATAGGTACATAATGGTGCACAATGTATTGGTTGTCTAACACTAAATTAAATGACTAAGCGTTTCGACCCCAAACGGGTCAAAACTGTATTTACCCATAAGTGTCCCCGTATATTTACGCCGCTTGAGGGTTAGTTCCTAGTTATTTCATAGTAAAATGTAGGATAAGGAGATTCCTTAACAAACTTTCTTACAAAATTAGGTACAACATCGAAAATCTACATTCGTGTGTTTTCATTCAAGCTTATTGTTACCGAAATACTACACAAAAGCGTATCGTAAAGACAATCAGGTAAGAGAAGCAATTGCTGTAATCACGAGAGTACGTGTCTTTTATCAGATTCTAAACAGATTTTAAAATCACTAGGATATGCAAATACGCCGCTTAGAATCTTCGGGTCGCAGATTTAAACGAGCTAAGGGACAGAAAGTAGCAAGGATATTGAAAAGAATCGGTTCTAAGTCAGAGTCAAGTAGGATAAAAAGTAGCCTATGTCCTAATCCAGGTCATAGTCTACCCATTTGCCAAATGTCATTCAAATCCGTTCAGCTGTTTTAGCGTGAAAGCGCAACTAACAAACAAACAAACTCACTTTCACATTTATAATAATATTATTAGGATTAGGATAGGATTAGGATTAGGATAGTTTAACGAAGTCAAAACTGTACATTGAAATTGATTTGGATGAAACTAGTCCAGGTCATGGCCTACCCATGTCATTCAAATCCGTTCAGCTGTTTCAGACCTTGAAAGCATAACTAACAAACAAATAAACAAACTCACTTTCACATTTATAATAATATTTAGGATAGTAACGAAGTCAAAACACATTGATAACGGGTTTGGATGAAATTAGGCACACAGATCGTTTACAATCTGGATTAACACATAGGGTACTTTTAATCCCGGACGGTAGTACGTTCCCGTGGAATATTTTGCGACAATAACACAGGCGAAGCCGCAGGAAAAAGCTGGTTATTAATAACAAGATTATTGTTGAGAACTATTGTTGTTGTAAAATTTGTAAATTGTTGTAAATATTTACAATACTGCTTCTTTCTATTTCGTGTGTATAATTATGTATATTGACCAACCTTGTGTCAGACTTTTTATGCCGCCCATGGGCCTCTGACTTGGCTTCACATGCCGTAGAGAAATATCTATCAGGCATGCCGTTTTCCTTCACCGGTTTTGAAACAAGGAACATAGAACATTCATTAAGTATAAAATTGGTAAAGTATTAACATAAAATCTTAGAAATAATTTACAAAGATAATAAATAAATATTTAATAATAAAAAACTAATAATAAATGATAATTAATTATTTATTTAATTGCTGCTGAAGCATATAAAGCCCTTTATCGCGTAGCAAGTTACCTCCCTTCCCATTGAAATCACTTCTGCAGTGCAGCCCTAACAGACATGCAGACGGACTGACAAACTTACGAAGTCCGAAAGTTTATGAACTGCTTTTAGGACTACGACCACCAAGTTTGGTGCCAACAAACCTATTTCTAAATAAAGGTAGGTATAATCTTCCAGGTCTAAATATTTCCTCAATTTCAAAAATGTTTTTTAATTTTAATTCATGTACCTTCTAATGTCGTTAATAATAACATAACATTACGCCTTATTTCCCCGAAAGGTAGGGTAGGGTATGTACACCCACATTTTGACAGTTAACCAGATAAAGTTATGTTTTAGTCCCATGTAAATGAGGGCGAGCCTATTGCCATCAACCGGGCACGAATCCAGGCTCCGGGCTACTACTGAGAAAGAGATAGAAAAACCTTATTGGGTTTTTCTATCCGGGAATCGAGCCCAGGACCTCGTCGTCAGCAGTAGCGCTTGTGACTACGAGACCAACGGGGCTCACTATAGTTACTAAGTGTATTAATCACTATAGTTTATCAAAACGTTCGTCTGTCAATATCAGCAGGAAAAGTGCCCAAAAGGCTGGCAGCATTGCCACGTTTGTATGGCAATGCTTTTGATTTTTTGGCCGAAAAATAAGCCAGCCCTCTGGTCACGTGAAGAGTCGACCAACCTCTTGGCGATGTCTTTATAGACTAAGTGATTAAAATTGAATTTACAAATATGTCAACAACAGCAGATAAAACCAGATTCAATCCATTGTTAATATCGCAAACGTCTAGCTATTAATGCCACTAAACTAGATTCGAGTCGAGTTACTTTGAGATTTGTTCCAGATGACCTGTCGGCCGCACTCGCGCCACGACAAAAGTACTTGTGCAATATTGACTGCTGGCCCGGAAAAGAGTTCTTACTTAAAACTTAGACGAGTTTACTGCAAGTATTTTCAACTGTAGGTTCTTTTATATGACCGTTTTATTTTTCTTTTGAAGTTACAGTATCGGTTTGAAGTTTATTAGTAACTGTAATGGAGAATTCGATAATACTGAATTCGTTTGAAGTATCGTTTCTATGTCCAAGGTTCCTATTTTCGGATTATATCTCAATAAAGCCAACGAGATACAGCTTTACGGCAAAATAGGTAACCTACTTTCTCTCTCCATATTTCCTCCCGAACCAAAGAAATGTATTATCCTCTTCAATACTACAATAATAAATATACTCCCGTACGTCTACTAGGAATCCAAATGTGTTTCTTATAAGACAGACCTAGGAATATTAGTTATTGCCTTCATCTTGCGATCCAAACACTTTAATCCAAGGGAGGAAACGCTAGTGCGGCAGGATTTGGGCTATAAATTATGTAATGTAATAGCTAGCATAGTATTGTAGACGTTATTAATAAGCCATGACGTGAAATATATTGCTTAAGCTTCACACATGAGGATGGCTCGGGTGGATTCATGGTTCGGCCGTCGTTTTCACGACGTTGGCGAATTGCATACATGGGCGTTCAAGCTGTAAGGAGTTATAGAACAGTCGAACAAGCTATTTGGTATACAGGCAAATATATTAATTTTCCGCTACACTGCCAAAATTCGTTTTGATTGTGTGTAATTTAACTTTTTGAGCTTATGGCTTAGGAGAGTGACGTAAAAGGATTGTTGACACTCACAAAATTGTTTTAAGTAGTTGCAAGTTTTTCTGCCTGTATATCAAATAGCTTGTTCGACTGTACTACTTCTGATACATGTCTACAGAATTAAAGCCTTCATGTTTGAGAATAAGCGAAATAAGTGTTAACGTATTTACGCGAACACAAAACGAGATTTTTTGTAACTACTTAATAATTACCACTTATAATGAAATTAAGTTATTAACTACCGAACATTATTTCAAGTTGTTCAGCTACGCTATAGCCACATTTCCGAACACGAACGACAATGTTCATGTCACAGGGCAATAAAGAGCGCATTTCAAGCCACGTTTGAACAAAGATTTTTTATGTAAACCACTATACTGCCTTACTTATTAATTCCCCACACCCGGCTCGCAGTCACACACTGTAAGCAACCCAGTTCTCTCTACTGTTAAGAGGATTACTCCCAGTCTCACCGACTGCACGAGATTTCTTGGCAGTCCAACCTTCCTTGCTTTTCCTTTTGTTGCTTGTAAGATTTCTTTGCGGATTTAAAAAAGTCTTTTTATTACAATCTAGTCCGCTATCGGCGATGTTCTTTCATCAGTTACAAATTCAAAGCTATTCGGAGACTACTCCTTAAATAAATTTAAATGAATTGGATCTCGTTCGGTTTTTGTAATATGAATTTGTAAAGCTTGGATTGGATTAAATTCTTTGTTGATGCTGAATTTGTGGGAGATTTTAGTGGAGAAAATTCTGAGAATTAGATGTTTGAAAAACTATGATAGAGCTTGTATGATTTGGGTTAAGTTTGTTTATTCTGACACACTTACAAATGCGTGTAAATCCTGCTAAATTCGATGTTGACGTCGGCGTCGGCTACATGAAATCATTTAAATATCGAAGATTATTGGAAAAATCGTTTTAAAATCCGCAGAACCTACGTATATCATGCAAGTAAATTTGTACACTGTACAGTGGCATGTTATGAAACTTTCGACTGACTGGCTTTCAATAAATCTTGATACTCAATGTAGATTCGCCTGAGGCGTCGATATCAAGGCGCCCAAAGCTCACTGTAACACTATCTTCGTACACAAAGATCTACAAAATTCCCCTACCTTTACTACAAAATACCTTAAAAGCATACACGTTTTACATTTCTTGAACAATATTCCGAGTGTGGTGCAAAATATTCTCTCTGTTTTCATAACCCACCTAATGAAATTTTAAAGAAGCGCGCTTGAATTCAGTACGTACTGGTTTCAGTGGTTCCAAAGGTTTTGGCTTTATGCATCATGCATTTTTTACCACCCTGTATGGAACCCCGTAATCTGAAAGCTTTTTTCTTCATACCATTTATGGGAGGTAGTAATTTTTATACGCTATTTACGCAGCGTATCGTTGGTTTATCTCTTCAAGGGTGTGTAACCCCTGGTTGTTAAAAAGCTCTTCGACTTAAGCAGATTTCAAATCGTTTGTCGAGTAATAGTATAGGTAATCTGTAGTTATATATCGGTTGACCCCAATAGCTAAGTTGTTATTTGACAGAAAATTTGTTTTAGTACACATATCATAACATCGCCTGTAATCCCCGAAAGGGATAGGCAGAAGTTTCCCACATTTCACCAGTTATGTTTGATGTTTATTTAAAAATTTCAGAAATCGGAAAAAAACTGTTTTCTTATATTGACAAGCAACTTGTTTATCAATAAACCTGTCTCTAGGTACTTTCAAAAGCGTTAAAAGTGTCATTGATACCCGGTTATTTTTAGTCCGAAATCTATACACGTTACTTACCACGAACTTTGACTAAGTCTTAAGTATTCCTGTCACTGTCGCACACCTGTCAAACTACAAGTGCAAGATAGGGACGGCACGTGTTCAATGACTTTAATAGATCTCGGCCTCAGTCTCTTTAACGTCCCTTTTTAACCGACATCATCAAAAAGGGGGAGGTTCTCAATTCGTCTGCATGTTTTTTTTTTTCAACTTGTGTCAATAGACTATTTCATATATTTTTTCAAAAAAAAAAAAACTAAAAAAATCGAAGAGAAGAGCTGGCCTGGTAAAAAACGATAAATGAGTTCTATTATGGAACGAGCGTGCCCAGAAGATGCCTGTTCAGTCTTACTTTGAAGGCCGAGGGGTTATACGTGGAACGGAACACAGTCGCTGGCAGAGAATCCCAAACTTCATTCAGATCTTCTCGTTTTGAAAAATCTTCGTTGTACTTTGGTGCCACTAAATCTACAGCTTTAACATAACATCACGCCTTCTTTCCCCGAGGGTTTGGGTAGAGGTGTACCTATAGTACAACCGCCAGTCCCATGTTATAGGAGGCGAGTCTATTCATGGGCGAGCCATCAACCGGGCACAAATCCAGACTCCGGGCTGCTACTGAGAAATTCCAGATAGAAAATCTACAGCTTTTGTCAAAGCAAAAACCAAGAAAACTCTTTAAATCAAGTCGGAAGTCGGCAGAGAGAGAAATGTTTTGTATTTAAACGTTTGTGTAGGGCTTAATGTGGAAGCTTACTGACATTTAGAGCTTTGCCAGTAAAATTCACAGCGGGTGAATACTGTAAACAAGAATATTAGCTTTTTACCTTTTAGTTTTCCCTGGAATTTCAGTTTGGTTACAAATACTGTAAATTCTCAAATAATAAAAAACTTTTTCTAGGCTTACTTATAAATTTGTTCAAGGCTATCTCCCGGTTTTCAAAGGTAATCGTTGGGTAATTGGTTTTTATCGAATTTTGTACTTTCTTAGATAGATTGTTATCAAATAATTGGGCATCGCCTCTTCTACAGACGATCAAGGGAATTATTACAAGACTGTATTATCGCCTAGAGAATTTAGGATCACTCACTGACCAGCACCTATACTACGACGTATTAATGCCACCATAATAGTTCCAGTGTTAGTGAGAGACGGAGCTATACAAGGCCGCTAGCACCATCCTTTTTTCGCAGTGGAATAATGATGGCATTAATACTTCATAGTCAGCCCCCTGCGCTATTTAAACTGGCAATCCAGAACGGTCCATAACCAGCACACACAAATACAGGATGTTATAAATTCCAACTATTATTAACTCGTGCTGGTGTGAGTTGGGTAGTTATAATTACGTGTCAATCACTGCAGCGGAATGCAAGTACAATATAACTCATGTCAGACCTGACGGCTGTCGTTACAAGTGTTACTGTTCGCACATGTTCATTCATGTTTTGTCATAATCTGCTTTTTGCGGCTAATTATGATCGATGGATGCATTAATATGCTCAACCAAATTACTGCATAAGTTCTTATATAGGTAAGCAATCAATCTGCCTAGTTTTTTCGCAACTATGTTGGGGTCGGCTTCCAGTCTATCGAGATGCAGCTGATTACCAGTATTTTACATGGATCGACGGCCTATCTGACCTCTACAAGTCCACAACCCAGTAACTGGGTAATACGATACCCTTTGGTAAGACTGGTTGTCAGACTTTCGGGCTTCTGACGACCCGTACCGACTGTCAAAGATCCTCGAACAGCCGGGACCAACGGCTTAACATGCTTTCCGAGGCACTGAGGAGTCTTGGTATGTAAAGATGGTCACCAATCCACGGACTAATCCCGGAAAGCGCAGCTTAACCTGATCGATTGACACGTGCCGCTGTTATTACTTAGTCACGAAATCCTCTATCTTCTTATATAGGTAAGCATAGATGTCTAATTCATCGTCCTCCCCTTATCTTACTTTATTGGGGATCGGCAACATCAGCATGACTTCAGTAGTCAAAGTCACCTCCTTTTTATTAGGGTTCCATAGTCAACAAGGAACCCTTATAGTTTCGCCATGTCCGTCTGTGTCTGTCTGTCTGTCCGCGGCTTAGCTCAGAGACAGTTAGTACTGGTTAGCTTCAAACTTACAATCCATCCAGCGTTTTATCTACTAAGTTAATAAGCGGTCTTTGGAACGGAGTTTTCTATCAACGTGCAGAAAGAAGACTCATTATTTAAGACTCCTCTAGCAAGTCTCGACTTTGATATATTTTAATTTAATTGATGTCGTTTTCCAATAAGTATTTTATCTGCTCTTATTAATTTTATCGATCTAGTATCTCATGGCTTTCAGACAAAGCTAGATGTGTAGTGCTTCCCGCACTTCATCAAACAGCCTGTCGACTAGACAGGCAACGGTAACCGAACCGATGACTGTAGTGTAAGTTTATCCGACTAGTCCTGCACTATGATCGATTTGCATCCTCTATAGCTAACTCTCATGTAACTAGATTCGAATATCGAGTAGGCATGGAGTATTTTGTGTGTTATTGGTGTTTTCCATTGGTGTTTTCCATTGGTGTAGCACGCCCATAATAAAAACCAAAGCATGACCATAATGAAAACCAAACCATAGCATGACCATAATAAAAACAGGTTTTGTCGCCGGAAGAATAGAGAAAATGACAGATAAACAATCACAATCTGTCATTTTGTCTATTCTTCCGTCGACAAAACCCTTAGAAAACCCGTTTCTATGGTTGTTATGCTACGCGTGCTGTAGCAGCTCGGAGTCTGGATTCGTGCCCGGTTGAAGGCAAAAGACTCGGCCCCCTATTTCATGGAAATTAAACATAACCGGCAAAATTTGGGTGTCCTATAGGTACAGCTCTGCCTAACTCTTCAGGTAAAACAGGCCTGACGTTGTATGTGAACGGGTACGTAAATGTATGAACAAAATTATAATAGTTTCATCATGATGTCATCGTTTTCTAACTCGTAATATCCGGTGCCAAAGAAATGACAGAAACACAGACTGCGAAGTTTATTATCACACAATTACCTGCAACAGATTCCTGCATATTGTCCCAGAGATACAAACGTTTTTACCGTCAACACCCAATGCATGTCTCGAGAAGTTTATCGAGTAGCGAAAACAGCATCGATTTATTGTGCACTCGATCTTGTTACGGTCTTTACGACTTGGCATGAGTTTTGCAATAAAGCTATGGGCTAACTAAATTGGTATGCAACGTGCAGTTTAGTAAATGTAAGAAGTAGGTAACAGTCGATCAGTGAACAGAAAATAGTTACTGAAACCTAGGTAGTAACTAGTTTAGCAGTTGTATTGTAAGTTTTAAGTGAGCTGCCACATTGTTTGAAGCATAAATCAAGACTCAATTTGTCGAAAGCCAACGCAAAATGTAGCGAAAACACTTTCCTAGTTCCACAGCTAAGCTAAGGTACACGTGGGTGATTTCTTATCGCTCACTAGATTTTCAACTCTCGGTGTTGAGCTGAAGATTGAGAATTCTACAGAGTGCATTCCAGCGTGTCACAAAATACCCTGTTCGATTCAGTGCGATGAAAATCGAGTGTGCGATTAAAAATCGCCCGTGGTTACGCGGGCTAAGAACGGTTATCCGCGTCCAGACACAGCCACGTCATACGCGCAAATATATAAAGTAATCGAATCAATTGAACCGAATGTTTACGAGTTCCATAACCCCCTTTGATATCAATATGCGTTCAATAGCAGCAACATAAAATCCTTTTAATGCTGCCTAGGTGCGCACACGCACGCGGGCGGGCGAAACTTGCGTCACAATTAATTATGGTATTACATTGTAAATTCTATTCGTAAAGCATAGTTTATTAGGCCACGTGTACATACATGAGTAATTTTGGAGATAAATATTACAACTAATGGACGTAGCAATTTAAAATGACAGAATTGAAACACTCAGCGAGTGTGTGACCGTCTTTATAATCGGTCGAGAAAAATGTTTGGCTGCTATATATAACTGCCTATACCGACAATGTTCTAATATTTGGAACGATTTATATGTTGATGAAAGAAATATTTAGACTATCGTAGTTTTGTCGCATGTTTTTCATTCAAGCTTAAACAAGCGATTTCAATAATTCTTTGGGTGTGCTCTTTAAATGAAGATATTTGAATGTGCTTAAATGTAATTTAATATGTTTAAATGTTGGTGTAAATGTTTTAAATGAGATTTCTGTGAAATGTAAAATAATAAGAATCAATAATAATAGTGTATTAGTCTGTAAGCTTTCTTAAAATTGTAAAAATAAAATAAATAAATAAATAAAATATTAATTTGTATCTCAATCTACATGACTCGATACTGCTAACGAAATTCAAAGTAGCCTACTTTGGAGAAGCAAACTGCAATGAACTACCTTAATCATCTTCAAATGTGTTTCAAGAACTTTTTCCCACCCAGTTGTATAACGTAAGATTAAAACATGAATATACTAAAACAGGAAATTCCTAAAAATACTCAGTACCTACTCGAAATGATAAAAAACAAATGATGCGCAAATGAAATCTTTTATATCACCCGTAAGTCGAGTAACCTATAAAACTGACAGCCGGCGGTCGTTGCTGGCATTCGATCAAAAGATCTAAAAACCGTTGATGGGCTGTACGAACGTCACTCATGTTACTATTGTTGAATTAATATTTGTTTTCTTAATGTTCTTGCTGTAATGGAGACGCGTTAAGTACATTGTGCTACTAGTTTGTTGGATGAGCATGACTTTAGAGGTTAAATGCGTAATTTTCCGGTTATAATTTGGTGCTTGCGCAATAAGACGCAACGAAGATTGGAACAAAGATGATCGGGTTTTGCGTTGACATTTTTATTTGTAAATCTAACAACCACCTCATTGGTCTAATGGTCGCAAGCGCTGCTGCGGATAATGAGGCCTTGAGTTCTATTCCCAAGTCGAGCAAGGTATTTTTTAGTATTAGATAAATGCTGTAAGTATACAGCCGCACGGGTCGATCCATCAGGTAAAGCTACGCTTGCCGGTTGGTCTGTGGACGAGTGACCATCCTTACATATCGAGACTCATCCGTACCTCGGAAAGCACGTTAAGCCGTTGGTTCCGGCTGTCATCCATGGATCTTTGACAGTCGTTACTGGTCATCAGAAGCCCGAAAGTCTGACAACCAGTCTTACCAAGGGGTATGGTATTGCCCAGTTACTGGGTTGTGTAGGTCAGATAGGCAGTCGCTTCATGTAAATGACAGGTATTCAGCTGCATCCAGTTAGACTGTGTGTTAATAATTTCATCACCAATGCTCTCAAAACGGTGAAGGAAAACATCGTGAGGAAACCGGCATGTTCTAGAACCAAAAATTCGAAGACATGTGACATGTACCAACCCGTACTGGGCCCGCGTGGTGGACTATGGCCTCTCACACAGAGGAGGCCTGTGTCCGAGCAGTGGAAACATTATAGGCTGATTATACTTATGATTATGCAGTCAGACTGGAAGCCGAACCCAACATAGTTGGGAAAAGGTTAGGTAGATTGATTTTTAGTCAAATTACCAATACCGAACACCACACTAACGTTTCTGGGAAAATAGGCATGCGATGTTATATTATCTAACAACAGTCCGTGGATAGGTACTCCTATTTTCCTTAAGGACAACAAAACAGAGTCGTGTGCAAGCATGAAAGCAAAATATATAAACACAATTTATTTAACGTCTAAAACCTCTTTAAGCATTTGAATGATTGCTTCGTCTTTATGCTTAAAATTATGATAAATGCCGTCAGTTTCTTTATACGTATTGCTAGGATAAAAATCCAATTAAGATTCGGAATGAAAATATCACATTTCTCCGTGAGACAAGCGAGGTAAGCTCTTAGGCAATTTATCAGCTGCTCCGAGATGTTCACAAATGCGTTATAACATTTTGAATAGATTTCAGAAATGTCTTGTTTGAATGAGAAACTAGAACGCTATTATTTATACATAGTTGATAGGGAGACATTCTTGCTGATGGATGACCATCTTTACATACCACGACTCCTCCGTGCCTCGCAAAGCACGTTAAGCCGTTGGTCCCGGCTGTCATTCGTGGATCTTTGACAGTCGTTACGGATCGTCATAAGCCTGAAAGTCTGACAACCAGTCTTACCAAGGGTTATCGTATTACTTACCCAGTTACTGTACAAAACAACAACAAATAATGTACATGTTTGAGAACAAAAAAAAAAAAAAAACTTGGTTGTGGAGGTCAGATAGGCAGTCGCTCCATGTAAAATACTGGTATTCAGCTGCATCTGGTTAGACTGGACCCAACATAATTATGTAGTTGGGTAAAGGCTAGACAGATTTGAATAAAAATTAAATGCTGTTCGTTGGTAACCGCAGCACTTCAGATCGGCTGGACCGATCTGGCAATTTTTTTTACATTGTTATTTGAAAAGTTGCCGGGAAAACGGAAAGTCCATTTTCTATGGGCAATTTGTATGAATTATTGAGGGCCAACGTCTATCGGGTCCGCAAATAAATAAATATTTGACGAGGTTATAGCGATTGTCCCTTAGTTGTTCGTCATTTGTTTTTTACAGGTTTACCAAACCATTCTGACGTCATGAATCGTGTTTTATCATAAGTCATTGTCCTATTTAAACTGCAACGAGCAATGCTCCACACACGTCCGTCAGATTGGTGATCTATCAATGTAGGTACGTCGAAATGGCGCAGATTTGACTATTATTTGCAGGATCCATCATAGTTCCTGGATACAGATCGTTCGTACATACAGATCGTTAGTTAGATTGCATACGGGTTGTTTACGTAAGTGTTCAGAATATAATCTGGAAGGCTGCTTGGCATGTATTGATGTAAGATAGGGTTGCCGTCAATATTTAAAATGGAATTAATAGACAAAAATACTTAAAATTAATCTTTTTAACCGACATCAAAAAGGAGAAGGTTCTCAATTATTATTTTGTATGTTGGTTACGCGATTACTCCGCCAATTATGAATTGATTTTGATGATTATTTTTATTTTTTGTTTGGTAGGTTATACTTTAGAGGTAGTCATTTTGTAGCTTTTTTGGAAGTCGATTGTTTTTTTTTGCTCTACTTACATCTCTACTGTTACTCTGATTGACTCTGATATTTACGCATAAGATCTTATTTTTTGTAGGAAAAATAAAAATATTAAAGGAGTCTCAAAAAATTGCCAGATCTGTTTAAAAAGTTTGACAAGCATATGCGCCTTGAAAGACCAAAATGTGGGATTAGCCATTTCATAAATATCATTATAAGAAATTAAATGACAACACCACCGTCTCCAGTTCCATATAAATCATATTGTTAATTAATCATGTGATTGTTCTCGTAAATCATACCTATTTATACTACAATCCCTCACCTGATTACCATACAGGATGGCATTAATTGTATAATTGACAATGTCACAGCATCTCAATCTCAGGAAGTTAACAATTCATACTCGTTTGTGGGTCATAGTTGTGTAATTAAATACGTAATATCACGCTTGCGTTTTCCCAAAATGGTAAGCAGAGTTTACATTCCACCAATAATATTTAAGTTACCTCGCGCACCAGACGGCCACGACTCCGTCCAGTCGTGGCCGTCTATACCTACTCCATTTGAAATAAGATTAGACATTTAAATAAACCTTTTTTACAATCCGTTCAACCGATTTTGACTTCTATTGCGTTGGTGGCATGACTATAGATGCTGGCGGGAAAAATTCCGAATCATTCCCGTTGAATACTTCGGAAGTATTCGGAAATATTCCGAAGCTTTGGGAATATTTCAACTGTCAAAAAAATGTATATGAATTTTTTTTTTTTGCTGACCCTACCGAAATTGTTAGTTTTGACAGCCGTCACAAGATGGCGCGGACTCGGGCACATTCTTAGTTGCGACTTGCAACGCACTATAGGTAATGATTAATACCTACCTATGCGACTCGCGAATCCTCGCGATGCGTACAGAGCTACATACAAACTAACCAAAAACATAGATACTTACTTAGGTTTTTACCCTTTTTAAAAAAACCAATCAAATATGCTAGGCCTGGTTTTTTATTCCACAACTGACATAAAAAAAACTTGAGAGGTGTCAAGGGACACCCGGATGGAACGAAGTTAACTTGCTATCGTTAAGCAAATGTTTTCCGACCTTCAAGCGATTTTCGACCTTATTGACATTTATGCAAACACCGGATTTTAATGGAGCAATGTTAGCTAACGAGAATGTCAGAAAAAACATACTAAATTTTAAATGTCAATAAGGTCGAAAATCGCTTGCACCTGTTTTTTTAACTTGCTTAACGATAGCAGGTTAAAAAAAAGGTTCAATTGATTTTCGACCCTCCACCCCACTCCACCTCACTCCACTCCACTCCACTCCACACCACTCCATTCCATTCCATTCCAGTCCAGTCGTCCATTCCATTCCATTCCATTCCATGGTAATAAACACATTACCCTCCTTTGCGTCGCGCAAAAAGTGTCGGGTAAAAAGTGTCGTGACAACTTTTCGTAAGAATTTTTTCCGTCTAGCCCCCTTTCACAACGCGCGATAAGGAACTTCGTTCCAAAATAGCATTCGATTTCGAAATAAGTAGGTACCGACCTAAAAACAAATGAATTAAAATCCTGTTAATCGCAGGCTAACATAATTATCTACCTATAAAAATATCAACATATACTTAATCAATTCCATTTATAATAAAATAAACATTTATATTTTACTTACGTATGTGCCACTGAACAATAATTAACTCACCCACCACACCACAAACAAACACGTTTATTCCCATTGAATTATTCAGGCGAAATATTCCGCGGAAACATTCGATTGCGGGGTACGAATCTTTCTCGCGGGGCGAGGGAAAACTTCTCCGGGGAGCATCTCCCGTCTTACCGCACCCCGCACCGCCATTGCCTGCACGCACGACTCGAGGAGCGCAGCGGCTGGCGCCGGCGCATAGAGGGGCAGCGGCGGCGACGATCGACGATCGATGCAAAATACGATTTTTCAGCAAAAAAAAAAACTTAATTATATTCATTTTGAATAATTCTGATTTAAAGAAACTTTCCCAGAAGTATTCCGGAATTATTCCGAATTTTTCAGAAGTTTTGCAACTATAGGCATGACAAATGGCAGCTGCAGGAGACAGTTGGTATTATCTTTTTTATGCCATCCTTATGCCTACGGTACAGAAGTCAAAATCGGTTTAACGGACTGTAAAAAGGTTTGTTTAAATGTCTAATCTTATTTCAAATGGAGTACTGGTATTGTATGGTCTGCGGCTAGTTGGCGGTTGCGAACAAATGCACGGGTTTCTATAGTTTAACTTGTCGCTGCGACCACTCGCCGTGGTCGTGGCCGTCTAGCGCGTGAGATCTCGAAGTCCCATGTCATGAGAGTCTATTGCTATCAAGCGTGCACCAATCCATGACACTGAGAAATTCCAAACCAATTTAATATACTTAGCCCGTCCTGCACGCATAGCATGTGTTACGGCCCCGCCGCGGTACTTACTGCGGCCATGCCGCGAGTTGTCGCTTCGCGCCGCCAGGGGCGCCAGCGCTAGTGGCAACACTGCTCGCAGGGAGCGTCGCGTCGCGCCGCACCACTCGACTTCTTTTTCCACTCAAAAATCAACACAATAATTCATCTTCATCCATTACGACCATCATACAGAAACCATTTTATTCAGAATACATAGTTTAACCAGCAGCAGTCTATTATTTATGTCGAAGTACCTACACAGCGGCAACAGCCGAAACAGCATGACTACCGTAGAAACGGGTTTTGTCAACGGAAGAATAGACAAAATGACAGATTGTGATTGTTCATCTGTCACTTTGCTTATTCTTCCGTCGATAAAACCCGTTTATGGCGTGGACCCCGTGCTCACCAGTTTCACTTTCGGTTTCGATCACTAGACCAACAGGCAGACTATTTAAGTACATACCTACTTGTGCAGTATGTGGCCTAAATCAACTGGGTCAGTTATTTCAGATAGATTGAATTCAAATTGTGTTTGTTTGTCTATCTAGGTTAAAACTAGGGATGACTATGGTAGGTCACGTACATACTTACTGAGCTTGATAAGAGTCTTCGCTGAACTAAGACCAGGGGATGACTATGAAGTATTAATGCCATCATTATTCCACTGCGAAAAAAGGATGGTGCTAGCGGCCTTGTATAGCTCCGTCTCTCACTAGCACTGGAAAAATGGTGGCATTAATGCGTCGTAGTATAGGTGCTGTTTGCTTTACAGGTAGAAAAGTCTACGGAATCCTTATGTTTATGGCCTCATGGAAACCTGGGACCTTCAGGGCAATTATGCCATTCATTGTTAAAATTAAACACATCACGTACCTACAGAACACCCACATTTCGCCAGATATGTTTAAGTCCCATGTAATAGGGGGCGAGCATATTGCGATCGAGCAAAAATCCGGACTCCGGGCTGTTACTGAGAAATTCCAGCTGGAAAACCCAATAACACTATGCTGACCCGGGAATCGAACCCAAGGACCTCATGCAGTATCGCTTGCGACCACTGACTAGAATAACAAGGCAGTTAAAATTACAGTTTTGATAATAAAGCATTCTAGTCAAATTGGCATATCTAGGTACAGGCTGAAACAAATGTGGAATAAAAGAAAGTTTAGTTAAAAATTTAAAAGAATTTATAAAACAAATTGGTATACCATCGCATACCAAACAGCTTACTGGATTAACCCGATTCTCTTGTCTATTCGCATATTTTTCTTTCGTCCCACCACTTTTGTTGCAAACAATTCAAGATTCATTGCTAAATAAATGTTCCGAAAATATATTTGCACGAGCTCATACGTGGGGACTCACGTAACCAAATTCTCAAAGGATTTGCCGTGTTGCGTTACATGGCGTTCTCATTGCTCCATCTACAATACTAACGAACACTGACAGTGAAACTGCATTATGCTTCGAATCGCTCAACACCATCGAGATATAAGTACTAACGTACTAGAGAAGCTACGTCAAATAACTGAATTGTCCTATTCTTCGTATTGAATCTTTAGTTCGCTGCAGCGCTAAAATAATAACAATTCGTCTAAACCGTACCTAATTTACCACAGTGCTAGATTTGCTGCGGAAGTGTATTTATTCTCGGCAAAAAGGTCTTAAGCGCCATGTAAATCACGGCACTTACGCGTTTTCTTCGACAAACTGCGGCGCGATCGCCGCAGTTGAACGAGACAAAGTAGGAATTTACGGTGTCTTCTCTAGTACGTTAGTACTTATATCTCGATGCTCAACACACATTTGTTACAGAATGAATTTGGTTTTCAACCACAATCGCGTTCACGTATCGTCACATACACAGCTAATTTTAGATCGCCAAAAATACATAACATTTTATTCAGAAGATAAACTTAATCCAAACAGCTGTTGCGTTAGATCTCAGTAGTTTTTGGAACGGAATTCCGTATTATATGGTACAAAACTCATTTTATAAGCGCCATGAAAAATTATCTAACTTTTAGAACAGCTTTGAAGCTTTTTTTATGGAGGCAGCAAACTATTAGATAGTTTTTTTTTCTTTATTATAGCTTGTTAACTAACAGATGTTTTAAGCCGTATAATTCCTGTTATAATAGAATGACTTCTAACAGTCCCAACACTAACCCAGATTAAAATGTTCCCGGAAACATTACGAAACATGTAAACAAATGGGACAGATGTTGTCAACATTTTACTGATGATGTGTCTAAATTATTGTATTTTTTTTAGCGCGCTTCATTTAGGCACGTGCTTAGTTTGGAATTTCGCTCAAAGTTTGATGAGAGTAAAGCCTCATTTACACGATGCCAGTGACATACAATAAAATTTTTCGACGCCATATTTTAGATATTAGTTGTTTATTTGTACAGTTAGTTTTATTTAATATTAGTTAGAAAATTGTTTAGTGTTAGATTGTATATTTTATTGAAATAAGTAATATTAATTTAAATTTGCTCAGATAAAATTTAGTAAAAACTGATTTGCAACGTCAAAACACTGTTTAGATTGCGCCACTTGTTTGTTGCTTCAACTTATTGCATGCTACTGGCAATTAACGGTTTTCACCAATGAAACTAAACCCGATCAACACATCTAAACCGCTTTCAGACTCAGTATTATCATTGCTGTGGAATAGACACTAACTGCTCTTGAACGAAACGAAAAAAAGAGTGTCCGTGGAGTTTTTTGCCCGTTCTTCTCCATAGGTACCTACTACGCTTTGGAATGGGCAACTAGCTTCATATTTCTGACTGACCGACTTCTTGACAAATCAAAAGTGCCTGTAAATGGTTTAATTGAAATCAATGCTTTGAGTTTGACGCAGTGTAGATGTGCTGATCACGTGCAGTTTCATTGGTGAAATTGCCACTAAATCGCACCGTGTAAACCAGGCTTTATTTTAAATATCACCAAAACACAAGTTCCGTAAATTCATTGTAGTTTTCTCCCTTGTTCGCCCCATTCCTTCTAATCTGAGGCAACCTCTCGCGAGCATTTCCGCCACTCTTCATTATGCTCTCCCAGCTCGACTTTCGTTTCTTTCTCGAATAATATTCGAGAAAGTATCTGTATTGTTCGTTTCTCAGTATTTTGTTATTTGATAGCAGAATCGCACACCATTATGCATTCATAAAACTGCACATTAACCTCGTATCATTCCTTTGATTGAGGTTTTCATGTCTTGTGAGAAATATAAAATGAAATATTTCGCGTTATAAAGTTATTCATGTTATTTTACCTAAACAATTTATGGTTTTAATGTTGTCGTCATCATAAACATATATGTAGGTACTTATCTCATATTTTAGTGTTCATTTAGCTTGGGTACCTCATGAAAGTCGGCCGTCATTAAGTGTTTGACATAACAGTGTCAAAAAACACTCCATAGTGACAGCTGTCAAATTGCCGCTCTACAGGAAACCCAAGATTTATCATATTTATCAACTATCCTGTCAACATAACTAATAAATTACAGATAACAGCAATCACTTACTAACCTAATAAAAATCATTTAATATTTCACTACTGACGGAATCCAATCATGACGTCACGATCCAATTACGCGGTACTTAGGTAATGAATGCCCGATCCTAAGGACAATGCGTATTAAGAGATTCATAAGGCAGGCAATCTCCGTGGCCGGTGATGCGGGAAGGCGTTTCCTAATTGGGCAAATTACTCTGTAAAGGGAAAAGAAAGTTCCTTGGCATCAGGTGGGATGTCGTGTTCTGATGTTGGTAGGGTAAGTTGTGTGAGGAAGAATGGAGTGTGAGTTCAAATTGTTACTTAGTATTTAGTAATTATTAATTACTAACAATGTTGATTATAAGATTTAATTAGCCTAATTAAATCTTGAAATCAACTTTTTTTGAGTCTTAAATTCACTGATAGACAACGTGTAGAATCACTGGGTCTAGAAAATGAAATATTTCATAAGAGTTTCTTGAGAAGGTGAGCAATGTACCTAAGGAAGGATTTTTGATAATTCATTCTCTCAAGGGGTTAAATAGGGGATGAAAGATTTTGAGGAAATTCGTCATTTTTGCCAATGAGTTAGGGCGATTGTGCACTACAAGGAATTTTACCGTCCGGCAGTAAAAATGTGAACGCAGCAGTATTACTTGAAATACGAAAACAGACCTTACTGCTTCAAAATAAAGGTGCTATCAACATCGGACCGTAAAAAATCGGACTGCCGGACAGTAAAATTCCTTGTAGTGCACAATCGCCCTAATACCATTGGGCCACATCGGGCACACGACTTGTTACTTAGTTCATAGTCAAGGTCGCGACTCATATTTTAATCAACATACAATTTGACACCGACTTGTAAATTGCGAAAAAAACGTAAGAAAATTTGGCTACCTAAGGTCAGTATTTTTTCAAATAACACAATCTTAGGGGAGATTGTGTTATTTGAAAAAATACTGACCTCTACCAAAAGTATTAGGTAAAAGTACTACCTAATGCAGTTTTTCACAATTTCCCGAACTTGATTATTCCAAAATTCGATTTCAATTGTTTTTATTTATATCAGCTTAAAATAAAATAATGTCGATGCGGGTCGGTAAAAAGCTTATCCAAATAATATCTGTTAGGTACGAACTGAAAGGCCATGAACTATGCAATCGTTTAAGCTAGTTGACGTCACAGGATTAGAGATTGGCCACTGCCATATTTAAGCTCTGCCGATTATAACTCCGACTGCGGTTTTCTTTGTCTCATCTTTATTAGGTGAGCGTTTTGGTTTGAATCTAACACATAACTTTGTTTATGATGTAGGTATCAGAAAAAAAGTTGTGGTCATATTGTAGGGTGTAGTACCATCAAATTCAAAAACTCAAAAATAATGTGCCGTCCCATACAAAACTTCAATACCTTCTCGACTCAAATGTATGGAACGGCTGATTAGTTTTTCGTGATTACGAAGGTGGTCCCATGGAGAAAGCGTTCAGTTTGATGGTCTTGTACCACACCCTTAAATATGACCACACCTTTCTGATAAATGCTGTATTAAGAGAGAAAGAAATAAAGAAAGAATAACGTTTATTTGGACACAGTTCGTGAAACACAAAATACAAATAACAAAATAAAAAAATGTTTTGACAACAATAGTGTGCGCCTCACGGCTGCGCCAAAAAGTGAGTATTAAAAGTAAAAGTTCAGGAGGTTTTGTAAACAAAATTATAATATCAACGATTGATCCACTCATCTTTCCAATTCGCGTTATTATGATCAGCACAACAAACAAGAAAAGTCATAATACGCAATCCTCGAAAGGACACTTTGAAGTCTCAAGAACCTGTCAATCCAATCTCAAAAATACTTATAAATATTTTGTTCCGTATTTTTTATTTCACTTACTTACCTTAGTTAAGGCGAATGCTCTCATCTTCCACCTAAATATATTGATAGGATTCCTTGAATGACCCCTGTATTTTTATGAATGTAAACTCTTTATTATACAGCAAAAAGCAACTAGCGATCCTCCCCTGCTTCGCACGGTTTTCACGACTTGACAAAACATCGTTTTATTGCTACAATTAAGTTATATCCATGTAAACACATAATAAACTTTCCGGAATAAATTCTCCAAATAATGGTATAACTATAAATAATAATAATCATAAAAATCCGTTTAAGTTCAGAAAAACAACGAGGTTATAGAGACAAACATGAAAAGCATCTGTAATTTGTAATATGTATAGAATTTATTGTGGTTTCTAAGCTAAAACTAATAAAAAACATACCACGACACAACAGACAACGGCACTGACCTTCCGTTTGTCACTACAATGAACGGTCAAAAGGTAAATTGCCGTAATCACCGCATATGGTAGACGGACGCTCACAGTTTATGTTAGAAGCCGACTATTTGTATTTTACGTTTACGGTATTGTATAGTATTAGTTACCTAGTAGGTATCATTTGTGTTTTCATGGACAAAATAACCTGTTTAGGTATATTATAAGTACCTGCCACTTATCATAATCATGACTATTCATGACACATACTTATTCCCATACCTTTGTTTGTAAAACTAGTCAGACAAACTCCAAATAAATGCCTGGGAAACTGTAAACACGAAATTGCTACAAAACCGATGTAAATAACTTAGTGGTAAGTTGCGTTTAGGGAATATATCCAAACCAAATAATATTTATCTATTTCAGAAAAGGACGCGAGCAATGCGAGCATCCGCCTTAAATAGAAAAGAGAAAATATAAAAGATGAAAAGAGCACTTTGGACGCAACATAACGGCGAGGTAAACGCTGCTGGTTCTTTCCTGATTTTAATGAGATCGCCAATCAGCTGAGCGGGGTCCTCACCTTACGCTTACGGGGGTATGAAGGGGGGAGGAGTCTATTTTAAAACGTAACAAAGCTATGTAGCTTAGGATCTGTTATCTGCTTTTGTTTTTGTTTTGCGAGGATTTTGATATTATTTGGCTAAGTATTTTGTAGGTATTTTCTAAATAGAGTTTATTTTTTTAACGTATTGTTAGTTTTGCTTTAAGTGTTAGTTGCGCGAAAATAAATCAATAGTGAATTCTTGAAACTGTGTGAAATACAAGTTGTTATCTGCTATTTAATTGCTTATTTTCGTAACCGATTATGGCTACTCTGTTTCATTTTGACAGTTCAAAAACATTAATTGCGTTATTTACGTTGTTAAGCAGATTTTTTATTCGAACTTATGACGCAATGGATTAGCTATTGGTTTCAAACCGATTTAGATTGTGATTGATCGTGTATAACGCAATTAGGGTGCAGTATGTGAATGAATAGAAGAAATGTTACCCAAATTGCAAAGATAAATATTTAAATACAATTCCACAATATATTTGTACTTAATACTTAGTTGCAGTATCAAATATAAAGCAATTGAAATACCAACACGGCTGTACATTAAAACACTTCATAATTCAGTCACATCAAACCAGGACAACGTCGTTCATAAACACATCAGACACATCGCATATTAGCGACTTCATCGCATGAATTACAATAAATCACAACATGCTATTAACTGTTCATGTTCAGACAAATAACGTGCATTAATCACTTAAGCAATAACACAGCTGATATTACAGTAATAACACTCAATCTGCCTAGCTTTTTCCCAACTATGCTGGGGTCGGCTACCAGTCTAACCGGATGCAGCTGAATACCAGCATTTTACATGGAGCGACTGCCTATCTGGCCTCCACAACCCAGGTACTGCGTAACGCGATACCTCTTAGTAAGACTATTTGTCAGACTTCGGGTTTCTTCCGTAACGACTGTCAAAGACCTACGAATGACAACCGGGACCAACGGCTTACGTGCTTTCTGAGGCACGGCCGACTACGTTAAGGCGGTACCCTGAGCAAAATATACTTGAGCATTTGTTCCCTCTTCGCAGATTGAAAAGCCCGGTGAGATACAGTAGTGAATCGCCCAAATAGAATAAAATCTTTATAAAATCAAGGTTTGGTCTTTTGACAAAAAATAAATGTTACACAATGTTCATTAATAAATTGTGTAAGTATCCATTAGTATCATTAGCAAAATCAAAAAAAAAAAAGTTTACTTTACGAGGAGATGCATGATAACAATCATTATTTCTCATTTTTATGGTTTCGTTGGAAGGAGATTGAATAAAAAACATATTTTAATTAAAAAAAAAAGAAATGCACAATTTAGGAGTCAAGATTATGTTGAAATTTAATGTATTTTCTTTATTTGATATTTATTTTTAAATAACAAGTAGATAGCTCCTAAACACCACACAAAAAGCGGCTAGCGTGGCGTTTCGCTCAGGGTACCGCCTTAATAACACTGCTCTTCACTAAATAATAAAAGAAAGAGTTCCGTCCTTAACGTTTCGTTGAAGAATTTTCGCCGCGGCCATCGAGATATAAGTACTAACGTACGTTAGTACTTATATCTCGATGGCCGCGGCATTTAAATTCTCAGACTAAAAGCTTCGCGATAATTATCGTTATTTGTAAAACTAGTGACTATTTTGTATGCTCGTTATTTAGCAACTATTAGGGAGGTAATATAGTGCGTGCTTCATACTAAAAGGAATGCTGAAAATTATGTTTTGTAAAACTACTCAGCAAAGTGACGTTTTGTTTTTTTTTAATGAGGAGACTTGACAGGTTTTCGACTTTTGATGGTTGGTTCAAATTGTCATTATTGAAAACTACTAAGGGTTTATAAGTACGTACTTCATACTAAAAGTTATGCTGAAACTGATATTTTGTGAAACTACTTAGCAAAGTGATGAATTTTTTTTTATGGGGCCTCTCAGCCTCTTAAAGGTTGTCGACTTTTGAAGATTGGTTAAAGACGAAATAGAAAGGAAATAGTCATTATGGAAACTATCTCGTGTGTGTGTGTGTTTATCCGGCCTACTGCTATAAATACATAATAGCGT
Organism: Lithophane socia; assembly: GCA_947522985.1. Taxonomy (NCBI): domain Eukaryota; kingdom Metazoa; phylum Arthropoda; class Insecta; order Lepidoptera; family Noctuidae; genus Lithophane; species Lithophane socia. The sequence goes on along the minus strand of OX383255.1, from coordinate 11,921,328 downwards.
AATGTTTTAATTTTCAAACTTCAGCAAAATTGTGTCAAAAATGCAATTATTTGAAAATCTCATCGCTCTTCGCACGAAATAAATTACGCTCGCTAATCGCAAAAAAAAAACTTTTACGTCCGTTCTATTTGTAACTTCTTGAGCAAATTCAAGATATTTTCATCATACTGCTATTACAAAAAGAAACATTTATATTCTGTGAGTTTGTGTGTTAGATTTGAAATTAAATTGTCAACATCTTTAGGTTCATAATTTGTTTCTTACGCAATAAGATTGTGAAACTAGGTTTGGATGTAATTTGGGACAGAATTTTCCATTGTCTTCACACATTAATTAAATAAATAGGATAGAAATATTTTTTGGAGTTGTCAAAGTCGTGAAAGTTCAATTACATAAAAAGATTGTAGATGTAATATTATCTCCTGCTGCAGAACACAACTTTGCATTGTATAGGTAATTTGTTAATCCTACTGAAAAAGATTTGTTAACTTCAGGGTAGCCCGCGAAATTCAAATGTTCTTACCTTTTTTGCAATTTACAGGTCAGTATCAGGTATAATCAACATACAACCGGAGACTGACCTGGAAATTGCAAAAAACGTAAGAAACGAAAAAATATGAATTTCGCGGGCTACCTTAGCGCATCCCCCTTTATTGCTTATCTCCTAGTAATCACGCTAACTTTCTTACGAATAACTGCATCCATTGCGGTGGTCTTATTGTCCAGTAGACCACCTAAATGAAACATTGGTTTTTCTTGATTTATTAGAATTAAATGCAATTAGGACAGGTTTGATTTTCGAAACTAGCTTTCAAAACTTTCATATCAATAGGTAATATCTTTAACAACATAATAAACATCTCTCTAAGATCACTGAAGGACATCCTAAGTCCCTGTTATTATGCCTCTTCATCAGCTTCACGGAAGCCATATTCAGTAGTGCCCACTTGTGACTACATATGAATACTTATACACTTTACGAGCTTGAAATAAGTGCCTCATATTATGAGAAATTATTAAACTTTCAATCATAGACCGTATTTTAGATACAAAGCTAGAGTGGGTTGTATATTATTAGATTTTCAGTCTAGATAATAAAATCTTGCGTCGTTGGTCTGGTGGTTGCGCTACTGAGCATGAGGTCCTTTTTGCTCAGTCATGAGCATGAGGTCCTGGTGATGATGTTTGCATGAGGTCCTGGGTTCGATTCCCGGGTCCTGCAAAGTGTTATTGAGTTTTTCCATCTGGAATCTCTCAGTAGCAACCCGGAGTCTGGATTTGTCCCCCGGTTGATGGCAATAGGATCGCCCTCTATTACATGGGACTTTAAATGGCGAAATGTGGCTGTACTAAAGCTAACTGTATGTTGTATGTTTAGATGGCTAAATGTGGCTGTACTACCGCTAGTAGAGGTGTACCTCTGTTTAACCCTTCGGGGATTACAGGCGTGAATGTTGTGTTATAATTAAATCCGTTTAAAATATTCTAGACAATTATGTGATGGTTAATAAATAAAGATTATCTTTTGGTCGTAAAAGTTACCTAAATGCTATTATTGTTCGCCCATTTAGCGTTTCGGGACAATAATGTAAGGGGAATTGTAAACAAAATTATTATAAGTAGAGCATTTATCAACTTTTTAGAGGTTATAAAATTTATTGTTACATAAAAATTTTGGGAGACATTCTTTATTGCTAATTGCGGGATGGTAAGATTAAGATTAAACGCTCGTACAGGCTGGTGCGACTTGTCGCGACGCGATTCTGCGATATATGCAAAGCACAATTTCTATGAAAACGCGCGCGACAAAAAATACTCTCTTATGTCGGGTCGACGTGTTATCGCAGCGATATCGACGCGACGCCATACAAAATGTTCCTTTGGTGCGGCGCCGCCCGTTGTGTTGTGTGTGTGTGCCTTTCGCGTCCGCGATGTCCCGGCGCACTAGTGTGAAAGGTGTTGCGTGGTAATGATATCGCAACATCGCCACCCGACACGTCGCGCGACAAATTGCGCCAGTCTACATGAACCTTTACTCGTATAAAAACTGTTGTAGGAAAATAAATACCGCTAATGACTTATGGTTTCCTCATTCTTGATGGTATTATCCTCTGAGTGACATTTAACTAACTCTTGATTGATATTCGTGCGAACGGCTGACGCCATCGTAACTCGTTGGCAATAATTTAATTCCAGACGAAACTAGTCGCAGACGGTTAACCTGATTCCTGTGATATTTGAAACACTAAACGATTACTTAGCTAAATTAAAAACGGTTAACTTGATTCCTGAAATAGTTGAAACACTAAACGATTACTCAGCTAAATGAAATAAAATTGTTTATTCTGTAAATAGGATATCGGAATCACTTTTACACGTAATATACATATATAATTGAATATATGAATATATATATAGAAATATATATATATATATAATTGTAGTCGACATGTTCTATCTGACTACCCTTGAGAAGAAATGGCGAAACAAACTCAGCGGTCAGTCTCTTTAAAAGTCCAGACATAATCTTGATCACATCATGTGAGAACTATGCAGTTTAGGGTCTGAATTGGTATTTTAAGGTAGAATAAAATAGTCTTAGTATATACACCAAAAAATCCTTACTAATATTATAAATGCGAAAGTAACTCTGTCTGTCTGTCTGTCGCGCTTTCACGCCAAAACTGCGGAACCCAATGATATTAATATAATATCATTGACTGAACTGATTTAAATGAAATTTGGTACACAGATAGTCTAGAGCCTGGGGAAGGATATAGGCTTTTTGTCGATATACCACGCGGGCGGAGCCGCGGGCGGAAGCTAGTACAGATATAAATGTAGAAATTAGGTAAAGATGAAAGATTCTCCTTATCATAGAAGCTAGATTTTCCATTAAAATCTAAAATATTTTCTTAACATGCCATAAAATGCAAAGCCACTGAAATGAAGTTTGAGTGGCTTTTCATAGCTTTCCGTTTTCAGTTCAGTTTTCAGTTTGCCTTCCCAAAAACTTGGTGTACAACTTAGTATTTGTTGTTCCGCAAAATTACATACTGTCGCCGCATCGGTACCGTCAAACATCAACTCGATATAACATCGAAGTATGTTTTGCACCTAACTCGATACCAACGTTAACTGAAAACATGTGAGGGCCATATGCGCTTCTCCCTAAGTGTGAAAGAGACAGACATAAGTTATGATGTACTGTCGTAAAGCGGCTGCATGGACGCGGAATTAAATTGGCCCAAATTGACTTATATTAAATTAAGGCATTCGGTTTTGTGCGCTCCCCTGTCTCCGGTGCTGTGACGTAGGGCTCCCACCTTTGTTTTCCACCGTAATTATGATAAACAACACCCAGTGTTGTAAGAAAATTTTAACTTTTACCTAGAAATGGATACCCAAATTAATTTAAACTTAGGGTATCCACTTATCCAGTGAATTGCGTACCACACATAAAATATTAATTTTCTTTCATTTTGACAGTACAGTCAGCTTCATTGCGTTATTTACTTTGTTGAGCAGACAATTTTTTTAAACCTATGAAGTAATGGATTAGAAATATCCTTCAAAACTGTCGGATTGTGAATGAAATGATTGTGGTAGAAAAAACATCATGACGTAAACTGGACTTTCCCTAATCCTAACTAATATTATAAACGCGAAAGTGAGTTTGTTTGTAACGCTTCCACGCTAAAAACGGCTGAACGGATTTGAATGAAATTCGGTACATGGGTAGATCGTGACATAGGATTTTACCCTGGTCGTACGTTCCCTTGGGATAACACGGCAAAAGCTAGTAATAAATACCTTTACTTAAGTCTAATATCACCAAAATCACCAACCTGTCTTGAGCAAGTGTGGTGATCAATCCTCGTGCCTTCTCTGTATGAGAAGAGGCGATTGCTCCGCAGTGGGAAAAATAGGCTGGTTATTAAGAGATTGATGGAGATTGATGGTGATGGTGATTGGTGATTAAGAGAATTTGGGGATACCCTCATAATAATAATATTATGAGGGTATCCCCAAATTCTCTTAATCATGTTTGATAGTGTGACCATCATGTTAATCGCATAATCATTGTGTAACATACAAAATACTTGCGTAACTATTGAGTTTAATTTAAAATGTGCGTGATGATTGATGTTAATTTTACTGAATCGATCATCAGTTATCAAAATCCAATGATAAAATTTAATTAAATATAATTGACATCCACATTCGTTTGTAATTGAATATCGTTGAGACCACAAACAGAATGATTAATTTCCTCTAAAATATTGTAATATGAAACTCCTGTTTGTATTTTTGACAACCCTGTTATTGCTGTATGATTGTTCATATAATTTTTGATGCCAATTAAGGTTGGTCGGATTTTAAATAAATAATGTTTAATTACACATTTAATAATACATACGTATTCTTTTGGTTGTTTGTCGGAATACATAATAAATAGGTCATCGGCCTACTGGATGACGTAAAAGCCTTCTTTCTGTGCGCTACTTAACTATGATTACCAATCAGCCTGTCAGGCGTTATTTTACGGAATAAGTTTGGCAGTTAAAAGGTTCAAGTAAAGAAGGGCAAATAGGGCAAAATAATATGTTTAGTGCCTTAAAGTAACTTATTGACCGAATTTTTTTAAGACTGCCTGTTTGGTCTAGTTTTCGCAAGAGCTAAAAAAAATTAAAAAAAATGGAATAGCGTTTATTCGTGGTGAAATCCTAAGCAGCTAGCAGCAGCTATTGCTGAGCGGGTTCGATTCCCAGGTCAGGCAAAGTATTTTGAGATTATCAAATTTATTCCCGTACACAAAATAGGTACCTACGCGCTTGGACGTGGAGTTGCGGTCATCAGCCATTTTATTTTTTTATTTTATCTTTATAATAATATTTTTGTGTCAGTTTGTACTCAGTATTTATAATGCCACTTACTATGGCAGTACCCAGAGATACCATTAAAAAATTGATCACCAAAACCTGTGTACGGAAAAAAATATGTTTTGATTTGACCGTTCAGTAAATAAGTACGCAGTAAAAACATCGCGTCGTTCTCAAATAAAAGAATACCCGTAGTTTCAATTTCAATGACCTGTAAGAAAGACTCCGCGATTATTTGCGACAAACGCACAAGAAATATTTTCCCGGTGACTGCGTTTTGTTCCTTGGAAACTTTCACCCGACTAAACATTGTCGTCCGGAGAAAAACACATAACAATAGAAGTAACTACGCAACTGTGGCCTGTGGCTCTCCCGGGGTTAGATTTATTTCTCTTTTGTTACTTTTATTAGAGAAACTACTAATAGTCATTAACAGTTACGAAGAGAATTAATATCTTGAGCCTTACGGTTGGTGATGAATTATATTAGTATATTTATAACTAGCTTTGCCCGCGGCTTGTGCGGTTGTCGGAAATTATTCCACTAGAACGTACTACCAGGATACAAATTATCTGCTAATCTATCTAAATATCTATTTGTAAATGAGTGCCGTACCTCCAAATCCGTTCAGGCGTGAAAAATACCGTGTATCCTGCTGGTCTATTCTGTAAAAATCTCACAGTGAAATCTTAGGTGAAGTGAGCTGTCATTCCAACTGATGGTAGGGATTGACACTATTGACAGCTCACTTCAAGTTCACTTCACCTAACTTTTCACGGTGAGATTTTTACAGAATAGATCGGCTGTTACGGATCAATTTCTTTTGAATCAGTTCAATATAAAAGCTGTGATAACGAAACAAACAACAGCAATTTTACATTAATGAGGATTTACTGGAACTTTGAACCCATACTTTTAGACCTTTCCGGTTTAGTGACACTAACAACTAAACCTGAACGAGTAAAACCTACCTACCCCGAATCAGTCGAATAAGTAGTAATAGATAGTAGTAGGGGATGGAAAAAAATCAATTGAAATATTACCTCCGTACGAGAAGGAAAAATCATCATCCTCTAGCACTTATCCCAATTTATTTGCGGTCGGCGCAACATTCTTTTTTCTTCCATACTTCTCTATTAGTCGTCATCTCGACTCGGAGTCACCGGCCCTTGCTAACCATACCATCTTTCACACAGTCCATCCATCGTTTCTTTGGTCTTCCCACACTCTTACTCTACTTCTTCTTAGTTTGAATATTGATGGCTATACCCATCAATATTCAAACTCAAAACTTTCCTCACGACATTTTCTTCATTCTTCCGCATCTCATGCCCATACCACGACAACCGATTTTCGCACAAATTTTCAATAACCGGTGCCACTTCCTTCAGACTTCCTCTTATGTTGGTACTCATTTCTTATTCTATCCATACGTTTAATGTAACACACACATCCCTCTTAGCATTCTCATTTCAGATACAACTAAAAGTATAATTAGAGAGCTTAGTCACTAAAGCAAAGTTAATTAATACGAAGCACATAACTACTACGCCAGCTAATTAAAATGCTGGTCCAGTAGAAAACTCAGCTGATCCGAGATAAGCCTAAACATCAACATTGATAAGCGTTTCACGACTAAATCGAGTAAGCAACTTCCGTTTATGACCGATTCCTATAATTTACGGACCGTTATTGGGTAAAATTAAGAATGAAGCAAAGATCTCTTTCATGGGGGGGGGGGGCTAGTGCAAATCTTGGGGTTCATTCGATTTATCGATTATTCATTCATTCGAACGATAGTAAAAGCCTCATCAAAATCTGTTGCGTAGTTTAGAAGAACAACGTGGACAAACAGGCCAACACGAAAAGCGACTTTATTTATAATATGTATAGATATTTATGTAGATAGCCACTTCCAAAGACTGAATAAGTATTAATTATTTAATAGCAATAAAGTATTTAAGGGGCTCGTAGCTAAATCATAACAGTCTCACGGGTCAAAGCTAAGCCACACTTGTCGCAGTTAGTTCGGGGATGTCTAGGGGTGACTATCCATATCGAGACTCCTCCGTGCCTCGGCAAGCACGTTAAGCCGTTGGTCCCGGCTGTCATTCATACATAATATCTTTGAAAGTTGTTACGGGTCGTCAGAAGCCCAAAAGTCTGACAACCAGTCTTACCAAGGGGTATCGTGTTACCTAGTAACTGGGTTGTGGAGGTCGGATATACAGACGGCACAATTTTTCGATAGTTTATAATCTCGCTAGATGTGATGACGTGTACATGTCACCGTAAGATTGTGAGCACTCTGCTCACAATCTTACGGTGACATGTACACGTGTTCCAATTTGTTTCATTATCCGTTTATCTCATATTCTCACGATAATATGCTATAATACTCACGAAAATCGGGTAATAATCCGTGTAAAGCGAAATCCCTATCAAAAGCGGCTCATTGATTTCCGATATTAACTTACACAGACAAGCATACGAACTACATGAGGTAGTGATGATGCAATATCTGTCCGTAGGAGACTCCGAAATGCAATAAACGCTGAAATTCCTAATTCCTGAAGTTCTAAAGTTCTGAACGTTGTATGTCGAATTATTTTTCATTGGGTATTGGCTGCCACCCAAGTTGGCTTTTACGATTATATAGATTTTATGGTTTCCTCAATATAACTGTTTGACGTTGTAATTTTGAACAAATGTACGGCATATGGTATGCCAATTCTGATTGATGGGTTGGGTCATTCATCTCTGTGTCGGGAGATATTTTTAGTTGTAGAGTGTGGTCAGTTTGGTATGGTTGTATGAGTATGAGTTTCAGTTGTAGTGTGTTTCTTACCTTGCTTTTTTTGCGTAGTAATATATCAATAATCAATATCGTCTGAGTTGAAGATCTATTTTCGAAGTAGTTATTCTTTCATATTTTTAAATAAGTTTATTACTAAGTAGGCATGTAGATGTAGTTTCTTTCCGTATGTGTGTATATAAGGTAGGTACTAGCTGCGCCCCGCCGCGGTTTCACCGGCATATGTCTCGATCCCGTGGGAATATCAAGATAAAAGATTCCTATGTCCTTCTCCAGGTCAAGGTGAAGGTCTACCCGTGTGCCAAGTTTCATCTGAATCTGCTCAGCCGTTTTACCGTGAAAGCGTATCAAACAAACAAACGAAACTCTTTGGCATTTATAATATTAATATAAAAGTTAGAATGGAAACTCCCGGACTCTTAAATCAAGTCACCCTGAAAGTTTTTCGTAAAGGGTTTATGACTTTTTAAATGGTAGTGAATTCAAATTTGGAACAATGATTGCACCAAATTGACGGCCAGTATGTGTCGTCTTCAAAAATACATAAAAACTTTTTCTTTGACACAATCATTATTTTGATGTTTGAGGCCTTTATACCTAAAGTGGAAATGCACCGTTACTCGATTTAGGTGTCTGGGAGTATAGTTCATAAAGCTATTCATAGAAATTGTTTTTAATTTTATTATCAGCCTACAGAGAAGATTAAATTACTTCCCGACGCCCACGGGGATTGCTACTTGGTAGGCTGTGAGCTATTTATAAGTAAATGGCAAAGATCGCCCTTATTTTGTTATCTTGGCCTTGATTACCCTTAATTACTTATTCGCCGACTATTTTACATTCTCGACCCCTTATTATTTAACGTGCGAGATGTGGGAAACACCTCTGTTTAAGACTTTGGGGGAACAGGCGTGAAGGTATGATATTTCACTTTTCCGTGTGTTTTTATGGTGTTATCTAAGAAATAATTGATCGTGCGCAGATTCGGGATAAATTAAAGAGGAATAAGTATTAATTATGTATAGAAAAAGTATTTATGTCAAAACTGATGCAAAAAAAAATAACATTATACCTCAGACTCCATAATTTAACGAAAACACGAGTCAACAATGTCTAACTAATATTATAAACGCGAAAGTTTGTAAGTATGGATGGATGAATGGGTGGATGGATGTTTGTTACTCTTTCACGTACAAACTACTGAATGGATTTGGATGAAATTTGGCAAACAGATAGTTTATAACCTAGATTAACACATAGGATACTTTTTATCCGGATATTCCCACGGGATCGAGACTTATGCGGGCGCAGCTAGTATAAAATAAAAATACTCAAGAAAGTATTGTTTTGCGATGAAACATGACAGTAATATTCCAAATAGGTACGCTACTAAGTATAATCATCTAAATGATCTGTCTGTATGTCACAATAACAAGTAAGATCATAGAAAGTTTGCTCACAAACTCCCGTTACACGCTTTTTAACCGATTTGATGACTTGAGGACAATTGAACTGTAACTGTTTACGTTTTTAGGGTTCCGTACCCGAAGGGTGCCAAACGGAACCCTATTACTAAGCCTCCGCTGTCCGTCCGTGCGTCCTTCCATCTGTCAGCGGGCTGTATCTCATGAACCGTAATAGGTGGACGGTTGAGATTTTCACAGAGTGTGTAATTCTTTTGCCGCCATAACAAAAAATAATAAAAATTAAATAAAGTTAATACATAATGGTTTTTTAGTTAATTTAGTATAATAAGTTACCCAATGTATATTTTTACCTATTTATCAAAATAAATTGAATGATTACAATAAAGAGTGTTTCCATACACGAAACGTGTTTTTTTCGGCGTTTTTTGCTCGATACGGCACGGAACCCTCACTCGAACTTGGCCAGTTTTTTTATTTTTTGCTATTAGAGTATATTATTATGGTTTCCATTGTTTTCGTGGGTATATTGGCGTATGCTAGCATAAATGGCAAATAATAATTGTGTTACGTATCGTAATGTTAATTATTTTGCATACTATTGTATAGAATTAAGTTTTTCTAACTGAACAGACAGCTGTGCTGCTGGGGAGTTTGTTGCGCCACTTCTTCTTCCCAGCTAAAGCACTAGGAAGTTGTAAAGGGTGGGCGTTTTGGGGGACTGTCTTATGTAATTTTGTCGTTCGAAAAGTGTTGATTCTCAGCCTAGTTTGAAAAAATTACTTTTGATTTTGAATGCCACTGTGAGGCTTGTAACCTTCTGCCAGGGCTGCGGGAAAGTCCGAAAGGGATACCGGGGCCCTTGGCAACAAGCAACTGAAGGATCACGGGTGGGTTTTAGTCAGTAAAAGTCTGACACGCCCTCCCGCTCCGCCCAGACCGGATCCGTCATTTGATGATATCCAACACTCAAAAAAAAAAAGCTTGTGACCTTCTGAGTCTACATACAAAATTGCCGCAGTTTATGTTTTTAACCCATTTCTTTGAAAGTACATCGTATTTCGCAAACGTTAACGCCGTAGTAACAAATCCCTTGTATTTATTATACGTCAGTAGAAATTATCGTTTAAACTGTGTTAATAAAGCGACTGAAACTAACGATAACTATTAAAACCTATATTAAATTCAAGTTAATATTTTCACACAGCAACAGTCTGGCGACGTTCTAGATTTTATTTTATAAATCCTGTACATCATAGAATTATAGTTGAGACTAGTTCTCGCCTAAGGCTTCGCCCTCGTTTACGTCGCAAATTATACCACATGAAAGTACTTCCGGATGTGTTAATCCAGGTTATAAACTATCTGTGTGCCACCCAGGTCATGGTCTACTCATGTGCCAAATTTCATGCAAATTAGCCGTTTAGCCGTTTTTGCGTTATTGAGTAACAAACATACAAACTTTCACATTTATAATTTTATTACTAGTTTCCGCCAGCGGCTTCTCCTGCATGATATCTTTATAAATTAGAGCCTATGTTACTCAATGATTGTAAAGCATCCTTCTGGTGAAAGATTTTTAATAATCGGTCCAGTAGTTTTGCAGTTTATTAAATTACAAAGAAAAAAACAAATCTTTTCTCTTCATAATATTACTGTAGATTCAGATAAAAGCTCCCTTAGACATACGCGAGGTAATAATGCGACGCTTGTCTGGTAGAACAATTTCCGTGAAGTTTTAATAGAAATTGTTCTACTAGAGTCGCATCGCGCCTGTCTGTGAGAGCTTTAACTCGGAAATTCGAGCTTTATCTCATATTTTCCGTTAAAAATCTATAAACAAGAAAAAACTTCACCAGTATACAGGTCAAACGTCTTTTTCTGTGCCAGATTGCCACTTGAAGTTTACTCCAGCGTCTATCCAGACTAAAAGATTTCGAAGCTAAGATATTTCCACCTGGAGAGACCGTCGGGTCGAGAGCTTTTCCACCGCGCATATCCTTTCATTTCATTGGAATCTGTGCCAATGCTTTGTTTACACATGCCAGTACACTTGAAATATTACTCGGTCTAAATACTGGAATTGATTTACTGGAATTAATCGATTGTGTGTTCGTTTTAGTGTTTTGGGTTAACTGAATGTTATAATGCGATATTTAATGTTTCTGAAATAACAGTAACTTCTGAGAATTCTTGTAAATTAGTTCCCGTAGTGTAGATATATCATCGTTTATCTTTTAAGTCAGCTTAAAATTCAGAGTAAAATTCCGTAAATAAAACGATGAAGACGAATTAGGTTAACTGTTAAAGTTCTTTCGTTCATGGCAGATACGTCTCATGCGAACCGTTACACATTTGGAATGTTCTGAAAACTTGACTGGCCTGTCAAGCAAGCTCAAAAAAGATTTGAGGTAAGTATAAACGGTAAATTCTATATTTTTGAACAAATAAAAAGAGGTCTTAAAAGTTTGGTTTTCCTCTCACGCTGATCGTCGGCGTTGCTATGTAATATTCTTATGACTCGTTTTTGAATAACGCCTGTGACTAGTGCTACAGTGACGAGCAACGCACCGACTGACAGCGCCGAAGGTCAGAGAAAAACCAGTCTAAGGGACACAATACTTTTAAAACTTCAATAACGCCAGTAAACTAGCAAGTGGAGTCCATCTAAACGTAGCATCACATTCCGAGGGTTTTCCGTGCCACCACTTCCTAATGGTGTCGCAGGCAGCCCCAGCCCGCCCTAACATATTGAATCTTCATTTAATATGTCCTTTCGTAACATCACATCGTAAAAACTGAATTCACTGAAGACTTACGAACACGACATTATATTTTTTGTGTACAACTATTGGATGTGTTGTACTTTGATTTATGATGTTAGAGGCTTGTGTTGTGGTCTGAGTTGTTGTTTAGTTGTTTTCGGTAGGTAATATGTTTTAAATCATTCGTTTTTAGGGTTCCGTACCCGAAAGTTGCCAAACGTTACGTACGCCTATGGGACGGTGCCCACTGGCGACACAGCATGGCAAGGGATATTAATTTATGCGACGAATGGAACGCGCAATAAAACGATAAACTTTCTCTACTAGGAAATATTGCAGTAAACTGTTATTTTCCGATTACGTAAGTCTCATAAAATATTTATGAGGCAACATTTTCCTGAATCAAAGAATCAGAATTGGCAATATCATTACATTGTCGGTTATTTTCCACCAACAAGGAAACGATGTGTGCCAAACATTTTGATGAGCACTTAACCCGTTGTCTGCCCCATCGATGTTATCTAACCACTAACTCAAAACTCGACCACGCTTCGATGAATCGTAACCACCCAAACGCAGTATAAACATGCACTAAAATGCACACAAAACAACAATGTAACAACCGTTAGATTCGTTTCTATTGTTGAGTGTAGTAAACTGAAATACAATGGAAACTAAGTCTCGAGGCGGCAAATATAAGTTTGTGGCCGCCTGTGCCAAAACAGTAAACTGCTAAAATTTACAACCAACTGAATGAAATGAGAAACTAATATTAGTTTGCGAGGGTTGTCACTTCACACGCATACTATTCAACTATTCATGATAAATGTGAAATGAGCCTGCGATCTGCGGCCAATATCACCCATGCCACAGTGTAAATAAGTATCAGTATTATATCTTCATAGAAAATGGCTGAAACGACGCGAATTCGAAATCTCAGTGTATATCAGTACGCAACATTACCGAGTGCGCGGCAGTTATGCACAGACGCGGAAGGTTTATCTACCGAATGGCCGTAGGTAATTATTACAAGGTCACACTAGCCAATCGAATAGTAGCTTGCCGGCCACATGAAGCTTGTACACAAGGCAGGATAGTAGAATCAGTGGTGCGGGTGCTACTAGCTTAAAAAATAGAACCCTATCATATTAAACTATTCTAGCTTGAGACGGTAGCTTACTGGCTTTCTCACTAGCTTAATTAGCCTAGAAATAAAGCTAGTTCTGTATACACGAAGCCTACTAGCTTGCTAGCTTACTATAGTTTGAAAAACTAAACTGGGCGTTGCGCCCGCGATGTCGCGCCAGTCTGTATGAGGCTTTAGGTATGTGCGCGGCGAGACCGAGGGGCAACCGCTCACGGCGACGTCCCGCCGCTCATTCGTCAACGCTTACGGTGGTGCCTCGACGCGACGCTCTTACATCAACGCTGCCCCCCCCCGCCTCGCCGCGCATTCCTAAGGCGCGGTACAGCGGTCGCGATCAAACTATAACACTGGCGAGGCGTTTCTCAAACCTGTAACTAAAATTTATTTTTGTTAATCATCCCGTTCGCATTCATCGACGGTCACCGTTCCGTACTTAATTATAGGATCTGGTGTAAATTGTCCAAAGTTAAGACGCTAGTGACAATTATAATTAGTTTGTGATGCCAAGTGCTGGTATTGATCTTATATACGACAATATTGACCTGGATTGTAAATGTCCTGGAGTGATAAGTTTAGTGGTTCGTAAATCATGATAAAGGTAAATAAGGAACAAGAATAGAACTAGATCTCGTAGAATTTAAAAACACTCACTTGAAATGATTTCAAGTGATTGTTTTTCAATTTGGAATTTGACATTTGCAACTGTCAATTAGTCTATGGGATTAAACAAACAGTCTTTGGGAGGTCCTAAAGAAGATCTAGTACAACACTCACACTCAAAACTCCTTCCCATGGACCCCCAAGACAGGAACTACAGACCGCCACCTGCTATGATCCATACATACTCCTTTTGATTCGTTTACGTTCATACATCTGCCAACTGCTTCGGTAAAACATTCACCGTTAAAAATTAGGTGAAATGAACACTAAGTGAACTAAGAGTGAGGCCCCATTAGTGCGTTGCGCTGCGTTGCGTCGTCGCAGTGGTTCGATCGCTATGGTTCCGATCCATTATTATGGAGACTAAATGCTTTGATCCGTTGCGACGACGCAAGGCAACGCACTAATGGGGTATCGCCCTTAGGTTAGGTGAGTGTCAATTCCTAGCATTAAATGGAATGACAGCTCACTTCAAACTCACTGTATCTAATTAATTTTCACGGTGAGATCTTTCAGAATAGACCGACTGGTCATAAACGCAGGCCGGTTACGAGTTCTACGCACCTGACTTTTATGAAGAATATTACCAATTATATCACTATAAATGTCCTTCTAGGGCGTCCCTTCACGGCGTTTCCACTCACGTCTGCGGCATACTTTTAGGTGATCTAGTACAAATTCGACGTAGGTAACTTTTGCCTCCTAGTTCCGCTTTCCTCCTACAAAAGGCACCTAGATGCGCGACACGAACGAAAGCCCGCGGAAAATTGTGGAAATACTTTTTTTTTAAAGCAAATGTGATGTGTGACTTAGACTCTAGCGCCGCGTAAAATGAACTTTAGTGTTGGCGCGGACTCTACTATCCAATAAATTAGTATATTTATCTTCTAAAGCTGTCATATTTGTTACAGTATTATATTACCGGTGTCTAATTTCACGCAAAGTATTCTAACCTCCTTATAATAACCGTAGCTTAACTTCATGTTAATAAATAATTCATCTTTTATTGAATAAGTACCTTATTGGTCTCAGACCACGGTATTTTGGTTTCAAGACTCGACTGCTGAGCAAGAGGTTTTGAATTCAATACCCAGGTCGGACAAAGTGTTACTGGTTTTTTTTCTATTGGAGTCTGACTTTCCTTTCAGGATTTTCGATAACTACCAAAATGTGGGAGTACTGCGTACCCTTTAAAAAAATACAAGCTTGACAAGTTAGACGGTTAGACCATTTATTGGAATCTGAAACCGTAGAACTGAACGTTTCATGACCAAAACTAAATTAGACTTTTCGTTTCGAGAAAACAATCATCTGCCAGACTATAATTTTGTTTATTCGAACGTTAGAATTAAATCTAGCACTAACTTCTACCTAAATAGAACTACGGACTATAACCGAGTAAAATGGAGCAAAAGTTTTCGTCCCTAATCCGTCACTATGTCGGATTATAGAAACAAGGTGGAAATAGGTGGCTTGTCGTCGCGATATGCCCAAAGCAGGCATTAAAACATTCGTCCATAGAGACTTATTTGTTTTGTATAGCTGTAAACATAATTATTGAATTTAATTCATGTAAACATCTCTTTATGCTTGACACTACACACGGCGGTAATTGATGGAATTAAGTCTAGAGCAATGACAAAAACAAGGAAATCCTATGCTTCATCATTCATTACCGTTAAAGTTAAATAACACAATAAACAAAACCTGATTTCAATTTTTTGAATTTCTTAGTACAGTACCTACAGTCAACCTTATCCACCACAAAAACAAGAAGTGGGCGGGCGCTTATCACATTGGGCTCTCAAAATCAACCGTGTGGATATCGACTACATAGAGGCCACATCGTAGCCACAACGCAACCACCAGCAGCACGCACTAGCGACCGGCAACATCGCAAACACCACGTTGCATCGTCGTATTCCTCTACAAAAGCCGAAGTCAATCTATCTGTTTGCAAACACTAGAGATGTGGTTACACATCGCAACTACTAGCGACAAAGCAACCATCGAAATGTTGTAGTTATCACGACGCAACTGCAAGAAGCTGCAGCAACACTATTTACACGTAACCACTGCTTGCCCACATTTTTTCGCTGCGATGTGGTGTGGTTGTGGTACGTGTGACTGGGTCGTTAATCCAATCACGTATGTCAAAATGTGATTCTTTTGTTGTAAGTATAATTTAAAATCCACGTTTTCACTTTAGTGTTTAGCGTTTAGTCCTGTAGTGCGAATAGATTATTTTTGTTCATAGATCATTTGCTAAGATCAAATGGTTTGTTCATCAGGCTGATGATTTGAAAACGTGTACACACAAACGACCTCCAGAATTGAGTACATAACAATGCCTCAACTGTCGTCTCTGCGTTCGACTGTACAATTTGAATTTCGAATACCTCTTTGAAGTGGATTGTTTCTAATTGTGCTAATGTATGGTGATGACGTATCCATCTAGTATTTGATTTCACGATCTGCGCCGCACTCGTAATAGCCAAACTAAACTGAGCATACCATAACAATTCAAATGCGATCTCGTTTACAAACGGCGCTGCGTATGACGTCACTCGCTAGTTGCATTATTTATGTGCCCGTTTTGTGTTGTCAGAATAGGGACTGGGACTGGGACTCGTGAATTGAGATTATATTTTACTTGAATAATTCATATGGGATGTTAAGGATTTTGTGAGTGGCGACTTTGTTAGCCGTCAGACATTTTCATTTTAGTTGTTCAGGGACCCAGATTTTTTCTGTCAAAAGTTGACTAGGGTTACGTTCTTTAGTGAATGAATGGATCAGATGTAGACCTCCTTCCGAGTTTTGTCTTCTTCAATTAAAAACGTACACGTGTTTGGTTTTGAATAAAGACGTCAGCACCCGGTGTATCTATCACCTATTCAACTCATTTAAAATTAAAAACAGAGTCTTTCATCTCTCGTAGCCATTCAAGATGTAGAGCGTTGAAAACGGCACAATTGTCTGAGACCTTGAGCTCTGAAATCGCGTATCGTCCTATTATAATGTCCCCCATTTGTGTATGACGCTTCACGTCCGATGCCGCGGGCTGGGTTAGCAACACAGATGTGTGTTCTTCGGAAACGGCTTTTGAAATGACGCGGTTGGACCAGCGTTATCTATTTTTCATGGTTTAGTAAAGCTGAGATGATGATTTTCGATTGTGTTTGAGAGTGGATTGATATTTGATAGCACGGGTTTATCTGAATGATAAAGGAATAACAAATAAACCCGTAGGTATTTACGTGTAATGATAAACTTATTTGTAAGCGAACTAGAATATTTGCCTAAGAAGTAGGGATGTTTAAAAGTATTCATGTAAAAGAAACAAACCTCACGTATTATTTAATGATTTATTCAAAACTTCTTTCCTTAAACTATTCTTTACATTCCTAGTCAATACGGGGTGGAACACGTATTATTTTAAACATAATAATATATTATTAATTAAAAATAAACTCGTCAGACAGGGCCGCAAAGAATTTATATTTTGTTTGTTTTTTTTCCATCATCGTCGGTTTCATAGCAACAGCAGAATTATTTTGGTTGTTAATGAAAAATAACACTTGCCCATTAGTCTTAACTCTTTCGAGCAGCTGTAACCCCTCAAGCTTGTATTTGTAACTGAAAAGACACTAGAAAATAACATTACTTACGCTAATCAATTAGTTTTGTCAGTGTGTTAGTGCTGTCATGTTGTTTACTAACGTTTTTAATAAAATTAAATTCATAACGTATTCCTAACATACAAAACCTCTTATAGGTAAAAAATAATAGGTACTGTAGATATTTTAAAAACCCAATTTATCACTTGACATGTGGCATTTCCATTACATGATTACACTAACATCGCACTGTTTTTTTGTCTCAACCTAATGAAGCGAGTAAAAACATTTTTTGACACCCAAATGTTACAAGTACAAGGATCTTCTGGCGCGTAGCCAAAATTAGAACTAACGTCGTCATCTTATTTTTGTCAATACTTCACATAACTTGTTCATAAACATGTTTACCAACAGCGCCCCCATGTCAACGTCATTCGGGCTCCAAAAGATCATTGTAGCACTCTAATTGAACTGTTGTTAAAATATAACTTTATATGTGTATAACTTTGGGTATGTGGGTGCTGTGTGGTCTGCAATAAAGATTTTATTTTGTAAATTATACTTAAACCTAAAGACCTTCCTGAAGTGTGCATTTTATTCCCAAGCTCACTAGACTCTTCCAGTAGCTAACTGTATATCTATGACAACTGAAGACCCGTCTAAAGGCCTATTCAGACAGAGCTACACACACGCTAATGGTTTCGACATGTGATGTGCATTACGGCGTCTACGGCAAACTATTCTATAAGCGGTTTGATAAAACAATATTATTTGAGGGACTTCTATCTAGAAATTGGGTGTTTATTATGGTTTTGTTGGTACTTTCGTGGTGTGGTGTGGCTACTACTGCATAATCAGCCTATTATGTTCCCACTGCTGGGACACAGGCCTCCGCGCTGTGAGAGGGAGGGGGTACTACTGACTTTATTACATGCATGCATGCTGAGTTTACCTGTAAGTGATTGTTACACTTTATTATGATTTTTTTGCCTCTGTTTCATTTGCTTTTACTAGTGTATACAATTGGTGGTGGACCAAATAAATAAAATAAAAATAAATAAAATTACAACTGCCGATCTATTCAGTAAAAATCTCACATTGACAACTTGGTGAAGTGCTGTCAATAGTGTCAATCCCTTTTTCTTTTTTGACGGTGGGAAATCTTCAAGTGACTTCTCCCGCTCTGGGCGGAGCGGAAGGGCGTGTCAGACTTTTACTGATTAAAACCCACCCGTGTTCCTTCAGTTGCCTGTTGCCAAGGGCCCTATCCCTTTCGGACTTTCCCGCAGCACTGACAGGATAGTGTCAATCCCTAGCATCAGCATTGCTAAACTGTAACCATCTCACCGTGAAAACTTAGGTGAAATTAGCTGTCATTGTCATCGATACCTACCTACTGATGCTAAGGCAGTGACAGTTCACTTCAAGCTCACTTCACCTAAGTTTTCGCGGTGAGATTTTTACAGAAACGACCGGCTGTAAACAATAACTGTAGTGAGATTATTACCGATTCTGTACCCGATTCGCTTGATAGTCATCGGCTATTATCTAAAACACATGTTAGGCGTACTATTTATGGAGCTATAAAATAACAAAGCATATTTTTCTTATTAATATCTTGAGCGTAGATCATATCAGATGTGGTAGATAAGTACCTCTATGTAAGTAATACTTAGTATACTTACATGTTTACGGTAACGAACAAGCCAAAGGTGAGGAATATACTTACTTTAGTCTATTTATGTTTATGGAGTTATAGCTAGCATATATCATGTAGCATGGAGGAGCTCGTGGCTAAGTAATAACAACCGCTCGGGTCGATCCATCAAGTTAAGCAACGCTTGCCGGGGTTGGTCCGTGGATGGGTGACCATTTTCACATATCGAGACTCCTCCGTGCCTCGGAAAGCACGTTAAGCCGTTGGTCCCGGCTGTCATTTGTGGATCTTTGACAGTCGTTACAAGTCGTCAGAAGCACGAAAGTCTGACAACCAGTCTATCCAAGGGGTATCGTATTACCCAGTTACTGGGTTGTGGAGGTCAAATAGGCAGTCGCTCCATGTAAAATACTGGTATTCAGCTGCATCCGGTTAGACTGGAAGCCGACCCCAACATAGTTTAGCCTTTTCCCAACTATGTTGGGGTCGGCTTCCAGTCTAACCGGATGCAGCTGAATACCAATATTTTACATGGAGCGACTGCCTATCTGACCTCCACAACCCAGTATCTGGGTAATACGATACCCCTTGGTTAGACTGGTTGTCAGACTTTCGTGCTTCTGACGACTCGTAACGACTGCCAAAGATCCACAAATGACAGCCGGGACCAACGGCTTAACGTGCTTTCCGAGGCACGGAGGAGTCTCGATATGTGAAAATGGTCACCCATCCACGGACCAACCCCGGCAAGCGTAGCTTAACCTGATGGATCGACCCGAGCGGCTGTTATTACTTAGCCACGAGCTCCTCTACTTGGCTTCACATGTCGTCGAGAAATATATATCAGACATGTTTCCTCACGGTGTTTTCCTTCACCGTTTTTGAAGCAAGTGATACATACTCATAAACCCTAAAAGTCAGAGGTGCGTGCCGTTGGGTTCGAACTCGAGACTTATGAAGTTATGACTTAGCAGTCTGACGGTCACACCACTAGGTTATCACTGCTCATTGGTAAATCTATTTATATGCCCAGTTTGGCACTAAGAAGTGCTACCATTTTTAAGCAAAATGATTCGGAACTGAGCATTAGAGAGAGAAATGTGACAAGATTTGTGACATTTGTCTCTTTGCGTTTATTCCTTCAAGTCACGAGGTCACAAAACAGTAGTTCTGTGTGAAACCAGGAACTTCCCGGTCCGTGAATGAAGGACCGCTTTGTTTGAAGAAACTGGGCGTACAGTTACTAATGAGCTCATTAACAAACGCACGACTTAGTGCGCCATTTGTAAAGGGAACCCTACCAAGTTGTAACATGCTGTAGAACACGAGATAGGGAAGGGCTACACTGGCATGTTTTACATACTCATAATGTTTACCAAGCCATGGCGTGATTTGATTATTCAGTAAAGCGACCACACATGCCATCAACATACATAATAAATTCAACGTTAATTACCAACTTTCCATACCTCATTATTATTCCCATCCTTCCCAACAATACCGCCCACTCACACCTACAGGACTCACGACTCTTCAATACCTCCACTTAATATTCATAACACTTCTAATAATATCAATTTTATATTCTTCTCTCGTTCAAGTCGGCTCGTCCGCGTGAACGAGGCATGGTGCCGGCGGTAAACGACCAATGCGTTTGCTGCAAACTGTTTACAATAGGTACGGATGCGTGTATGAGTGACGTAGGTGTACCGTTGTGATTTACTAGCACTTGAACTGAATATTTGTGTCTAGGCGCGTCTGGTCGAGCTTTGAATCTCCATTGATGCATTCCATGTCAGTGCGGTTAAAGTCCATGCTTATTAGTTGGCGAATGGATATTTGCTCGTGTGCAGTCTGCATCGTAATGGCTAGGCGATAAAAAACGAATGCATTCCGTCTAAAATGTTTAGTATACATGTGGCGGGCAATGATGTGTACCTTTGTGAATGTTGATCAGTTTGTGGTCCTAGGCTAAGAATAATGCACCCCATGCAAGTCTGCATGTTGCTAGGCTATTTTGCAAATAACACTAGACCGCTTAACCAGCCCTGAAACCAAATATGTTGACTGGCAATCTTTGCCTGCCATTTTTTCACTGCTAAGTATTCAAGACACAGAATTCTCGTTTCCTTCTAATACAAGAAAGCACTACTTATGTAATAGGTACGTGATATTATCCCAAAACTCAGCTATATTCATCAGTGAAAAAAAGTAAATAAAATCGTCTCGTCTTAATAAACGTTGACGTCTCAGGCCAAAATGCGTCAGAATCAGTATTGAGAGAGCTTTCGCATTACATTGAACACTAAGGACCCAAAAAAAATGGCCAAAAGTAAATAAACTCGTATTGTCTTAATAAACGTTGACGTCTCAGGCCAAAATGCGTCAGAACCAGTATTGTGTGAGCTTGCGCATTGCATTGAACACTAAGGACCCAAAAAAATGGCCAGAAGTAAATAAAATCGTATTGTCTTAATAAACGTTGACGTCTCAGGCCAAAATGCGTCAGACCCAGTATTGTGAGAGCTTACGCATGCATTGAACACTAAGGACCCAAAAAAATGGCCAGAAGTAAATAAAATCGTATTGTCTTAATAAACGTCGATGTCTCAGGCCAAAATGCGTCAGACTCAGTATTGAGAGAGCTTTTGCATTACATTGAACACTAAGGACTTAAAGCTCCTTGATTTACATTCGCCCCAGTCTGCAGTGTAATTCCATCGTCGATAAAAGACGATGCATTCGGTGCAAATTGTTCTCAATATGTAGTACAGATGCGTACGAGTGGAGAGAGAGTACCGTTTTAATGCTTAGTGTTGTGTAAATACTTCGTATATCACGTATGTGTTATATGACGCGTCATAAAAGGCTTCCGATGTCAATGCTTTATGGCTCTTATGATAGACCGTGAATAACAGTTTGAGTTTCGCATCTTATTGGAATAAATCCTACTAGCTGTTGCCCGCGACTTCTATACTAGTTAGGATACTATTAAATGAGTAATATCCTAACTATCCTAACTTATCACTATATATTATAAAACGAAGTCTGTCTGTCTGTCTGTTCGCGATAAACTCAAAAACGACTGCACCGATTTTAATGCTGTTTTCACCAATGGATAGAGTGGTTCTCGAGGAAGGCTTTAGTATATAATAACCGACATCCACGCGGGCGAAACCACGGGCATCAGCTAGTAATATTATAAATGCGAAAGTGAGTTTGTTACGCTTTCACGGTATAACGGCTGAACAGATTTGGATGAAATTTGGCACAGGGCTAGACCATGACCTGGAGAACGACATCTTTTCATCCTGGATCACAGACGAAGTCGTAGGCAACAGTTAGTATAATAAAGAGAAAAGATTTGATTTTTTCTATATTTGTTTGTTTCGCTTTCACGCTAAAACGGCTGAACGGATTTGGATGAAATCTGATACATGGGTAGACCATCACCTAGGTTAGGACATAGAATACTTTTTATCCCGATATTCCCACGGGATCAAGACATATACGATGAAACCGCGGGGCGCAGCTAGACCTATAATCTCAGATTTTAGTACCCTGTTTGTAGCTTACTCACAGCTTTCGCCACCTGCAGGAAGTGACAGAGGTCTATTCTAAAGCCACAAACGGTAATGTTATGTCTGTGCCTTCACTTATTCATGCCCATTCGCCATAAAACTTTATAGACTTGTCCCACTGACTAAAGTAGTTGCTTTGTGGTATTACGATGTGTCATAGGAGGCTTAGACTATGTTTAATCTTCTGGGTTCCAAATAGGTTCATCTTCTTTTCTAGATGTATTAGTGGCCATTAATTATGTGTTAATTAAGCTAGTATTATCAGATAAGTTTATGACGAAATAACCTTGAAGCGAAGCCTAATATCAAGTGGAATAATATCAACCTGTAATGATACAATTCGAGCATTACACCACCGAGTTACATTACATGCGAAAGCTCTTCAGTCAGGGAGGGGTATTGTAACATAATGCTCAAAATCTAATCTGTAACGTTACATTACAGGCGAATGCTCCTGGTGAAGGAGCACCTTTTGGCGCAGCGGGGTGATGGCGTAACACACTAACAGTAGCAATGACTTTCATTTTGAGAGTTTAACAAAATTCATTGCCTATACGTTTTTGAGCAGACAAGTTTTTCGAACATTATTAAGTAATAGTTTAGCAATATACTTCAAAATCATTCAGATTTTGATTGAAAGTATGTTGTTCTTTTTTTTTGTAATAAGCGTTTAGTTCGTGCAGAATAAATAATAAAAAAAACAGAATAGAAAATAAAAAATAAATCCGAATGAACTTGCACGCAGCAGCACTCCCGCGTGTAGCGCTGTTTGGAATCATACCTTAAGGTTGTTGCGCTAGGGTGGCCCGCGAAATTCAAACTTTCTTACGTTTTTTGCAATTTGCAGGTCAGTATCAGGTTGTATGTTGATCTAAATATGATTTGCGGCCGTAACAAATGTGGATTTACAGAATTATAATCGGCAATACAACTCTCTAAGTTCATATATGTGCCAAATGTCATGATTTCATGAAATAATCAGTCTGAACATGTGCTAAATTCAAATTTTGTAACATTTTTTGCAATTTTGCAGGTCAGACCTGATATCTCCCATAGATTGCAAAAGAGACTGCAAAATTGCAAAAATTTGAATTTCGCGGGCTACCTTGGCGCATCCCCCTTAATTCATAAATTGTTTGCTTCATAATGAAATAATTATTTCAGAAACAAGAGGTAAATTGCCTTAACCTCCACCAAAGCCATTTAAAGATGATTCATACTACAAAGCCGTTGCAGTCTTGTAGTTGTCTATGGACAGGCAATACATTGCCATCGGGTGTAGATTGCATGGGTGACGCAGATGTACCGTTGTGAATACTGTAATGTGTATTACTGTCTCAAGGTACGTCTGTCTGTCTGAGAGTATTGTTATGTAAAGGTATGTAACGTTGTTTACATAAATGTATATCTAATGAACATTGTTCTAAGTGTGGGTGTGAGAAAATGCATCGATACGCATAGAATTAATGACGTCTTTTGTAAATTAATGCAGCTTCAATATCTTAGGCTTGCAGAAAAAATATCGAAATATCGATATTTTTTGTTCGATATATCGATATTTTCAGGCGATATTTATTATTTCGATATATCGATGTATCGATATAAAATATCAAGTATCGAAAATGTATCAAAAACGATATATTTTCAATAGCAACACCGTTGTCGCCACTGACTAAAACCGCTGGAATTCAGAGCCGTTAAAATGATTAGTAATTTTTTTTTCTAGTTTGGTATTTAAATGATTATAAAACTTGAACTACATAAAGTAATTTTTTTTTTTGAAATACCTCCGATATATCGATATTTTTTTTTCGATATATCGAAATCGATATCGATATTTTTTTTAAATATCGATACGATATATATCGATACTTTTTTACACTTCTTGCATCCCTACAATATCTTACTTTTGCGCTAGGTATTATAAGTGTTTCCCAGGCGACGAATGGCATTTTTACTGAACATAACATCACGCTTGTATTCCGGAAAGGGATGGGCAGAGGTGTACCTATAATACTCCCACATTTCGCCAGTTATGGTTGAGTCCCATGTAATAGGGGGCGAGCCTATCGCCATCAACTGGGCACTTGGGCTGCTACTGAGAAACTCCAGATGGAAAAACTTAGTAACACTTTGCTCGACCCGGGAATCGAACC
The DNA here is from genome assembly GCA_947522985.1 of Lithophane socia. Lineage (NCBI taxonomy): Eukaryota > Metazoa > Arthropoda > Insecta > Lepidoptera > Noctuidae > Lithophane > Lithophane socia. Next base: position 11,896,620 of record OX383255.1, on the reverse strand, counting down.
CAGGACCTCATGGTCAGCAGTAGCCCTTGCGACCACTAGGCAGACGTTTTACTGATAATTGAAAATAATATTATAGCTATGCTATGACCACCATTAGTTTGTCGAATGATAATCACATTCTGACAATTACATATAAAGCAGAACCAATTAGTTTTCATAGTTTTCTTTGAAAGGGTTTTTGCATAAAAAGTCGTACCTAATCAAAGAAAAGTTATTCAAAGTAATAAGAACTTGTTTTAAATCATATTCTAGTTCAGACCCCAAATTCTAACAAGCTAGGAAAAATTCCAGACCCCTTATTAAAAGTTAGTACAATCTACACTAATATTATAAAGAAACGAAAAGATTTGTATTTTTGTTTGTAATTAATAAACTCAAAAACTGAACAGATTCGCTATATTATTAATTATTACTGAGTAACATAGGCTATAATTTATAAAGATATCACGCAGGCGACGCCCCTGGCGGAAGCTGGTTCAATACAAAGCAAGCATTAATTATTAAATTACCATTGACAAAACAACTAACACATCGCTTTTAGAATAAAAAATGATTTATTAATAGGTAAGTACTGACTGAGATACCTACCTATGTTCACAAGAACATCTCCCATAAGTGTAAGCTAGGTGGTTCCTTTGTAGCATCAATCATAGGTTATCGACATTCAACTCTTTCATACTTTTTTTAGCAAATGCTTGTCTGACGATGTATAATAATGCCTTCTTCACTGTTATAAATATGCATTTTCTAACACTACCGGTGTCATTGACCCTTCAATTCGAAATTCAAATTCGCGTATGGAACCGCAATCGGTACGCACCAAACTATGACGCATCGGTGCATTTGAAATAAAAGCAGAGAGTAAATATTTGATAGGGAACGAGGGATGACGCGACCGGACGGACGTATGTTGACTAGAATACTAATTACTTATGTAGGTACCTACAGAGCTTTTACCATTCCCGAGCCAAAATGTTACTCATTTTTCCACGTTGCACCGGAAACGACGCGCGAACTGTGAACTACGTTTTTTTTATCCGTAAAAGCCTATTTTAATTATTTATTTCTCTTTGTTTACAGGTAAGCTGAGCAAAAAGTTCACTCCAATGTAAGTTAAGTTGTTCGAAGCGGAAAAACCAACTTGAACTTTGAATACTTTTGCGTAACTTTAGTTTACTCTGTGTTCCGCAAATTCCCGAGGCGCTGGCGTCGCATTCAACGTTGCGAGCAGATGGTTCGTATCTAGGCAGACACGCGTAACTCCACCATGTAAGCGAGTTCGGGCGAAATAGTACAGATGGCGTTGTTTTAAATTTAGTTAATTTTCCCAAATTGTTTACGGATACTTTTTTTTGTTAATTTCGAGTGATTATTGAAGAACCAAATATTTATGAACTTAAAACAAACTTTTTAGTGTAAAAAAGTTTGTGTTATAAAAAACTACTTAGAAAAACTACAAAAAACCTGTTTATTAGCTAATTATATCAAACAGTTTGGTAGTCTTGTAATTTTCATAATAATTACGCGAAATATACCTAATCCTTTTTAAATTTATTTCTTTGTTTCCACCAAGGAATAATAAATCCGACCTCGGTGTGCCTAGTTCATCACAATCGCAAGCCTTCTCAAAATGATTAAAAATACAAAGTTATTCTACAAAATTTCAGATGTAGAGGAAAAAAGGACAAAATATTGTTTCAGAAAACCTAAGTTAATTACTTAGATTTTTCTTTCATTTCGTATTAAATAAATATCTACAGATCTAACGTTTTGAAGCTTTTGTAAAGTTAAGATATTAATAATGAATTGTAAATATAACACTGAATTTGTTGTTGTAACCGTTTTAGGTGTAAAAATGACATTTGGGGAGTTACCGAATACTTTTTTTTACATCTAAAACTAAATATTCAGTGTAACAATATTAAATATTGCATTTCATAATCAATATTTTAGATATTAGGTAGTGCTATTTCATATTTCCATACAGTAATATTATTATTGACAAATTAATCAAAACAGTGAAATATTTTTTTGACAGCTATTTGCGACGTTGCCCACTCAGAATGCACCGCACGCTCATAAGTAATTAATTCTTAAAAAAATCATAATTCGGCTCGCTTTAAAGTATTTAATTCTTATACCTAAACACAATGAGTATTGCAACGCATTTCCTTTTAAAAATAGATTTCGTCAGTGTAAAACCAGCATTCTTCGACTGCCCATATCCTAAATAAATATCACGAGTTCGTCTCCAAATTTCGTGTGGTTGGTGACTGCCTGGTGCCAGAGTTTTAAAGCCGCCCAAGGGTTTCTGACCTGGCTTCTCATTTCGTCGAGAAATATCTCTCAGGTTTCGTCACGATGTTTTCCTTCACCGTTTTTAAAGCAAGTGATAATTATACAATACGCACATGAATCCGAAAAGCCAGAAGTGCGTGTCTTGGGTTCGAACTTGAGACCTATGACTTGGCAGTCCAACGGTCACACCACTAGGCTATCACTGCTTTAAAAAAACAAAACGAACAATTAAAGATATTCATCTTTTATATTTCGCTTCGCGATTGTTGAATTCTTATATCCGTATATCCGGCGACCTTATGCATTTCTTATGATGCCCAACTCGGGAAGCTTTTGAGACAAATGTACTGCCATTTAAATGGAATATTCAGTATTGTAGCATCCATTGTAGAAATTTCTTATTCACTGTTTAAGCGAAGTACTTGAATAGCGTGGGGGATTCCAGTATTTGCGAGCCTGATAGCTTGTTGAATTGACTATGTAGATGTTATTGGGAAGTTGTAAGGTGAATGTATTGAACGTTTATGTAATGTATGTGATCTAAGGGTTCTAGATTTGAGTGAATTACCTACAATAGAATTGAAATAACTTCCATTGTAATATTGTTTAGACGATGCAACTTTTTTTGTTGCTTCAACTTATTAATGCCACAGGGAATTAAAACGCACCGTGTAAATCAGGCTTAAGTGAAGTTTCTAAGGGTATAACACACTGGCGATTTGCGAGCGTGTTTTCAATGAGGCTATTGTTGAACACCCTCGCTGCCTGTGCGTAGCGAGCGTGTCAGATGAGGGGAATGAATACTATATGTATAGTATATGATATTCCCCTAATTAGTAAGGTTTGAGTTAGGTTGATGGCCCGCAGACACCAACAGCTTCCAGCAGATCCTCGATAGCTCCGAAGTTGATCATGAAAAGAGAAAAATAAAATTCATTATAAATCTGTAGCAGAGCCCTATATTATATCCCACTTTTAATGTCCAATTAGGGGAATATCATATACTATACGTATACCATTACATATAGTATTAATTCCCCTTATCTGACGAGCGCGTACACACCACGTGTGTGCAACGAGTTCGCTGAAGTTTCGTAACTAGAGCGAAACAAGTGAGTGTATAAAATTATGAAAAGGCGGAGAACACGTGATGTGGTCGCGACTACTTCGCTTCGCACCCACAGACAGCACGTTCACAAAACGCTTCGCTAGAAACACGCTGGCAAATCGTCAGTGTGATATCGCTCTAAGGACGCAATCGTACTATTTTAATTTTTTACCAAATCTAAGCCCATTATTTCAAGAGGGAAACTTGATAATTATCATACTACATTGTTTCATATATAAAGAAAGACAGAATAACATTTATTAGGGCACAGTTTCTGAAACACAGTATGCAAAAAAAAAAAGTGAATATAATGTTTTAACAATAATGTGTGCCTAACGGCTGCGCCAAAAAGGTTCATTTCAGCATAAATGCCAGACAAATGCTGAAAAACACAAATGACAAATGCAAATAATAGAAATTAAGTATGAGGTACACCATTTCCTAGATATTCTTAATGTCTTCGTATTTTATTAGGTACAATACCATTGACTAGACCGAAGTTATCATGTTTCATAGTTGCTTCAATTTTCTTACACCAGCACTCAGAATAACTGACTTACCTATAAAACGCGCGCAATCGTTACCTGTATTTAAGAGACTTGTGAAGGAGCATTACTTGTTGTTGTGATCTTGTTCTCATAGCTTTAATAATCTGTACTCGTCATTTATTTTTCGTTGCTTACTTATATATTCTTTTAAAGTCAGTACCTATGTATGTATTTATGTATCTATTATATAGCATATATATATATATATATATGCTATATAATAGATACATAAGTATCTATTATATAGCATATATATATATATATATATGCTATATAACGGCTGCGCCAAAAAGGTTCATTTCAGCATAAATGCCAGACAAATGCTGAAAATAGATACATAAGTATCTATTATATAGCATATATATATATATATATATGCTATATAATAGATACATAAATACATACATAGGTACTGACTTTAAAAGAATATATAAGTAAGCAACGAAAAATAAATGACGAGTACAGATTATTAAAATTAGATACAATATACTTTAATAGATATATATATATATATATATATCTATTAAAGTATATTGTATCTTTTGGTAAGTTTAAGTACCTACTTATTATTTTGCACCAATGACAGCCCCATTTATTATGTCCACGCAATCACTGTCCATTCTAAGATTGCCTGGAAGAGATCGCAGAAAGCGATAAGGCCGCCCATTGTATGTTTTATAGTGTTAAATTTATTTATTTTCGCAATGTATTTTCTGGTTTACAATAAAGTATATATAAATAAATGTTGATATCAACCTAAACTGAAACTTTCCCCAAATCTATTTAGAAAACCACTCATCGTTTCATCAATTCCAATTAAAAAAAAATCACCACTATGTCGAGTATACCTACATTGAAACTGTAAAAGTAAAAACTGTAGATCAGAGCTCAAGATTGCATTTAAATGTTTCATTTAAGTCGTCCAATGGCTCGGAAACGGTTGAGAGAAAACCTTTGGGAGCATTAAAATATTATGTAACGGGCAAAAATAACAGATGGTCTTCCGTAAGGTAACGAACTGTAAGATGTACTATACTGCGTTCGCGATTTAGTTTTTAAACATGTAAACAAATATGTGTTGTTGGAAAATCGTCTTTAACACACACTCATTAAGTATAATTTACTTTTTAACTTTTTCAGTAGTATTAGTCAATATATTTAATTTACATTAAGCATAATTTATTTAATTTACACGAAGCATAAAGTTGATATTTGTTTAAGTGGGAACAACATCAATTGGAAACAAGGATTTGGATAGACTGTAGGTAGCTCTCCTCACAAAAGAGGGCCCGTGGGCTCCCCACAATGTTAGCTCCGGGATATATAAAGTTGTTTGCCTAAAATATTGTTATTTACTTATCATTTTTGTGGCAAATCTGCGGATAATCGAGGTTTGTTTACGTGACAAAAGTGTCCTTTGAAAAGGACAAAGGAAAAGCTTTCTGTATGTTTCGTGTGTTTTATGTAAGTTATACCTAAATATGGAATTGGTCATGTTTTAGTCATGTGAACTATTTGTTACTGACGTTACTTTATTCATTTTGAACCTAAAAATGCTTTTTCTCAAACTAATTGGAAATTCGAACATTATTTTGACAACCTTCTTCGAGATAAATTGAAAATGCTTTATTGGTCAAATACATGCGATTAGGCGGCCGGCAATGTAATTATGAAAATCCATACCTGTCGGGTTATTTAAAAATGGAACGAACTTTTTACGTTGACACATTGCAACTATGGAGGTAACTTATCAAAGATTGCAAATAGAGCTGTTTAAAGAAGGAACAAATGAAAATACGGGCGCCTGAAAAAATATCGTCGTTCGTCCTTGATTCTAGGATTTATAGTTAATTTACTTAGTTTGAATTTCCGCGCATTATTTGAGAAAAGTATTTTAAACTCCGCAACAACCAGACTGAAGGTCGATAAGTAATTACTTCATTTCTAAGTGATATTGATGTTCCCTAAAATCGACCAAGCGAATATTTATTGACCACCACTCTATCTAAGCCACAGATACAAAATAGTACCTACAAGTACAGAAGATTCACTCCGCAAAATCATTTAAATAAATAGCGACTCTTGCTACAACACAATAAAATGCAATTCAGGGTGTAGGCCCCGCTCGCCCCTTGGATCTGGCCCCTAATTACCTAAGTGTACCCACTCGCCCCTTCGAATATGAGATGGCCCCAGTCGCCCCCGATTGTTAGTAGGTTATAATTAGTACAGTCAGCACTCGTAAGTTTTTAAATACTAAAATAAATATTTTTTTCTTAAAACTTCAATCAAAATCTAACAAAAAGTACTAGGCTTGCATGAGTTCAAGATAGTATTACAATCATTAGTATTATCCCAATAATAAGATTTGGATGAGAGGGACATAAATAGTTTATAACTAAAAAAAAGTACTAGGCTTGCATGAATTCATGATAATATTACAATCATCAAGTATTCTTTAAACTTTAATCAAAACCCAAAAAAAACTACTAGGCTTGCATAAATTCACGTTTAGTTATACTTGGAGGTAAGTACTAAACTAATTAGCAAATAACGCAAAACGCATCCCTTCCACATTATAATACGAACATAGAAAAAGAAAGCATTATATATACGACTCTCTCAACGGGTAACATATTTTAACAAACCTTTTGTTTATTGGACCCATGAAAAAAGGTTCCTTTTGTTATAATAGGTAAGCCAGGTAGCAAAAACTATCACAAGTGTCACGAGTTGGTGAGATTACAGATAGAGTTATTAAAGTAATCAAATATAGCGTTATTCATAACGTGTGCATTTTTCTGTCTGACTGTACCTTTTTTGGTTAAATTTCAAAGGAAATGCCGCAAGGGGCGAGTCGGTACGTCAAAATAATTCTTTAAATGTCAATTTTCCTCTCGCCCCTTCGTAAGGGGCGAGTCGGTACACAAAAATAATAAAAAACGGGGCGAGTGGGACATTTTAATCTAAGGGGCAAGATCCAAGGGGCGAGCGGGGCCTACACCCAATTCAGGTCGCACAGCGCTAATTACTTACAGTTATATTCACCTAGAGTCTAGAGTTGCCTTTCTTTCTAACGTTACGCTTTTATCTTCTGACTGCGTTATGCTCACTGAATTGGCCCGACAAGTCGAGCCCCACGTACTTGTAGCTTCATACCTAAAATGCGGAGTGCGCCTGGCCTGATTAAGCTCAGTCAATTATAAACATTTCTATCACCCATGTCATTCACAGTCAACTAACGCCAAACACCATATCAAAGACACATACCTAAAGATCATTACTCAAAGAAGGTCCTGACAAATCGTTTCTAGTTCATTGAATGATTGATTCATTCGTTCAATAATAGGCTGGCAGCCAACAGGTGAACGATGAACGGTGAACGTCTGATTTACTAACTCTTAATGCTTTTCCAAATCACTCGAGCCTAATTCTTTGGATTTTCCCTTTTCAAAATCATGTGACGGGGGTCTTTTCCTAATGTGAATTGGGTCCGCTGAGACGTTTTAGGGCTTGAGTCGATGTGAGATAAACCGGAGAGGGTTTCTGATGATTGATTTTTCCGGAGTCACACGTAATCTGTTTGATTTATGCCCTAACACGTGTGACTCCGGAACTCTCGTGTGATTTTGAATTTTTCTGTCTGTGATGTCTTGTTTATACCTTTTTAGTTGACTTTTTTGTCCTAGATGGGTAATTGTTGTTATTGATATGTGAAAGGGGCTGTGGCTAAATAATGATAGCCGCACGAGTCGATAACAGATTAAGCTACGCTTGCCGCGGTCGGTCCGTGGATGGGTGACTATCCATTACATATTATCGAGACCCCTGCCCTTTAGCCTCAGAATGCAAGTTAAGCTGTTGGTCACGGCTGTCTTTTGTAGATCTTTGACAGTCGTTACGGGTAGTCGGAAGACCAAAAATCTGATATCCAGTCTTGCCATTTGGTATCGTTTGCCAGTAACTGGTTTGTGGAGGTCAGATAGGCAGTCGTTCCATGTAAAATACTGGTATTCAACCGGTTAGACTGGAAGCCGACCCAACATCGTTGGGAAAAGGCTAGGCAGATTGATAGAAAACTTTTCGTATTCCTTGCCTGCATTAAAAATTCTTCAGCAATTAAACTTTAATTAATAAAACCTTAATTGTTTTACAATTGTTTATAGACCAAGCAACTTTCTGAATTAGTTGGCCTTCTTTAATTAGGGACGGTATATTTACGAACTTTTAGTCTCACTTATTATTCATAGTTTCATTACCTAGTTAAACAGGCCAAGTCGCCATGTTTATCTGAAAATGAAAAAAACTTGGAAGTTTTTTTAGTGTGCTGTAGGTAAAGTAAGACTACCTTCACAATTCGAGACTAGTTTCTTAATGGTTCTTGGTTTTTAAAAGTCTTCTGATTCGTAAGCTCACTTGGCCGGTTTTTAAATGTGCTGAAACCAAATTCCTAAATGTTTTTTTTTCAAAGATCTTGAAAAATGTCTGCCTTGTCATGTCTATCTTTAATTTGCTTGACCCATTCTACCAAACGCATCTCTGGCAGTTACTTGGAACATTTTACTTTGAACCTTAAGTTCTGAGTTGAGCTCCTCGGTTGCTGACAAATGCTTGCACTGAGTGGACAGGTCCACTCAAATCTGTGTGGTTCTTTCCTCAAAAGACCATTTCAGACATTAATCTATATGCTAAGTAATAACAGCCGCTCGGGCCGATCCATCAGGTTAAGCTACGCTTGCCGGGGTTGGTCCCTGGATGGGTGACCATTTTCACATATCGAGACTCCTCCGTGCCTCGGAAAGCACGTTAAGCCGTTGGTCCCGGCTGTCATTTGTGGATCTTTGACAGTCGTTACGAGTCGTCAGAAGCACGAAAGTCTGACTAGTCTAACCAAGGGGTATCGTATTACCCAGTTACTGGGTTGTGGAGGTCAGATAGGCAGTCGCTCCATGTAAAATACTGGTATTCAGCTGCATCCGGTTAGACTGGAAGCCGACCCTAACATTGTTGGGAAAAGGCTAGGCAGATGATGATGTCCTCATATGACCTGACCAAGATTATGTCTGGACTTTAAAAGAGACTACGAGTTCTGAGTTTGTTTCGGCCTTTCTTCTCAGAGTAGTCAGATAGGAAACGCCGACCTCAGGTAGTTTAAAAAAAAAAAAAATTAATCTATATTTCCTATTTACAGAATAAACAATTTCATTCCATTTCAATTTCATTTTACTTCAATTTCATTTCAATTTCATTTCATTTCATTTATTCAATACCTACTCTTACGTACAATTTATCCTAGATATATAAGTAATATTAATGCGACTCTCCCCTCGTAAGAAGCTTTCTTAGGAAAAGATCGTGTGTCATAAACTATGATTTTGCTCTATGAATATTATGGCAGTTGAGTGCTGAAGGCAAAAAGCCCAAGAGGGACAAATAAATTGCTCTATTGTCTATTCATGACCTTGTCTTATTACGCACTATTTGATTTTTGGCGGTTCTTACTTGATAGTTTTGTGTTTGGTTGTTCTTGTTTTTAATAAATAGATGATTATGTTATTTTTGGTTTAAGGTTTAGTTCAAATACAGCTAAATTACGATTGTTGACCCATTACCGGGTCCATGGGTAAATTTTAATTACCATTAGGACCACCATTATTATCACTGTGGTTCCATTAGGGATTTTTCACGGACTTCTGACGAAGTATATCGATAGAAAATGAAAACCATCAGTTGCATACAATAAAGTTTACTCATTTATAAGCAAATATAGTTATTTATGATATAAGTAAAAAAAAAAAAAAAAAAAAAAAACATTTATTTTGACCAAACATTGTACACATTTGATAAACCTGCCAAACTGCGCGGCAGTTTGTCGGCAGGATTAGCGCTCGTCTTAAAAACATTTGGTTTACACGATCTAATTAAACATATCTAAGTACTTAGGTAGAAACATAGTACAAGGACGGTAAGTTTGTTGTTGTTTTTTTTTTTTTTGTTGTTGTCCCTCATCCTGTTAGTTATTGTCACATGTTGCGACCATTGCATTCAGCAGTTCAGCCTTTAAGTGCGGAAAGTAGGTGATTTCCGACGAGTGTATCAGCCGACACGAGTCAGAAATCATCTTACGCACGTGTACCATACAACGTTTTACTATGTCCGGCTGTCGAGCGAATGCGTTTCTGACACCTGTCAGTTGGACAATTTCTAGTAGTAATAAGGATCAAATTCGCAAAACACATATTCGTTAGTATGAAACTGACAGGTGTCTAGAACGCAATCTCTCGACGCCGACGGCCGGACTGTAGGTCAGTGCTCAGTGTCAAAGTGTAGGGTATATTTGGGTATATATTTGTAGCAAATGTAGCAAAACGCCGTTCGAGGATAGACAGCAAGAGGATAATAAAGCCTGTCTTCCTATTTATCTTATAGCTCGTGGCTAAGTACTAACAGCCTGCATGGGTCGATCCTTCAGGTTAAGCTTCACTTGCCGGGGTTGGTCCGTGGATGGGTGACCATCTTTACATACCGAGACTCCGTGCCTCGGAAAGCAGTTTAAGCCTTTTGTCCCGGCTGTGATTCGTGGATCTTTGACAGTCGTCCCAAGCCCGAAAGTCTGACAACCAGTCCTACCAAAGGGTATCATATTACCCAGTTACCGGGTTGTGGTATAGGCGGTCTCTCTATGTAAAATACTGGTATTCAGCTGCATCCAGTTAACCTGGAAACTGACCCCAACATAGTTGGGAAAAGGCTAGGCCAATTTTTGACCTATTTATATCATTCAGTACCTTTGGTATCGGGTTCACAAATTAAACCTCTCCCAGACACACACCAAAAACATACGTTCCTATTACCCAAGGTCCCAGACACACGGCACAAAACAAAACTTATCACAACTTTATCCGACTAATCCTGGTCTTTATTCTTCGTTGTCCAAATCCTAATGTTTGCTAAGCCTTGTCTTATTCCCACCAATAATAAGTGTGTCCCTTATTTGGGACATTGGGACGTTAGTTGAATTCTTGGCAGGGGTGAGACAGTGAGGGGTGGGATAGTGGTGGGACATCTGCATAAATACGTAAAGCGGTCACGTTCGAGCCGACGACCACGCGTTTAACTTGTATCGTCTATGGACAAGGCGGGCTCGTTTAGACGGGCGAGTTGGGAGAGGCGAGTAGCTGGCGCGAGATACTGTTTTGTTGCTGAAGTCTTTTGGTCAGTTGACTGGCCAAAGCGGTTATTTAAACCAGGAATAGGAAGTGCGCTTTATAATAACGACCGTGATGCAACAGGACAGCAACTTTTATGTCTTATCGGTTTCATAATATTATATCTATCTGGTAAGATCTTAGTAAGAAAAAAAACAACCGACTTCAAAGAAAACACTAAAAAAGTGAAAAATAACTTTAATTTCGGAAGTCGGTGTCTTTGCTTTTTAATTTTCGTTTTTTGCCACCGACTTCCGAAATTAAAGTTATTTTTCACTTTTTTAGTGTTTTCTTTGAAGTCGGTTGTTTTTTTTTGTAAAAAGTTTTTATTTTTCACTTTTTAGTGGTGGTACCTACCCCACACAAGTTACTACCTGCATTGCTATTCTGTAAACATCACGCCGTGAAAACTTAGGTGAAGTGAGCGTGGAGTGAGCTGTCAGTGTCATCCCACCTGATGCTAGGGATGTCCAAGCTAATACATTTACAATCATAATCGAGATTTAATAATATTTTAAAGCTAGTAGGTATTTAAGTGTCTAAACATTAGTACTATTCAGGGATGATAAAATAGAATAATAGATATTCAGTCAGAAACTCAATTTTGTTTTACCTACTCAATATTTTTCCTAGACTAGTCCCGCGAGCGCGTTACGTAAGTACCTACTTACAATAAATAATATAAAACATACCTACCCGTTTAATTAAGCAAGCTACTAAAGAAAATGCGCATCAATATAGTTTGTTAATATTTACCCATTGTTAGACTGTTTATTTATATCAACGCAATCGCGGCTCAGGCTATAGGACTTAGTCTAGGAAAAAAATTGAGTAAGTAAAACAAAATTGAGTTTCTGACTGAAAATCTGTTTTTCTATTTTATTTAAAGCCTCCTTAAATAGTACTAATGTTTAGGCATTCAAATAATAGCTTTAAAATGATATTTATTAAGTATCAATAGAATTAGAATAAAAATATTATTAAAATCTCGATTATGATTGTAAATGTAATGCTTGGGCATCCCTAGCTTCAGTGACACTGACAGCCCACTCCACGCTCACTTCACCTAAATTTTCACCTAGGTTTTTACAGAATCGACCGGCTGCTATGTAAATAACAGTGAAGGAGTCTAATAATTATATCGTCTACATAGACTGTGGGAAAAATACGTAATATTGAAGCTAGCTCAAAAACTACGCAAGCAAACTTAATAAAATTTATATGGGACCATCTCGGGAGTATACCCTTTCGAACTTTAAAATCGGTTCACAAACGGCGGAGTAATCGGTGAACATACATAAAAAAAAAAAAAAACAATCAGCCGAACGTAGTACGTAGGTATGTAGATCCTCCTCCTTTTTAGAAGTCGGTAAAAATGAGATGACATCGCAAAATAATATCATCAATATTGATGGATTTTTGTCACCTGATTCTTAATCGCTGGGAAAATCTTATCATAAACGTACGAGAAAACGATCTTATCGATTGTATTACTTTATCGATTACGATATTACTATCATACCTATTTAACACTATCGTATTTTTACGCGGTAACGCATCAATAAAACTCCTTGGTTTTAGTCTGAATTAAATAAGTAAATGCATAGTAAAGTATTCAGTAGTAAAAAGAAAGCATAGAATGCTTTCAAAAACTGTTTAGTTGTTTCGTAAAACATGTCAAGTTGTCAGTTTATTTGAACACGCTAGGCTAGTTGCCTAGCATGTTCAACTAAACTGACAACATGACATCTTTATGTACCGCGTCGTATCTTTCAAAGCAAATGTGTTAATTTGCGAAACACATTAATAAATCAATTTGATTGCGAATCAATACAGCCTATCTAGTATTTAGCTTAATTGCGGACACATTACCTAATTGACTCTAAAACTAATTTGACATCTACATAAATGTTAGCTTTAGTTGTGTAGTTCAGTAAATATGTTTATGTTTATTTGTGCTGTCTGGTTGGTAAATTAATTCAGATAGGGATACGATATACCACTAGGATAGGAAGGTTGAGGGTTTTAACAAACTCAAATTCTGAATTGATTGAAATAACACAGTGTTCATATCTGACATATTTTCCATCACTATATGATTTGGTTGGAGGAGCTCATAGCTAAGTATTTATATATATCAGCCGCACGGGTCGATCCAACAGGTTAAGCTACGCTTGCCGGGGTTGGTCCGTGGTTGGGTAACCATCTTTACATACCGAGACCCGGCTGTTATTCGTGGACCTTTGACAGTCGTTACAGGTCGTCAGAAGCCCGAAAATCTGACAACCAGTCTTACCAAGGGGTATCGTATTACCCAGTTACTGGATTGTGGGGGTCAGATAGGCAGTCGCTCCATGTAAAATACTGGTATTCACTATTCAGCTGCCTCCGGTTAGACTGGAAGACGATCCCAGCGTAGTTGGGAGAAGGTTAGGCAAATAGATTTTTAAGTAATTATATGATTCCTTTCATGGATTTTACGTGTTTTTCATGGCGATCAATTTTGCCCCAAAATCAAGCCAGCCTTCCTTTTTTTCCAGTATATTCATTTCTTATGAGTGTTAGGCACTTACCTATTTCCTTTTCGGCTAATCTTATTCTAGTTAAGCACGTCCATGCAAACGAATCACCAGAAGAAAACCAGTCTTACAGGCTCCTTCAACTTAAAAAATAGTTTCGCCAACATTGTACAGGCAAGTGAACTTGCCCGACTGAAAGCACTCACGCCCGTGTCACGGCGCCTTTATTTTCTATTTCCAAGGCGGCGCGGCCAGAGAAACACCACGGCTAATCGTCCGCCCGTTTCCCGCCCCGCCCCACTAGGGATGTGCTTTGCTACGTCTCCGTCTACGATAGGGGTGCGAAACTTTGTGAATGCGGTTTCAGTAGTAGGTATAGTCAAACTTGCGTAGGTGACTTTCAAAGGGTTGCTTTGCTAATTCTAGATTCCTATATAAACAGAAAACGAATCGTTTTTTTGTCAATGGTATCATCTTTTATTGCGTAACCTGGCATATGAATAGATTCGTAAGCTTATTTTACCTGTGATAGCTATGATAGCACTTCCATATGGGAGGGTCTACTATGCAAAGCTTGTCTAGGTTACTTCATTATTGTTAAAAATACAAGTGTCTTAATTTTAACCTAAACGGTCCGTAAGTTATAGGAATCAGCTATAAGACTGGAGGTTGGAGGTGGACTTGAGGTTGGACTGGAGGTTGATCAACCCAGTGTTGCGGCGCAACTAAGGAGAGATTTTTTTTTAAGCGATTATAGACAATCGATATGTCGACAGTTCCCACCCCTAACTGTCTTGATGTGTCCCGGCAAGTAACGTGTTCTTTTAGTGGCTTGTCCTACGCTTTTCTACCTGCTTCTAACAGATCAGTTTACTTTCGTACTTACTCCTATACATATTGTATGTATACAACCGCTATACATGTGTGTGAGAGATTAGATATTACGGCTCTTTATGAATATTTTAATAGATAAAAACTTCAGTATTTACCACAATTTTATACTAAAAGCACAGTATAATAATGTAACAGTATTATGCGTCAGCAGTGACCTTGAAATAATTACCAACGGCCGCTCGGTAGATAAACCTTCCACGTCCGTGCGTAACTGCTGCGCACTTGATACTGTTCCGAAGCGCGTCGTTTTAGCCGTTCTCTATGAAGATATAATACTGTTATTTATTTACACTGTGCTAAAAGTTTCAGCTATTTATATATACGCAGAACAAAGTACGAGATTGTTTTGCTTTTAATAGTTAAATGGAGCTAATTGCTTTGTATCATATTCCTATTGTTTTATGAACGTTTTAATTAAGGTAATCTGCTCGTATTTGATCTTGTTTATGAATATTAAAATGAAGGTAATTTATTTGATCTCTGTTCTAGTTTTTATTGCGAACTTTTATATGAAGAGTGCGTAGAATGGGAAATAAAATGACTAACAACACAATAGGACAATAATAATATCAGTCTGTAATTGACCTACAGCTAAAAACTGGCCAAATGCGAGTCGGACTCGCGCACGAAGGGTTCCGTACCATTATCTATAAAAACGGCAAAATAATCAAGTCTGTTGTATGGGATATTTACCTTACCCTTAAATATTTGTTTTATTTTAATTTAATTATTTATTTTTAAAGTGAATATATAACTAAATATTCTTTGAATATTTCAAGCGTCTACCTGTTGCCGTTATCAATATAGAGCAAAAACGAGCAAAAAAATCACGTTTGTTGTATGGGAGCCCCCTTAAATATTTATTTTATTCTGTTTTTTAGTATTATTTGTTATAGCGGCAACAGAAATACATCATCTGTCAAAATTTTAACTATTAAACAATCACGGTTCATGAGATATAACCTGGTAACAGACGGGCAGACAGAAATACAGACTGACGGACAGACAGACAGCGGAGTCTTAGTAATAGGGTCCCGTTTTACCCTTTGGTACGGAAGCCTAAAAAGGAACATAATATGATTAATTGATTCAGGCAAGATTTTGCGGAAATCCATTGCAAAATTAAGCGTTATAATAATTAAGCGGAATAGGTTATTAAATATATCTACGTCTATTGTATTTTATAATATACTAGCTTTTGCAACGCGGCTTTGTATCTCCATGCCAAATTTGGTCGAAATCCGTTAAGTAGTTTCGGCGTGCAAAAGGTAACATACAGACCTACAGAGTTACTTTCGAATTTATAATATTTTAGTATGGATATTTATTTCTTTATTATAGAACTCCAACAGCATAAACAATTAACATTGATTTACAAAAGTATAAGTATAACACATAAATGAAAAACATTTTTTTTTGCAAAAGTTTTTTGTTTAACCTAACTGGTTACTAAGCTATCCACATTCTATTCTGCTTACTTTAAACTTGGAACACTACCAACATAACATGCCCACATGACCCAATTCTCTATCTCCACAAACGCAAAACAGTGTATCAAAAACTTGGGTGATCATCACCAAAGTAAGTGCCAGGTAGACCAAGTACCCATTGTGTACCTACTATCCTGATTTATGTATCGTCGGGAGACCGACCGCACCACCTGCTCCCCTAAGCTAAATATTCATTTGTCACACTCGAATGTTACTTAAAAAGGATTGCTAATATCTTAGATGGGGTTCGCTTCATGCTAAAACTTTTGTTTACGGTTAGAACACAGATTTGTGGGTTTCTAAGGATACTGTTTTAATTAAGAATGCTTTTGTTTTTTGATATTATGTATTAGGTCCCCACCTATGAAATTAGCGTTTTGTTTGGGGAATTTTAAAGAAGTTGCATTTTTCATACTAACATTTTCTTAATCAATGTTTTAAAACTTTATATATATTTTAAATCATAGAAGTGACGAGGTTCTCTATTTGTGATAAAAAAAACGCCAATTTCATAGGACCCAATATTTGTGATAAGGTGGCTCGTAATTAGTAGTGGATTTGCGCTTGGCTGATTTATATGGGGGAAGATTTTATGTAGAAAATACAATTTAAATGTTGAAATTAATATCCATTTCCATATAATCTGTCTTCTAAACCAAACCCTATATCGGACTTTGAGTAAATAAACAGATGAAGTTTCAGTATCCAATATTCATAACATCCTGTCACAAATATTGGGAGGTTTGGAAATGTCGATGTTCTGTTTCCCTTATTGACAAGTTGTGGGTTCCGCCTTATGGATGGGCAATACTAATAAATATTTAAGTGACGGTAGTACTGTAATGTTTACATAAGAATGCCTTGTTTGAAATGTTGTTCGTAATGTTTTGCTTCGTACGTCATTCAATTTTTTAACCGTATTCAAAAAAATATATAAATATTTTCGTCTGTATGTTTTTTTGTATGATCCTCGATATTTTCGTCAATTGTAGTCCGATTTTGAAAATTCTTTTTTCATTTGGTAGAGGAAGCTTGCGCGGTTATTAATTTGGCTTGGGTAGTTTTTGGGTTAGCTTCGATAACGCGTATTTAATGCTATTTATTTATAATTACTTATTACGAATGACAGCCGGGACTTAACGTGCTTTCCGAGACACGGACGAGTCTCAATATGTAAAGATGGTCACCCATCCACGGACCAACCCCGGCAAGCGTAGCTTAACCTGATGGATCGACCCGTGCGGCTGTTATTACTTAGCCCTTCCACTTATAGTTGTCGTGCTACAGCAGCTGTCAATGCCATAATTATTGGTTAGTGAAGATTGGTGACCGTGGTTTGAAAAACGTTGAATTAATCGTCTTCTTAAAATTAAGTAATAATATTTGTCATGGTAAAAATTCTCTTAAAAAAGTAAAATCTTATAGAAATTCCATTTACGACATTTTGAGTAGATAATAAGAACTCCTTCGTAATTGAAATGCGAAAGCCTACTTCTTACAAAGATGAGAATCCTATTTGCCAGTTCCCCGATGCACCTGTGCTAAGAAAGTAATAGAAAATCTGCTTGTTAGTCAATTACTGGAACTCATATAATGTCTGCAGTATCTATTATGCGCTAGGAGAACGAATGATGAAGTGATTTCCGCCAACTACGCGCCTAATTGGGCCTGACAAAGGCTGTCGTTACACCGTCATGTAATAAAAAAGGTTTTATGTGAAAAAGATGTTTTTGTTGGCTGTGGAAAAAGATAAGAAGTTTTTAAACAAAAAAAAGTTTTTTGAAAATTCCACGTATTCTATTGCTATATTTCGCGTTAGCGTTAGGTTACCTATTAATAAAGTTACTGTGCGTTGAAGTAGAAAATAATATAGATATGTCACACAGAATTGACAAGTTTTCAATAATAGTGGCAAACACTTTCAATGCATTTCATCATACGCTACAGACTAGAATTCAGGTTTTTTTATTTCCCAATAAAGTAGGCTATTTCTTAATCCGGTATTATAACCCTTAGGCAGGTTTAAATGTACATAATATAGAGAATTTAAAAAAATCTATCTACCACCTACTCGTACATTCGAGAAGCAATAAGCAGTAGGAAGAATTTGATCCATTTCCAAGGAACCACTCGTTCAATTTATACGTGAATAATTAATTTTAATTACATCTATGTGCGTATCCCTCTTACTTTTCCTTCTTGGGAGGGAATAACAAACGCCTCCGAGTAAAACGAAATGGGTTTTGCGCCTTTTGGACAGACTTCTAAATTATATAGTGAGTAAGAAGGTGCCCACCTTAAATGTATTATCTTCCACTCTTATTTTTAGAGAAAGTACTAAAACAAATGTAATTAAGGACAACTTTAATTAATTATTTCAATAAAATATACAATCTAACACTAAACAATTTTCTAACTAATATTAAATAAAACTAACTGTACAAATAAACAACTAATATCTAAAATATGGCGTCGAAAAATTCCTCCGCATCGCTGTCGGCTGGTAGTGTACCCAAGAGACTGGCGGCATTGCCACGTTGAATGGCAATGCTTAGCCTCTGACCAAGGTAAAAGCCAGCCCTTGGGTCACGGGAAGTGTCAAACAGCCGTTTCGAGATTTCATTAAATAAGGACTAATACGCATTATTTTGTATGGAACGGGAATTTCTCAATAGCAGCCCGGATTCCGGTTTTGTGCCCGGTTGATGGCAATAGGCTCGCCCTCCCTTACATGGGACTTAAAAATAACAGGTGAAATGTGGTTGTACTATAGGTACACCTCTGCTAACCCTTCGGGGATTACAGTCGTAATGTTTTGTTACGCATTTACTAATTATTTAAATAGTACCTATCTATCTACTCACTGATAAATATTTATTGAATTCATATTTAACTATATCAAAATCAAATCAAATATCTTTATTGGAACAAAAATAAAACATTTTACAAATTGAATTCTTCTCACTTAGAGACAAGCGAAATGTAGATTTCAGGCTACAACGCTGCGCGTATTATCGTACGCGCTACGGTGTAAGAGGCGGCCGCCCTCTATTGTGACCAGTACGCCATAATAAGTATTATTCCATGTTTTCGATGGCTCCTATCTACCTTTCAGCGAAGAAATAATGCTCTTTAATACCAAATCGATGCTTTGTTCTCCTCTTATTTTTGTACCTTTTGTTAATGTTATATAAATAACTAAAGAGTGAGGGACGAATTTACGTAGGCAAAGTGTACCTAATGACAAAAAAACTGATGAGTCTTGAAGATATTGATATTTCGTATCTTTTATTATAAACCAGTATTATTCTCTTTTGATAAATCCTAAGATGGGCCTTTTCATTGCGAAGATATATTATTAAAATGAATTTTAATAAAAAAAATAAAAAAATGAAAAAGCGTTTATTCGCAGAAATAATTCATATCACCTAAATATTACCTCTGCCAAACTGCACGGCAGTTTGTTGGCAGACGCAGCTCCTTTTTTAATAAATTTAGACATACTTAACACTTTTCCACCTATAGGTACGCTAAACTATTAATGAATTAATGAATTCTCAAACAAACAAGTCTTCAAATATACTGAATATTTGAAAAAACTTGCTTGTCTGAGAATTGTCACTTGCTTGCTTGTCATTCATTCACAGTGAGGCTTACCACTTGCTTACTTGCTTTAGGAAATACCAGCTGTTTAACTTTTTTTTTAAGTGCAAGTCAGAATCGCACATGAAAGGCTCCGTATCACTACACAATATTGAACACTACATTTTTTTTAATACTTTGGTAAAGATAAATTTGTTTCTTGTAGGTTCCACTCCCCATATCAGAAAAGTGTTTTTTTTTAAATTTTTAACCTTTTTATTTTTTTTATTTGTTGCGGTCACACTGTCGGACAGCAGAGCCTTAATAATAGGGTTCCGTTGGCACACTTTGGGTAAGGATCCATAAAAATTATGTCATACATAAGCGACCTCAATTGGTTTTCGCGTAAACACATAAAACACCACTAAGAACTTCTTAAATCGACAAAATCGAACAAAAGAAACTGGAAAAATAAGTCAAAGAAAGCCATCAACAGTTTTAAATAACACTAAAGAAGGAAAGAAAGAAGCTTGCAAAGTACCGCGGCGAAGTACCGCGGCGAAGTAAGTAAACTAAAGAACAATTTGCATTGCCTGCCTTTCAGTCTTTGGCATACGTTCGGCAACAGGTCGCCGATTTATCCGACCGGCTGACACGATGTCGGTTAATGGAAAAATGTGACATTAAGCCGGCTGTTTTTAAGCCACTGCTCAATCGGATGAGTTATGGAGTCGGAACCGATGATCGAAGATGGGAATTTGTCGGTTCGTTGATTTTGTAAGATTTATTATATTTTCTTGGCGTGTCATTTGAAGAGCAGTAAGAAGTATCTGAAGTGAATGCCGTAGCTAAATAATACCAGCCGCACGGGTCCTTGCCGGGGTTGGTCTGTGGATGGGTGACCATCTTTACATACCGAGACTCCTCCGTGCTATTCGCGGATCTTTGAAAGTCGTTGCGGGTTGTCAGAGACCGAAAGTCTGACAACCAATCTTACCAAGGGGTATCGTATTACCCAGTAACTGGGTTGTGGAGATCAGATAGGCAGTCGTTCGTAAAACCGTGGGAAGCAGAGGCGGGTCGCTAGTGTTGAATAACTTATCATCAGTAGAATTAAATTAATGAAATCTAATTCTTTATCAATGTTGTGTTATCAAGGTAGAGTCTATGCGGTGCATTGTATCTATAGGACATTATGTACATAAATACATACAAATAAATAACATTGAAGCGTCCGTTTGTAATGGCAAAATTAACAGCTTTATACTAAATGCTTAGAAAGTTTATACGGTAGGTACTTATTATAACAAAAAACATTTTCTTAAATTGTTGTCTGTCTGTCAATAAATTGTTCTGGTTAATCTCCAAAACGGCTGGACTGATTTTGACGGGACTTTCAGTTGTAGATAGCTGATTATAATTATGTCGTATCTTTATGTATTTTAATGTGTGTAAAATAAATAAATAATTTAAGTACTTTTATTTTAGAAAAAGAATGAAGGCAGCAGCTAGTCTATTCTTATACAAACTCGGAAACACGACCTTATCCCTTCCATGAAATTGATAATACGATCTTTGATGAACTAAAATTCTTGGAAATTCCATTTGTGGAATTGGCTCCTGCGCATGGGTTGCTAATTCCCGACAAACGGATCTATTTCAGGCCTTTGTGCAAGAGAGGCTTAATTCTGGTCTCAATCTGTATTGTTTATCTCTATGTAGTTGTGCTATCCTGAACTTGATTTCTGTAAACTGCTAAAGATTTGCTTTGTAAGAATCGATTCGCGGGTTCAAACACTGAAAGCAAAAAATTAAAGTAATAAAAACTAAAACCCAACCATTCAAAAGCCGGAGTCACGTGTTAGGGCATAAATCGAACAGGTTACGTGTGACTCCGGATTTTTTATTTGTCTGTCTGTGGTGTCTTGTTTATACCTTTTTAGTCGTAGTTGGGTTTTAGTTTTTATTACTTTAATTTTTAGTTGACTTGCTTCAATAATACGTTTTTTTTCTCCTTTACGGATGTTGTTCTAAGTTCTCGTCACTCAACGTCAGTACATGGCGATGCATTCACCATACTTATACTTCTATAGCCGACAATTCGACATTCGACCTACCCTTGTTAGTGTAATCGTCTATAATTAAATTAATTGACCGAAACTACACAGTATAGTTTTCAGATAATTTCAACATTTTAATTAAGATCGTATGCGTATTTAATGACCTCATAATGGTTATTAATTTTCAAGTATCGGTTACGATTTTATTCATTTAATAACTCGATAAGTGGTTCATGTGGTTATGTTTGTAGTGGAATTGTTGATGTTTGAAAGTGGTGATTAATTAATTAATTTTATTATTTATCTACACTCAGTTAAATATGTTGATAGAGCTACTCAAAAGGTACTTTATGCATTCGTTAATTTTCATTTCACTCCTGTTATCTTATTGGTACCTACAGATTGGAGAAATGTAAGTTCTGATACACACGAGCGGCATGCGTCAACGGCAGAGGCAACTGCAACCGTCGACACATTAGCTTATCATCATCTGCCTAGCCTATTCCCAACTATGTTGGGGTCGGCTTCCAGTCTAACCGGATGCAGCTGAATACCAGTATTTTACATGGAGCGACTGCCTATCTGACCTCCACAACCCAGTAACTGGGTAATACGATACCCCTTGGTTAGACTGGTTGTCAGACTTTCGTGCTTCTGACGACTCGTAACGACTGTCAAAGATCTACAAATGACAGCCGGGACCAACGGCTTAACGTGCTTTCCGAGGCACGGAGGAGTCACGATATGTGAACATGGTCACCCATCCACGGACCAACCCCGGCAAGCGTAGCTTAACCTGATGGATCGACCCGAGCGGCTGTTATTACTTAGCCACTAGCTCCTCCGACACATTAGCTTATGCAGACGCCAATTCAGTTTTTGTCTAAACTGAATTGGCGTCTATATTATACAATAAAAAAATACTTTAAAGCTATAGTCTATAGAGTATCCTGGAATCATAAATAATTCAAAATAAGATGAGATGAAGAAGATCCTGCTTACCTAACCTAATAGAAGCATGATAAAGATTAGGATCAACTCTAGTAGACGCGATACAAAGATCCATGCGAATATAATTTGACTTGGCGTTAATGCGGTGCGTCGCTAACCACTAAAAGTAACTAAGTATCCATACATGACATAGTAGTACCTATTGTACAACATTTTAAAAGAGAAAGAACCTGTATAAACAATGTTTTTCTTGCCGTGAAAAACTATGGTTTATTCGACGTGCGGCACGGTCGTCCGTGTTGTATGCATCACTATGGAAGCTTGTTGACAGACACGTTTTTTCAACGGCGCGATATAGAGAGTTTATATCGTAAAGAAACCGAAACAAAGGGCGTAACTATGGAGCCTTATGCTAGGGTACTTGCCCATTCATCTCGATACGAAACTACCTTTTCGAAGGGGCGCCTAAAATCAATTCTATTTTCTTGTGAATGACGTGCAAGTCAAAGTCAAAGTCAAATTATTTACTTCAAGTAGGCCATTAAAAGGTAATGGCCTACTTGAAGTAAATAATTTGACTTTGACTTTGAACTAGCTATGATAAGGCTCACATATAGCTAAACTACCTAGCTTCTGCAGCCTCAAAGATATCCAAACAAAGCTACTCTCCTCGTCTTACAGTAATTGAGACTCATCGACATTCGACAATCGCGATGTCCGTCATCCCTTCATTGTCCATCGTGTAGGCCCGGTCCCCATTGTATGGTCGATTGATTACAATTCCCATTCACCATGTTGTATACTAATGGTCCGAACACAGGTGTATGATGAACGTTTGTAATTACATGGAGCTCTGATCCGATTAATATCGCATATTATGTTAAATGGTATTGTGTAAGAAGAATCGCTTTGATGTGATCTAGTTCTTGTGTGAGATCTTAATGACACATGTATTACTGAATAGACCAGCTATCATGGATGTGTAGTGTACCTACACATCCATGATAGCTGGTCTATTCAGTAAAAACTCTCTCAACGTGAATACATGTGAAAGTGAAGGTGAAATGAGCTTGAAGCGAGCTGTCAAGACTCACTTCACCTATGTTTTCTCGGGTGAGATTTTTACAGAATACATCTTTAGTGGTATTATGTAAAAATCTCACCGTACAAATTTAGGTGAAGTGAGCTTAAAGTGAGCTGTCACTCGACCTGCCGTTAGGGATTGACAGCTCACGTCACCTAAGTTTTCAAGGTGAGGTGTTTACAGAATAGACTGGGTGATGCTGGGGTTTGACAGCTCATTTCACTTAAGTTTTCACGGTGAGATTTTTACAGTATTGACGGACTTGTATTCTGTTGCAAGTGAGGTAATATTAAGCTGTCTTCCTTCAATAATTTTATTTTTAAGATGATTTCAAAATGTTTAATAGTAAATACGCATTTTATTTGTGACTGACAGTTAAAATGACATCAGTCAATAAACGTCTACGATTCTCTTCAATGAATAGCTAGCAGGCTGACAGGCGGGAAAGTTTCGAAATAACCGCGACTACACTCGCAACAATCTAAGAAGTCCGTTTTGACGTTTCGTTCTCGTACTTGTAATAAAACGTTATGCCTTGAGAATAAGTTTTAAGGAATGCAGATAAGTCGTCGATTACAAACTCTCTAAGTATGTTTAATCGATATGTCTCGAGAATCTGTATATATGAAACCAATTTTTTTTTTCATCGCTACACAAATGATTTTTATTGCTGTCAAAACGGACTTCTTAGATTGTCGCGAGTTTAATGATGAAAATTGTCAAATGTTCTCAGACAGTTTTTTATGTCAACAGGTCAACAGTAAACGGGACACTGCCTATTTCTAAAGGAACGAGGTGACATAGCTGCTCGGGTTCAGTTCCATTGGTGAAATTCACCCTAAGAGGCTATTTAACATAATGGCAAATGAATACATTTAAAAACCATTACTATCCGAAACACAAACCACCCGAAGACAACTTAAAAGTTACTCCACATAATACGTTTTCGTTAATATTATTTCTCGGACAAAACAAATACCCAAAGTACTCCAGAGAGTATTCATGCAAAAATGTGCCTTGTCATCTAATGTACCTAATGTGTGACAGTTTTCGAGTGTTTGCTTACTTTACCTACGTTTTGTTTTGTCTCGGTGATATGTTACGGAGGTCACCAGTCACCTTTATGACTTTGAATTTGGGTCTTTTGAAGCGGTGACAAAAGACGGTGACGTTTTAAGATGTGATAGTGAATGTTTGTGTGGAAAATTGTTATCCCTTCACTAGTAGGTAGGTATATATGCGAAAGGATGGTATTATTGAGGCCATGAGAACCATAGTAGCTACGTACTAATTTTTTTACAATATTGAGTCTTGATTTTTTCCAGTTAAGTTACCCCTTAAAGGGTTAAAATATAAAAGTAATAAAAGTATGTATACTGAAGAGTGTTAGTTGAATAAATACTTTTTTTGTTTTCTATGGTTTTCAAAAGGCTTGTTCATTGAATTAGGCCATTTATGGTTCTCATGGCCTCAATTCATAGTTATGCTTTTGGATAGTAAGGCCCTTGTTGGTGTAGTGTTCGATTCCCAGGGCATAGTGTTATTGGGTTTCCATCATTAGCGGCCCGGAGTCAGGATTTGTGCCTAGATGAAATGGCAATAGGCTCGCTCCCTATTACATGGGACTGGTAGACCTCTGCCTAACTCTTCGGGGATTACAGGTGTGATGCTATGTTATGTGAATGAAATATTGATTAATCAACTGAACCATCACTAGACATTATGGTTCACTAGAAAAAAAACATATGTAAAGTATTGCTTATTATCTTATTGTGTTGAATTACAGTTGGATTACAAATTTCCGTGATGTGACAACTGTCAAAGAATGAAAGATTTTTTATTTTTTATATGTAAATCGCACAGGAAGATCACAAACTAAACTAAACATAAAGAAACAAACAATACGAAAGTATTAAAAAAAAACAATTATTATGGAGAATTACAGTTTTGTTAGAGAGAATTTGCTTAAATAATCCGTCACTTAATATTTTGTGACGGCGTTTGCCCAACTATGGGATAATACCAATCTGTTTTCAATCGACGTAACAATATTTAATTAATCCAAGTTGTAACTATATAATTCTCCAATTTGCTAAACAGCACCATATATTAGTATATGCTCTTAGAGCCGATTACGTGATTGTACTCGACGGATTGCTGCAACTGATATCCATCTGTTTAATGATAAGATCAGTAGGTGCATTCAACGGGTCTTAAGGGTATAACTAAATAATCTACGTATTATAAATGCTATCGCCACTCGCGTGGTTCTTTGACAATTTGTGACGTGGTACACTGTATACACTTGATCTATAATGCGTTCGCAATTTATTTGCCAAACATGTAAACAAACACGAGTTTTAGGAAAAACAACTGTAATGCTTACACATAAGGTTCAGTTTATATAGGTTATACAGCTACAACTTCATATTTTTTTATGACTTCTTTTTCAATCTACTTCTCACTCTGCCAGTCAGTGCTCTCATTTGGTATAACGACTTGGGGAGGTGCTGCAAAAAGTTTTATTCTCAAACTGGAAAGAGCGCAACGAGCTGTTCTTAAAGTCATGACTTTTAAACATTTCCGGCACAGCACCATACAATTATATCTAGACTGCAAGGTTATGACTGTTAGACAGCTCTTTGTGCTCAATACCATCTTGCGCAGGCATGTTTCTCTGAAATACAGAAGGGGTCATCAGGCAAATAGAAGATCTAAATATGTCTGTCCCATAGAACGTTACAGAACTAAATTGGCTGAAAGACACTTTCGCGTATTAGGTAGTCGAATTTATAATGCTGTTAACAAACAATGCAATATTTATGGCTTGAATAATTTCGAGTGTAAGAAGAAAGTGAGTCAATGGCTCACGACTCTATCCTATGAGGAGATTGAAAAGTTACTTGGAAAGCTTTTTGAATAATTCCTGCTTAGTCAGACAACGCAAACATACACCACACACACACGACACACATACACGACACACACACACGACACATACACACGACACATACACACGACACATAATACACGACACATACACATGACACATACACATATCAATTCGCATTATAGAGAGGTTATATTCTATGTTTTTTATTTTTTTAATACAAGTATATTTTTATTGTGGCGGTATCTACATCGCCACAGTTTTGTTTCCTTTTTAATTAACTTTATTTTTCTTTTTGTACTCAACGATAGCTACTTACCCAATATAACTCCGTACGAGTTTGTATAAATTGGAAAATGTATTAATAGAGAGAGCCCTGGCACCCATAACACAAGTTAAATCTTAGCTTGGGTGCCAGTGGAGATAGTCAGTGATTTAAACAATTTAAAAGCAATATTGTCATCATTTAACCTATCCTATGTAAATTGTAAATTTGGAAATAAAGTTATTTTTAATTTAATTTTTTTTTTTAATTTTTAATGGTACTAGTCAGTCTAAAATCAACTTTATTTATACTCTCATAAAGATTATTTTTTGTTTGAGTGGAAACAAGGATGTAAATAGACTTTACATCTCAACTCATCTGTTTAGATTTGTTGTCCCGAGACGTCAATATGGCGGACAGTAAACTGTGGTGTGTGTTCTAAAAGAACGTCGAATGGTGCATGCACGTTGATAAATATCTACGTGAAACTACGCCGTGGCTAACACTGGCTCGTTCCGTCTGGGCATGGGTTGGTGTTGGTGCCCACCCATGCCCGGATGGAACGAGCCAGTGTGTGATGAAAATGTAAAAAAATGGATCAGAAAACGTTCCTGTGGATGCCAAATTTGTAGTTCCACATCCACAATTGGACTGTTTTGATTTTATTATTTGAATACTCAAATACGAAATTCCAATTTTAAATCACACTGGAGATGTTTTTTTTTTCGTCTGACAGTTTTGGATAATTTTAAAACTTCTTCTAACAATTCTGTGTGTCTGTATCAATGTTTTTTTTTCAATTATAGGGTACCTACCTACCAATAATAGTTGTAAAAAGGTGAGATAAAAAGTTATCTTAATACAAATGAAGGCGTTACTAATTCTTTTAATCATTTAATTTCTTAAAAATTTAAACTGAACAGGGTTTGTTTACACTTTCATCAGTTACGTTTAGAACAGACTTTACTGCGATACTTAGGTTCTACGAAAGATAAATAAATAATTATCACTTTTATTGTTACGGGAGATTTTAATCAAATTAGAGCTCATATTAAGTTAATTGACTGAGTTTTACTATGACATAGAAACGCTACTCTGATAGTGATGCCATATCACGTGGAGCGTGAAATAACGGTGCTATTTATATACCTGCCAATGAGACCTGTTATAGAGATATTTGTTCTTCTAAACTTAATATTATAAAGAGAAAGAGATTTGATTCTTTGTATGTTTGTTTGTTACTCTTTCACGCGAAAAAGGTTGAACGGATTTTGATGAAAGATGGCGCATGGGTAGACCACGATCTGGGTTAGGACATAGGATACTTTTAATCCCAATATTCCCAAGGACTCGAGACTTACTTGAGAAACCGCGGGGCGCAACTAGTTTATCTAGGTAATTTTCTTACAAGAATGTAGCCTAGTTTTCATTGTGATTATGTTTGTGTGTTCATTCAATATGAAATATTATAGATGTCTTTTGTAATTTTTCTCTCAGAATCACTATAAAAAAAACATTATATTCTCATATTTGAAATTACAATAGATATATTTAGTAACCTATTCCGCTTAACTATTCTTCAAGAGTCATAAAAACCCTGTAAAACCTCGACACGTGTTTCACCTCTCACGAGGCATCCTCAGGTTGACAATTGACCAGTCGCAAACCAGAACACCACGTGTTTCCACACCAAGCGCTGGACGCAGGGACAACTCTCTCTCCTCTCAACGGATTTCCGCAAAGTCACGCCTGAATCAATTAGCTTTCTCATATTTGAGTAATGTACTAAGTTAAAACACGTACACTTCAATCAATCCACTTTCATACGACTGAATATATCCTCAGATTTATTTCCACATAAAAATCCCTTGAAATGACTGACAACTTTGTCAGTGCCGTCATACTATCACGGAAAATTGTAACGTAGATAACCAGAAAGGCGTATATCACATAAAAATAAAATTTATATACGCTCTATCTGCAAAGAACGCCTACAAACAATGTTAGGGAAAATTCAATCTCGCAAAATAGAAAATATTTTTACGGTCAATGAATACCAAAGTGTGGATGTGGCGGGTTTATAACGGTGAGCTTTATGTTGTCTACGGCAGAGTTTCCCAAACTAGGCCTGTTTTACGCACCCTTCCTAAGCCCCCATTCCTGGAAGAACATTTTCTTATGCCCAACATCGGAAATGGTGGATTATTTTCTGATGAGCAGATTATTTATATACCAAACAAAACTTTTAGTCGCTTTTAGAAAGACAGATTTTGGATTTGTTCCATCTCAGAAGAGCCTCTGAATATTTATTTCTCTGTCAACAGCTCCTGATTGAGGCTAGACAATTAAGGCTAGCGCACATCGGCGGACGATGGGGACCAACGTAAATTCGTACGTATCTAATGGTAACCAGATATAGATTCCAAAGCTCAGAGACCGACCACGGAGCATCAAAGGGGATTTCTCTCTGCGGTGTTGAAGAGCGCCCTGGAGGATACCGCGGGGATATGCGACGACATGCGGGCGGCGGACGCATCCGCATGCAGCGGGAGGTGACGGCAGGTTACGACGGCATGCAGCGGGATGCGAAGGCATGCCGTTGACGGTATGTGTGCGCTGGCCTTAAAGGCCATTCTTAGTCTTTTTATCTCATCATAGGTTACGAAGTGGAGTCTTTCTGGTCTGAAAGGTCAGGTGCGTAGTACTCGCAACCGGCGCCGGCGTGCGTGTATGAGACTAGATGTATGAACGTAAACAAAGCAAAAGGAGTATGTAAGGATCGTAGCAAGTGCGTTCTGCAGTTTCTGCCTACCCCCGTGGGATAAAGGCGTGATTTTTATGTATGTTTGTATGCTTTTATGAAGTCTTTTTGAGACGATATTGAGAAACACTGATCTTTCCAGCCACGTGCCGTCCTAGCATCTACGTAGCTCGTGTAGGTAGCCGAGTAGTTTTCCTTGTTATCTTTATTATAGTACAAAATAGTTTATGGACACCTTGATTGCTCATACAAGGTTAACACTTGCATGTTTTTCTTTGGTATTTTTTATACAAATCCGTCTAGTACTGCTTATCGGAGCTATTCTGTGAAAATCTCACCGTGAAAACTTAGGTGAAGTGAGCTGGAAGTGAACTGTCGCTGCCTTAGCATCAGTAGGTATGGATGACAATGACAGCTCACTCTACGCTCACTTCACCTAAGTTTTCACGGTGAGATGGTTACAGAATAGCAATGCTGGTGGAATGACAGCTCACTTCACCTAAGTTTTCACAATGAGATTTTAACAGAATAAACCGGAGGCAGTTGAAATTTTCACAGATGATTTATTTCTGTTGCCGCTATGACAAAAAAACAGAATAAAATAAATATTTAAGGGGGCTCCCATACAACAAACGAGATTTTTTTACTCGTTTTTCCTCGACATTGATAACGGCAACAGCTTGAAATATTCAAAGAATATTTAGTTATATATTCACTTTAAAAACATATAACCATACAACAAACGTGATTTTTTTTGCCGTTTTTATACATAATGGTACGGAACCCTTCGTGCGCGAGTTTGATTCGCACTTGGCCGGTAGTTTTTATCGATTTCAAGGTTGATCCCATAATGAAAATTGTTCATAATGTCTAATGACCCCTTAAAATATTTCGTATATGAAAAGGTATTTATATATTTCAGATATTGTTAATAATTTTCTCCATCACTCCATCACACAGTTTGGTCACAGTTGCAATCTTTGACCAGTGCATGGAATACCTATCTTCCTAATGGCCTAAAGTAATCTATTTATGCTGACCAAGGCTCTACTGGCGACGTCGGTCTGTATCAAAGCTCAACAGTTACCAGACACCCATTAAAGGAGCACTTACTAATTACTAATCCATCTATACGATTCGGACACATTGAATATAATATGTATGTATACAGTGGACTACGTTATGTATATGTTGGACAGATTGCATCCTCTATAGTGATAATCGAGATCCGACGGCTATTCAATCGGTGGTGGAAGAGAAGCAATATATGTATAGGTTGTACTATATTATAATATTGCTTTGAGGTATTGGGAGATCTATTTCTTGTCTATGCTTTTTACCAAATATTATCTACGGTTCGTTTTATTTAGGACTAGCTCGTTGCCCGGGACTTCGTCTGCGATCCAGGATGAAAAGTCGCCTATGTCCTTCTCAAAGTCATGGTCTACCCATGTGCCAAATTTCATCCAAATCCGTTCAGCCTTTGCCGTAGCCGTTTGTTTGTTTGTTACGCTTCCACGCTAAAACGGTTGAACGGAGTTGGATGAAATTTGGCACACGGGTAGATCATGACCTGGAATAGGACATAGGACACTTTTTATCCCGATATTCCCATGGGATCGAGACTTACGCAGGTGAAACCGAGGGTGCAGCTAGTGTAAGTATAAAATGCAATATGATGATATTTGTATCTTGCAGATATCTTCTTTGTGTGATTTATATAGGTGTATTCCTTGAGGT
Organism: Lithophane socia; assembly: GCA_947522985.1. Classification (NCBI taxonomy): domain Eukaryota; kingdom Metazoa; phylum Arthropoda; class Insecta; order Lepidoptera; family Noctuidae; genus Lithophane; species Lithophane socia. Next base: position 11,865,222 of record OX383255.1, on the reverse strand, counting down.
TTAAAAGTAAAATCATTCTGTAGGTAGGTAGCTCTGTAGGTAAATAGTTTTTATTAAATACAACATCTTAGTCTAAGTACTACATTCTACACAAAACCGTTTATTCAGAAGATAAAATGCAAAGAAAATTGAACAAAAATCACAGCTCCACCATATACCCAATAAATAATTCATCATAAATAATTATGAAACCCCATGTTCCAGATACGTTGAATCCAAGTATTAACCGCTTTTGTTGTGTGGTTCTTTCAAGGAAAATTTTAAATCGATTCCCAGGCGCTTTCTTCGTTGGGAAACCAATCCCGGAGTACAATAAGTCCGTTTACAATGGCGGCTGTTATACCACGATGACGAGACTTGCGACGATGCTTACAGTCCTTATGTCAGGGATTACGCTATTTACGTGTATTTACGTACCGCGTACCTATGTTGCGTACCCCTGGAATGTACTGGGGTTATTTTGACGTAAGATTCTTGACTCCTGAACTACTTTTTATTGAATCTGATTTTATTGAAATACTAGCTGATGCCCGCGACTTCGCCTGCATGGAAGTCGGTTATTATTGGTATACTCGAGAACCACTTTATTGGTGAAAACAGCACGAAAATTGGTGCAGTAGTTTTTGAGTTTATCGCGTACAGGATGACAGACAGACGCGGCGGAGGACTTTGTTATATAATATGTAAGAATAAATCATTTATACCTACAGTTGGAGGTATAATGTATACAGATAAGATAAGATGTATTTTTTATAAATTCCCGTGAAATTTTACCTTACGGCATGCTACATTTTCATATAATAGAATTTATATTAAAATAGAATTGAATTAATATAACAATATTATTATTAACTCTTTTCCAATTTAGTATTTAACTATGCTTAAAAAACAGTTTTGTTTGCTGTACAGCTCTCATGCTCACGCTATTTACGTGTATTTACGTACCGGGTACGTATGTTGCGTACCCCTGGGATGCACTGGGGTTATTTTGTTGTATGCAGGATTGAATACTTGACTCCCGCTGATTTATTCTGTAAAAATATAACCGTGAAAACGTATGTGAAGTGAGTCAAGTCAATAGTGTTGTCCGGCCAAACTACATTTATGAATCGTTTTTGATTGATTTTATCTCACCTGCTTTTTTGCCCATCATGCACAACGACCTGCCTGCATAGCCCCATGCAAGATTATTACAAAGCCTATACAATCAAAATGAAAACCAGTCTGACAATATGACGATTGATATCAATTTTTAACTCGAATTGATGACGCTATTCCGTTTACTGCGTTTCAGTGTTCGGTATGCTGGTCTTTGTCTGTCATGAATTTCATGTGAAGCTACGCGCTTGTCCATTTTCCGGACTCTATATTGGTCCCCCTTGTTAGATTTGACCCATATATCCACTATTGAATATTGCTGCGGGCTGAAATTGAAAAGGTTGTTCCTATTTTGAAATTGATGAATAAAATTCGTGATGAATTAAGATCATCATCTGCCTAGTCTTTTCCCCAACTATGTTCGGGTCGGCTTCCAGTCTAACCGGATGCAGCTGAATACCAGTATTTTACATGGAGCGACTGAAAGTTTTTATTGTGATGAATTAAGATATCTATCTCGATGAATTAAGATATCTATCTTAATTCATCGAGAATTTTATTCATCAATTTTTACGTTTATATTAAATTATACTATTTTACTATTCTATCAATCTACATAGATTGATTGAATACTCTTTATTATGTACACCATAAAAAACTTAAATACATAGGGTGACACAATGGGCAGTCTTATCGCTAAAAGCGATCTTTTACTGAAAACCTTTGGATGGATTAAGGGGAGAAGGATCGACAATAATGCAGGTAGTGGTGTTTATTCAGCCCGATTAACGGAGTGCCGGAGTAGCTGGTGGCAGAGTTCGACACCAGTCAGACGCATTACTTTCTGAAAATAAATTCATGGCCCTGCGCTCAAAACGGTGAAGGAAAACATCTTGAGGAAGCCGGAGGGCCTTTAAAGACAAGTGACAATCGCTTCCAAAGCGTTTCGTATTTCTACAACGAATTTCAACAGGATTGAAATAGCTTTTCGATAGCTTATCAGTCCTATACATTTTTGCCTATTCCATCATCGTTATCGCTGATGTCAGAATGTCACTTTGTCTAGGCCCTCTAGCCTCTACATGTCCTAGAAACAAAACTTCGAAGACATGTGAAGTCTACCAACCCGCACTGGTCTTGCGTGGTAGATTACAGCCCACTCCTCTCGAAGGGTAGGCCTTGTCCCAGCAGTGGGAATATTATAAGCTGATTATGGTATAGGTTTTTCTTTATTTCTTTCTTTCATTTACCTACTTGATTCACGTTAATCTCCTATTTAAATTTCATTGAATTTCCGCCGACTGTTCATAAAGCTACCCTACATAATTACTTTAACTAATTTATTATATTACACCGTCATGCTTGTCGCGACCATTCATCACAAGATTTAACAAGAGTAAGTATTTTAAATTGATTTCGGAGAAGTTCGTCACGGGTCATTTCGGGCGGGCCGGGTCCATTGTGCTCTTAACGACATTACAACCAGAGACTCCAATGGATTGAATAACCTCAATATTACTCAGTATTACTTATCTTCTAATTTAAAAAAGAGTTTTTTTTTTATTTCTCGTTAAAAAAGTCGCTTTGTCGAACCCCTTTTTCTCATTGGAAAAGCGGAGACTTGATTCGTTGATAAAATACAAAGCTTTCGACGATATTTATCTTGTATTATTCCTGTCTTTCTTCGAATCATCTTCCCGTTTTTAACGAACGACGTAGATCTGGGTATCTATTGCGCCTTACTTTTTCCAGGATATTATGTATTTTTTACGTTTTCATTGAAGGGAAATCATTCAGTATTATTTTTCCTTTACATATTCTTAACTAAAGCAAAAGTTAGGGCTCTATAGTTACATGTAGCAACTCTAAAGTTATAAATAGATACATAGAAAAGTCTCTTGTTTTCGTGTGACTTGTTTCTTTTTCTGTTTGTTTGTCGCGTTTTCATTGCCCTAAGTATTTCTTTTGAAACTACATATTTTTGATAAATATGATGTAAGTTATTTGAAGTATCTTTTATACTGCCAGTGGAATCCTGCCATATCATGATTTCAGGGACTTGACATGCAACATATAAGAGGTCGTCCTTCCCTCCAAATAATGTCATGATTCTGGAATGAATTTTACTGCTACACTAAAGCGTTATACGAGATTTTAATATCTTAGTTTAAGACTTCGCATATTCATGATTTTCTCTTCACGTTCTCACACACTATTGTCTACATTTCTTTCTCATTTCTCCTTTCGCAGGTCTGCTGGAAGAAATTTCTTAAGAAATAAGCAGTACCTTTGTACTCAAAATTATAATTATATCCTATCTGTATGAAGAAATAATAAAATAAATAAATGAAGTATTCGTAAATTCATATCAAAATAAAGTTATGTCTTAAAACAAGTAGATCAGTATTCATCCAGTGAAATCCATTTGGTAATATAACTTTTTAAACATTTCCAAATAAGCAGCAGTTCAAACGGAGCGAGGCGATAGACTTGCAGAGCGTGAAGCCTTAACTAAACACGGATGATAGAATGTGCGAAAGGACTCGAAAACTTTGATATTATGCAGCGTGTATTCAGTAATGTGTGGTCATACTGGAGAAAGTTGTTCATTTTGATAGTCGGTACCACACTACTGACTATCGAAATGAACAACTTTCTTCATGGGACCAACATCATAATCGTGATAAAATAATCAGCTGCCCCATAAACGGAACGGAATGTTGCCATCTTAAATATTATATTTTTATAAACATTTATAATTAAGTTTTGTATTTATTTTATTTCTTATTTTGCTATCGATAATTCATTATAATATGCTGCACCGATAGACGTCATAACGTCAATGCCGGCTGTCACTGAAAACCAGCACTGGGGCTCTGTTTCGTGTAGGGCCGCAGCATTAAGCTGAGCAATGCATACAAGAATTACTTTTACAAAATCAACACGGCGGCGCTAGTGCTGCCCCTATCCGATACTAGTGCTGGACACTTATCCAGTACTATGACTCTTTCTTTCTTTCTTTATACAAAACTTGGCCCAATATGTGGGACAGCTGTTTTTTTTCGCGATTTCAGGGTTGGCCCCATGGTGAAAGTTGTTCATAATGATGAGTACACCCTAAAGGCTCTTACGTACTGGCGCGATTCGCCGCGCGACGCGAATTTTAACAAAACAATTTCTGAGAAAACTTCACGGCGAACAATGCGGCGGTGTCGCGTCGCACGGCGAATCGCGTCAGCATGTAAGAGCCTTAAAGCGGATTAAAACGACTAAAATTTTACCGTGTAGGTAGTATAGATAATATAGATCATTTAAAAAGCAACCGTTCTAAACCACTAACACATCCAGTCCTTATACATCAACATCCAAGAGTAGTAACAAATCAAACCGTAAAAACTTCGCCAAAGATTCCTGATAAACGAGCGACTCGAATAACTTTCTGTCTGTGTACTCTGTGTACTTATTTGTACTTCATTCCGGTACCGATCGATTTGTTTGCAGTACCAGTACCAGTATACCGCGACGAGTTATGATGAGTCTACGGTCAATATGAAATTACTTGGCTTGCTTGCTAATTAATTGGAAATGGAGATCTTTGAGTTTCTTGCAAACAGTGCTTTGGAGCGGTATTTTATCTTGGCTTTTTAGTAGATTGCTGTTGCTCTTGGATAGTATAATGACATACACAGCAGAATTCAGGCAAAGACTACATTTATTCTTTTTAACTTGATCAAAGATATATTTCTCATTTTGTTACATGCCATCAACGCTCTCCCACTTTACAAAATAATTTCTAAGTATGATTCAAATTAACTTAATTATCTATCTGCCTAGCTTTTAAGTATGTTAAGGTCGGCTTCCAGTCTAACCGGATGCAGCTGAATACCTGTATTTTACATGGACCGACTGCCTATCTGACCTCCACAACCCAGTAACTGGGTAATACTATACCCCTTGGTAAGACTGGTTGTCAGACTTTCGGGCTACTGACGACCCGTAACGACTGTCAAAGATTCACGATGACAGCCGGGACCAACGGCTCAACGTGCTTTCCGAGGCACGGAGGAGTCTCAGAATGTAAAGATGGTCACCCATCCACGGACCAACCCACGGCAAGCGTAGCTTAACCTGATCGACAAAAAATATAAAAATAACTTAATTATCACTTCATATTAAATAAACCAAACACAGTTAAAAACACAGTAGGTAGTCTGAGTAGTCTGAGTACTAAAATACTTTGTTAATCTATTCACAGTACTGGTACCTATAAAGCTGGTTACACATATTCTTGTGAATCAGGAAACATGATAAATATAATAATATATAATATACCATTTATTTCAGGCGACACAGGCCCATAGATAAATAATATGTTGTTCATAATTCATTCGACGAGTTGAGACATCTTCGGAATTTATATTTTAGCTAATCCGAAAGATGGAGACGGGAGACATGGTGTTGTTTTATTATAGGTATTAACAAAATCAAACATTTTGAAACTTGAAAGTGTACCTACTTACTAATGATGTACTTTCCAAGTAGGTAACTGAATGATGAATGTCAAAAAAAAAGGAAAACGATATCCTCGTTTTCCTTTTTGTACGATCTTCTTATCATTAACATAGTTCAGCAAGTCTAAAGTTTAATATATGAAGGAAAGTCAGGCTCATATCAACAATTATAATAAGAGAAGCCTATCGCTCCTAAGAAAATTTAGAAAATTTATTATTCTAAAAAATAAAAACAATTTCATATTCTACTCAAAGCATTATGACATTTGTCTCATAGCATAAGTGACATTTTGATACATAACACGGTTTTCAACTTGAGCGATAAAATTATTTACAGAACATTTCCTACTTATCTATCATCTTCTGCGAATACATACTTAAGTAGACAACTGGGGGCCTAAACCGGCCACATTAACAATTCCTTTAAAAGCAGTTCATTTCCTGAATTCCAGCTGTCATTTGCAATTCCTCTAATTTGAAATAAAAGCAATTCATAATTTGTGGACCACGAATCTCCATAGAAAATTTGTGAAGCAGATGCATTATTTCGTAATATGAATTACACGCAGATCATATTGAATTGTCAGTTTGTGACATTTTACGATGATTCATAATATTTTCATATTATGATTCTGCTAAAGTGATGTATGTGAAGGTATAAATGTTTTCATGAAAAATACGTTAAATATCTACTCCAAAACAATGTGTATTTATTATTATTCCATGTTCCTCTTTTAGTTTTACTGCAATGTTATTTTGTTTTTCGATTCTCTGCATGATAATTATTTTATGATACTCAACACACGGCCCTTGCGTTTTCCAATATTTTCAAACGGACCGTGTTTTTATTTCATATTTTCACGTGAAATATTTTTAATGGGTTATTCTAAAACAATCGGCTGTAAACGAATCGTAACTAAACTAACGATGCATCCTCGTTGTTTTATTGGCGTGTTTTTTTATTGAGAGAGTTATTTTTGTTCGGCATGTGTACGACACGTGTTAACACCCTGTAGCTGCACAATGAGTCTGTGGAATCCGCCCCGCCCGTAAAGCAGAACAAAAGGAGATGGGTAATAAAATTTGTAAACGTTGGAATGATACGCGCGCTTAACCTCGACTGTGCTCTTTGGTGACGGAATATAATGAGAATGAGGTAATTCGTCTCGTATGGCTGAGCCACCTCACGAAAAATCGCTGAGGAAATTGTAAATTATACTCCTTGTAATATATATATATATACCACCCTGAAATATTCAGAATCTAGCCAAGAATGTTAAGCTGATTGTCGGCCGACCTTTATCCGACGAAAATATAAGGTCCGACTTAACTTTATTCGCCTTAATTACAAGCGTTGTTTAGCTAACTTATTAAAAAAAACCGTGCTTTTAATCAAATTAGGGCATAATGATAGAAAAGGTTAACTTTGTGAGTATTTTATCTTTAATAAGATGTTGTCAAGTTTTTCTTGGTAGAATAACAAAAGGTCGAAGTTTAAAACTGTCTAAAGTGAAAGTCATTTAAGTGCAGCGTAGCGAGACTGCTACGACCGTGCGCTCGTAGCCTCGTAGCACAAAGCGTAGAGGCGTAGAGGCTTACTTGGCCGCACGCCAGCCTACCTGTTGTTACTGTCATGTTCTTAAGCCTGAGCTCGTAGGCCTCCTCGGCTAACTGTTGCATGTGCTTTACTTGGAGGAAAAAGCCGAGAAAATTATACGAACCACATAAATAAAAAGATTCTATTATCTAGCGAGCATTAACCGCAATTACTTTAGTAGTTACGACGGTCATAAGTCTGCAGACAATTTAGAACATGTATGATTATAATATTCTTTAATATTTTAGTTTACTGCAACCTGCTTCATTCGAGTTTATTATTAAGAAAAATAGCAAGAAAGAAAATTTGAATAATTCAACGTGACTTCATAGTGCAGCGACTGTTTAAAGAACTCCGTATAATTCCGACATTTCAGGTGCAACAGTAGTGTATGAAAAATTCAATTGTAAATTGTTCCCTTAGAAAGAACATGAGGGAGTGAAACGTCTTTGTCATGTCTTAAGTAAAGCTGGATGTTCAACTCAAATAATGAGTCGACTGTTCCTGAATCAAGAAGCACTGAGGCCGGAAAATGCTTTGTGCTTAATTTAAACTTAGATAGACAGTTTATTTGCTTGTGGTTTGAATAAGGCTACTTAGAACCGTAAACTTGAAGATGATTGTGCATTTCTCTGCTATGTTGAAATACTACTTGAGTCGTCTTTTCGACACTCATGGGTGGTGAATGAGTTTCTCATTCTGTGCTAAAACTTTATTTGCTGCAGTCACATGATTCAATTTTTATACCAATGTTCAGGCCAAGATCTTTACGAGCTAATAATAATCATATTATTACGACTACTACTAACTAACTAATCTTTTCAAAAATGCATGAGCAATTGTCGTAATAATTCTATAGGACTAGACGAAACTGTAGTACCTAATAAAATAAACAATAAACAAAAAAGTTTTTACAAAAAAGTTTATATATTTTTCAATTTTTAGTTGAACAAATTCGAATACCGCTACCAGCTAAATAACAGTGACATGAACTTATTATAAAATCATCCACATAGACTAAGTGGGAAAAAATATGTATTATTGAAGCCAACTCAAAAACTACCCAAGCAAAGTTAATAAAATATGGGACCACCGTGCAAACTTCCTCTACCAAGTGAAAAAAAAAAATTCAAAATCGTGTAGACCGATTTTGAATTTTTTTTTTTAACGAAAATATCGATGAACATACAAAAAAAAATACATAGGGAATGGAATCTTTTCTTATTTTGGAAGTCGGTTACAAACTAAGACAAAAATAATTATAGATAGTTAATTGATACAGGCGTGACTTTGCGGAAATCCATTAAAAAATACAATAGACGCATATTTATTTAATAACCTATTTAAGAGACATAAAAAACCCTGTAAGAAATCAACACAAGACGGTTGACCAATTGCAAACCAGAACGCGACGTGTTACCACACCGAGCGCTGGACGCAAAGTGAATCAATCGTCATCCTGAAGATGCCTCGTTGAGAGGTGAAACACGTTTCGATTTCTTACAGGGTTTTTATGACTCTTGAAGAATAGTTAAGCGGAATAGGTTACTAAATATACCTGCGTCTATTGTATTTTACAAATAATTATAACATATCACAAGCTGGTCAACACTGCACCCAACAGATAGTCACTCTCTCTAAACCACAGCCAACTTGGATTAACACGTCGACCGTTATCCTACTAATTCTTCTCACCCAAGACATTTTATCTGAACTACTAAGTACCCTTTACCGCAAAATGTTCCCAGGTATATAATCCCATACGCCGAAATATACATTTTGTACATGTGTGAGATTTAAACCCGGTTCTCTCGAGGGAGATCCCTCCGTCAATATGATGGTAGGTGAATCAAAACAAGGTTTTAATTTTCTATTATTAGGTTTTCTGTGTTTTGTGAGTGGTGAGTAATGGGTTCGCTCTGTAGGATAAAATAAAGAAAGGAACCTAAAGTATGAAATGTAGGATCATATTGTCATAATATTATGTGAATCTATATCCAATTTTGTGAAATTAATTCTAATCGTTATTAAAAAAGACATTGCCACGAGGAATAATATTTTTATTTAGTCATTTAGTACATATGAAAAAGCAGAAATTGCTGTAACACACTCCATCATAATACAAAATAATCCTGAGTTTGTATTTTCCAAAGATTGCGAAAGCTCTAGTCTAAAAACTCAGGCCGAGATCTATAATCGTTACTTAGCACCGTACTTTGGATAAGCGTTATTCTTGTCACTTTCGCAAAACTTACAAACTACGAGCTAGAGACGGGAACATAATATCTAAGTCAAAGCACGAGCTAAGTAACATTTATAGACCTAGGCCTCAGTTGCCCTACAAAGTGAAAAAAAAACCCATCCAAACTGAGCTTGTATAAAAAAATCTTGCAGAATAACTGGCACTCGTATTGTTTGCGATCGATGGACAAACACTTTATTTGCTAGTGGGCAAATGGATTCAATACTAGTTCGTCGGTAATCTAGAGCCTGATCCAGTACAGTGTTTGCAAACATTTCAACGAGGATTTTTATTTTGAAGCTTTTTTTTTTAGTTAGTTACTTCGATTGCATATTCGTATAGAATTGGGTCAATCGTGGATAAAGGATCAACAATATATCTTCTTTTTATACCTATATAGATGATCTATATTCTAAAATTGATTGCTTCATTTGTGCTTTTATGTCCATAATTATTATATAATAATCTAGAATAAATGTCTTTATTAGTCTTCCATCATCTGCCTAGCGTTTACCAACTATGTTGGAGTCGGCTTCCAGTCTAACCGGATGCAGCTGAATATCAGAATTTTACATGGAGCAAAATCTGACCTCCACAACCCAGTTTAATAATATTCCTTCCATAATAATTAATTCAATACGCGTTTTATAAGTAATCCCACACTACATGAAATCCTCTCATCGTGCAAATGGTCCATGAGAGTACATAATATTCAATAGCTTGCTAGATAAGCCAGCTCGTTCCAAGCTGTGCTGGCTAGCTGCCAGGGTCACCTGTTGACTAGCTCGGATTTAAATGAGAAACTATTTTATTTTTAAGAAAAAACGTGCCATATGTGGTCTTTGTGTGGGCTTGAAGATCGTCGAGGTCGTATGTGGAGTTTTTAGGAAGCTGTTGGTTTTTCATTTTCGTTTCGGTGCTGTAGAAATACGCCAGACCAAAACGCAGTCCCGTCGTTTTGGTCTGGTTTATGATTCCGTATTTTATTTTTAGTAACTGAACAACTGCCTCCTAAATTCTATGCAGATTCAGATTCAGATTAGATTCAGATTTATTTGCAAACAATGTAGGTACAGATATAAGATGGTACATTACTAGGTGTTTCTCTACATTCTACCTTACGGCATGCAAAGTCGTGAAAATTAAAACAAAAATAGAATTTAAATATTAATCATCATCAGACATTTGGGATTATCCAGATTATGTTAAAGGCCTGTTTTTACTACTAATCACGAATTGTATTTAGCGCTAAACGAATTTAGTGAATTGTGGTGCAAGGATTTCAAATCATACCTATGTTTTCAATATTGTCTGTACTAGTTTTTAGTAGGTAATTATTTTAATTAGTTATGTGTATTTTCCCGATGAAGGTATTGATTTTTTTTTTTTTTGACGATTGGAAATATTCAAATGACAGAAGTCATTTGAATATTTCCATTCCACATTTTTATTTTGAATATGTCCCGGGCGGAACGGGAGGGCGTGTCAGACTTTTACTGACTAAAACCCACCCGTGTTCCTTCAGTTGCCTATTGCCAAGGTCCCGGTATCCCTTTCGGACTTTTGCGAATTTTTTCATAATACTTTTTTCTAATGTATCTCTTTCACTCCTAATTAACATTTTGATTATTTTGTTTCAGGTAAAGTACAACAAACGAAAGCAGACAACATACTTAACCTTCGTCACTGTCCTTCTTATTTAAAATTCAGTAGGTACCTAGTACAATATACATTGTTCTGTAAATTAATGAGAGCATTTCTCGGTGCTTGTGTTTGTGAAGCTTACAGGACTTGTCGTGGTCTCATTTGAAAAGGCTGTTTACAATAGTCACCTCTTACTTCGACCACTTTACTTGATTGGCTAATCAACTAGCCATTTAATTTTTCTTTTCACTAATGTAATTAATAAAAAATCTTATATCCTAACTAAAATTATAAATCCGAAAGTGAGTTTCGTTTGTTTATTTGTTTGTTACGCTTTCACGCTAAAACGGCTGAACGGATTTGGATGAAATTTGACAGATAGGGTAGGTTTGCACAAAAGTTCTTTATATAATAAAGGTGAGCATTAAGCAGGGATTTAATGGGGTTAAAGAGGGTAGAGTCTGTATGGAAGTTCGTCATCACGAATTTCCATACAGACCAGAGTGCCTGATCGGATTCAACTTGTCACAAAGAACTTTTGAAGGTTTCACAATTACATTGGTAGACAAAAACTACGCCAATTTTCGCTTTACTTTGTTAAAAACTCAGAACTTCCACTTGACCAAAAGCAACAACATGTTACAAAGGAGCTGAAGTTACACAGAACAAGCTTGTTGTCATGCTATATCTGCTGCTTTGTTAATTAGAACAAACCCTATTCATCCAGTGAAAGAAAATAGCAAAGAAGACATTTAGTGTCGATGCCTCCTCCCCAATCAGACACAGAAAGACAATGTCTTAATACCCAGCTCCGAGCCACGTTAAAAATGTCCAACATTGTACCTCCGCGCAGTTATTAACAATTTTATGTTATTCCACCAACGAACACGCTCCGAAAAAAATGTTATATAATTCGGAAAATTCTAATTAAGGTGGGCAGCCGGTGCTCTGCTTTTTTTTAATTTTCCCGTCGAACTACGCCGTCAGATGACGCCAAAGATGTTTCAGGCTCTAAAGTAACAACAAAGTTGTGACCTCCTTTATCTCGTGTCACATCCCCCTTATTTTTATTCATCGCTCATGCCGTTGTGTTTACGAAATTTAACCAAAAAATAACTCGGGAAGGAAGCTTCGGCTCCAAAATTAATCACTAAATCGATGACGTCACATCCACCATTTCCATTCTACATAAAACATGTGAAATTTTATATATTTTTCAGCAAAGTATCGAATACCTGCGGTATAACACTGGAAATAAACACAGTTTCATTTAAAACAAGTTTGTTATTTAAAATCCGAACAGAGATGGATGTAACATGCTGAATAAAATAAATATTAACCCGTTCGGTACCTACTTCCATTTGATATTTAAATTTAAAATATTGACATAGCTCCCATTGCTCGTATTCGATTACCGGTTTTCAATTCGTTTTAACACAGCTACGGCTTGGCCGGAGGGCTTGCAGAGAACATACAGTTAATAATTTACGAGATTCACGAGCGGAAACAATGTCCCAAACAAAATTGATAATGAAAACAATTTTACATCAGAAATTTAATCGAATTACGAAGTTTAAAAATGAGATCTCGCATTCCCGATAATTATTACGGGTACAAAAAGAATTTATTGGCACCGACGGTGACTTGATTAATTTTAAAAATTAATTATCTCTCCTTTACGTACGTAAAACTATAGTCTCGGATTTTATTTAATATCTTGTCGGCTCATTGAATTTTAATCTCCAATGTTCCAAAAAGTGGGTAGAGTTGGTTTAAAAGAGACCCATATCTTGTTAATTAAATCTACTCAGTGGGGTGCCTTCGGGCGGCCGCTCGCGTCTTCTTGGCCTGCTTTTATGAATGCTGCCGAATTTCAGACATAGGCAAGCTTTAATTTAAACTTGAAAAGTATTCACGTTTATTTAGCGAAGTATTATAATTATTAATAGCTAGTATACAATGACAAAAGATTTTGTCCCTGTCTTTGCAAAATTTATAAGGAATGTCAGGTTGGCTGTTATTAGCTAGCGTTCATAGTAGCTGTAGGTACATGATACATTTAATATTATTTACTCCCTTTAAAGCAGGGAATTAAATGATACCTGTTTGTTAAGTCAAATTTAATTACTGCTGTTTATTATAACATTGTTTGCGATGTTTTCTTAGTCGGAAATTTCAATTCCGTATTGTTTTGTAATAAAATTGATAGCTCTTAGATGATGTTTATTATATTGAATGCCATTGCGACTCACTAAACTACCTACAGAGAAGGGAAAAAACGTCCTTAGGTATAAACGCAAGTATTTAATCGTTTATAAGCAAAAGATTTTACTTTCAAATCATCTAAATTACACCGTCATAGAAATCATAAAGATAGTCTAATACCTCCTCCTGTCTATTGGTAAATAACAATCCATAAATAAACAAAGCACGCAAATATTGCCTTCAAAATTCGACGTATTTATAAAGTAAATGCTAGCTATATAAAAGGAGAAACGATAGAAGAAAGAGCGTTAACAAAGCGAAAGATAACCGCATTAAAACCCTTTGTTGGGCCCCCCAGCCGACCAGGCTGACCGAGAGCCGTTTGATGGATCGGCTCCTCGATTATGTAGAGATTAAAATTCATTAGCCATATGAGATGAGGACCGTGATAAGATATCAATAGACCCTTAATGAACTTGTAATTTATAATGTTAGGGATTTTGGGGTATAGGACACTTGGCCCAGATTATGAGTCGCAGGTGTGTAGGCTGTTAAAGGTTTGGAACTGATGCCAACGGCACGTGTCGTACCAGCGGCGATTAACCAGAAGCGAGTAGAGCTTGCAACTAGAGCCCCGCTCATGCACGGCGATTTCTCGCTGGCGAGAACTAGCTGTGTGACAGGCTATTCGTTGCGATTAGATTCATTGCTGCGAGTTAAATTTGCCGCGATTTGAATTAAGCGTGTTCAATTTTACTCTCTGCGAATGTGCACTCGCCGCGAGAATTCGCTATACCTACTCCGCTCAGCGCGCCGCTCCTTACTACACACTATTTAGGGTACCAACAGACTGTCGAAATTCTCGTGTAGAACTCGCTGTGTGTGACAGGCAGGCAGCGAATTGTCGCTGCGAATAAATACGCTCGCAGTGATTATTCGCTGTGACCGAGGCTTGGCGAGTGTTCTGCACGCCAAGCGAGAGTCGCTGAGCCAGTTCTCCCTTTGATAACTCTTGTCGCTGCGACAAACAAATACTCGCTGGCAATGTGAACAGGCAGCGTTAAACTGTTAATATAATAATGTATCTATTTTACTTCTACGGAACCTATAATCTTTTGTACGTTTTTTGAGCGAGAAAAATGTTAATAGCAAGTCGCTTCCTCGACGGCGGCAGCGGTGGGTCAGGTGCCTAAAAGAGGTCACAAATCTCTGTTTTTATTGTTTCGTAAAAATCTGGCCACCTGACAAAAATAAAATATTTATTTTCCATTTCGTTAACTACTATTAATCTCCGGTTTAGGTAGTTTTCACATCAAGTATTAATCCCTTCAGTAAAGCACTGTCATTTTTTTTATTTGTTGTCGATACCGATTAATAAATTGAAAGTTTTCAAAAGCTTTGACTGCCAGAATAAAAAAAATCTGTTTTAGTTGGACGCACTGTCAATATTTGGCATGTTTTAATATTAAATATCTGTTCAATCGAACAGGATTCCTCTGTGCCAGTCTGTGTCGCCAAACTTGTTGATTTTTGATATTCCTTTTTTGATGCGATATGCAATCGTTTGAAGTAAATATGAAACAGAATTTATTATTTCATTTTTATTTACTAGCTTACATCGGAAACTGCCGATGGAAAACATCGACAGTATTTATGTAAAGCGGAGATTTTTCCATGAAAGCATTTATCGAGTTTTGTGTAAAGAAGAATAAATATTGCAATATTGAATTAAATACCTGGGTATGTTTATGAAATTGGTGGAATCTGGATTTATAACATACCGTAACGTAAGGTTTCGTTTAAATATTATATAACTGCGCTTTTTAATGCTATTTGCAGTACAATGGTACAGCTTACCTACTACTTACGCTATACAGTATTTTATCTAAGGAAGGGAACATGAAAAAAAATAATTTTAGTAAAATATTCACAAAAAATATTAAATTGATACAGTCTGTACGGCAAAATATTATGAACTTTTAAAACTATGTAACAATCCTGTAACGATATTCTGAGAAATAAATGAACTATTAGGTACTATTACTTAGCGAAATAATGAAATACCTAGGCAAAAAAAGCGTTGCGCACTACACCTGTAAGTATACATTCGTATCTATTGTATTGCAATCAACTTTGGAGCCAACTTTTGACTTAGATATTCTAAATACCTACATAATTAATAATTAATGAATGATTTAATGATTTTTCCCGACATTATTACGGCAGCAATCCAACACAACCTAGCTAGTCTCCGCTGAAATTGGTCGTCATGGCCGAAATACTAACTATAATAATTATTATAAATGAGAAAGTGAGTTTGTTTGTTACGGTTTCACGTTAAAACGGCTGAACGGATTTAGATGAAATTTGGCACATGGGTAGACCATAACCTGGATAAGACATAAGATACTTTTTATCCAGATAGATATTCCTACAGGATCGAGACTTACACGGGCGAAACCGCGGGGCGCAGCTAGTTATTTATATTATTAGGGCATCGTACCTACGGCCTCTTTCCTTCGACTTTAAAAGACTCTAAATCGCTATCAGTCTTTAACTCAGCCTATACATAAAAGAAGTTCGTTTTTGGTTGTTTGTTTGTCAGCCCGCATACCGCGACCGACCTCGTCACCCGCTTGTACATGATTAACACCGCATTTTATTGTACTCGTTATGACAACACAAATACTTGTTATGTAAGGCTTGTCACGGAAGAAAATGTAAATAAAAGGCCTAAAGCACAGCGATGGGTTGCGATTTAAGGAAAATGTTTTATGCTGTTACTTCGAGGTGAAAATCTGATAATTAATATTTTACCTCGAAAAAGATCATCATTTAACGTAACGTACTTCGATAATGCTGTTCGTTGGTTTCGGAACGGCTGGACGGATTTGGTCAATTTATGTTTAAAAATGTTCGTAATAGTTAGAATCTGGTAATTACGGAAATAAAAATTTAAAAGTTGCCATGAAAATTGGAAATTTCGGGAAAACTGAAAGTGAGGATGCTATGGGAATTTTGTATGAATTCTTGAAATGGGGCCTACTACGACGTATTAATGCCACCATTTTTCCAGTGTTAGTGAGAGACGGAACTATACAAGGCCGCTAGCACCATCCTTATCCAATCATATTATCCTTTTTTTCGCAGTGGAATAATGATGGCATTAATACTTCATAGTACAGCCCCTGGACAACGTCTGTTGGGTTAGCTAAAGAGGAGAACAGCGATGGGTTGCGATTTAAGGATTTTTTTTATGCTGATTATTTCGAGGTGAAAATCTGATAATTAATATTTACCTGGAAATAGATCACCATATAACGTAACGGACTTCCACAGAAATATATAAATATTTAACGCTATCTGACCCGACAGACGTTGTCCTGTCCAAACAAGAATTCATACAAAATTCCCTTAGCAAATGCATTTTAAATTTTCCCGAAATTTCAAATTTTCATGGCAACTTTTAATTTTACTTTTTCCGTAATTACCAGATTCTAACTATTACGAAAAAATTTTTAAAACATAAATTCACCAAATCCGTCCAGCCGTTTTGAAACCATCGAACAGCATTTCATTTCAGTTTTATTTTATAGATATACCTACTTCACGGTTACGCATCCACTCACTCCATTATTTCTCGCACCCTAAAACATTCGATGCCTCAAACATATGTACATCAATAGGGGCAGACCTACCATTTGATTCGCAATTCTATCATTTGAATGCTTAATAATACTTATTAAAATGTGACCAAAAAAAGCTGGCACTGAAAGGGTTATAAATCCATCAGCATCAGCACGGACTTAATCCATCTGTCAACATTCTCAGTGACATTTTAAAGAAATTACAGCCTTCAATACTTTGAAAAGGGTTATATATCGGGGAGCACTCTAATTTTCGTATTATAAATTAAATGGACACATTACAGTTCTACGGAAAATGTGCCCCGGGCAAGAGACGGTACAAAGGGACCCAGCTCTATTATTGAAAAGGGGGTGATCAAAGCCAAACGATACGTTTTTCATATATTGTAGTCCTTTTTCTATTTCTGTTTATACAGGTGTATGTGTACACGTTCAGATGTAAAGTTATATGCGAGAAGTGCGTTCGTTTTTGTTTTCAACAAAATAAACTGGTTTTTAAAAAGCACAAATACATCATTGTTTGGTATTCGCTGTGAAAACATTGTTCGTTACGCGGAAAAGTGTTGTTCCAACTTTTTTATTCAACGTTATTACTTACGGTGCTCTACAAAGAGAGCTTTCGTATCTCGTTTAAGCCTTTACCTAGCTTGAAGGCTGAATGTAGGCAATGTAAATGTATAAAATAAATGGCGCAGAAAATATTTTGCCTCCATAACTAGGTCAACTGCACATTTATTTGAATTGGCTGAATTAAACCCTTAATCTCTTGGCGTGAATAATATTAATGGACGTTATATTATTGCATTAACGATAAATAAGTGGCATTTACATGAATATTAGTGAATTCATGAAATACATGGAATACATAAAGAGAAAATGGAATATATATTCCGGTTAAATATAAAACACCCGCGAGCCTATGGGCGCGCCTCAAGTCATAGGCGGACGGGATGGACTTTAATCTGTTATTTTGGGGTGTAGGACTTTTGTTTCTTCGATTCTAAATAGGTATCAACTCAGTTTATTGCAGTCCAATGTTTAGAATAGGCCTCTCAAAGGCTGCGCCACAACACCCAGTCCTCTGCCTTCCGCATCGATAAGCTACCCATACACGTACAGATGTGCCCGGCAGATGAGACCTGATCGGGTACCTGACGGGAAAATCTGTGTGTCTATGGAGAAAAAAGGTACGGATGTGTCTGCCTGTCTCCTGCCCGCTGCCCGTGGTCAAAAGGAACGGATCAGATTCAGGTCTCATCTGCCGAGCACATCTGTGCGTGTATGGCTAGCTATTCTGTCCCAGCCACCTTTGTAACGTAGTCAGTCCATCTAGCTGGGGGCCACACTACGCTTGCCTATACGCGGTCTCCACTCCAGGACTCGTCTGCTCCACCGGCCCTCGGTCCTTCGACAAACATGGCCAGCCCAAAGCCTTTTCTGCTTGCTTACACGGCAAGCAATGTCGGTAACTCCGGTTCTTTTCATTTTTCTGATAGGTTTAAAACAATAATTCCTACCGAGTATCCAGCAGTAGGTATACAGCGTTCCCAGTATTCATCTTTCCTCCTGATTTTTGTCCGAGTCCAAATTCCTACTAGATTTTATTCACTTTTGTCGTCAAACCTTTAGAGATACCGGACGGACCGGCCGGACCGGAAGAGTGTGGACTCTTCGAAAACCTGAAATATTTTTATTAAAAAAAAATGCTGATTAAAGATTTTCTTTAATCCGCATTTTTTTTTTTAATTTTTTCAATACTTTCTAAGATATAAAAAATATATTTAGTGAAGGCACCTGCAGACAAAAGAATAAGACAAGGTGCTCATGGAAGCCACAAATCAAATAAATGCGCCACAAATAGAGTTTTGAGTTGTCGAAACCCTATAATATATTTCGTGGCGTGGAGTAATATATTTATTTTACGCCCCAAATGGAGCCTTCACGAGTTGGCATTACTCGAGCGTATCCAGAACGTATATCCGATACTCGAGTGTCCCTTATTGGCGAGTCAAGCTGATATTTTCACCACAATGGCTTTATTCTCGTGTAGTTTTAGTCAACACAAGAATTTTGAGACTTATTCATTCGCTTATAAATTAATCCATTCCGCTGTACGGCCATTGGTTTTCATATTACCGTATGCTGCAAAATAAATAAATACTATTAATACGTTGTACATTCGATTTTTCTCTTGTATGACAGAGAAATATTACACGGAGTATACAAGCTTCGTTATTCAGAAAACCTTCCCGTGCATCCAATTAATTTGATTTTTTTAACTGTTGTAATGCAATTAAGGGAATATTTTAAAAGGCTTTTGTGTCGAAACCGTCGATCCAGATACAAAATTTTGGCAAAAATATTGTTTTTCTTTTTCGTAATTGATCGTGAATGTAGGTTTTATTATGTTCTTCTTTTATTTATTTAACCCTTGACGCAAGCAAATGTGGGATGAAGGGTGTTATAAGTTTGAAACTGTCGTATCTCTGTTTGTGGCATTCTAGCTCCCAAACGGATGAACCGATTTAATTCCTATAGATACCTAGTTCAATCGCCTTGCTGACTGGCTAGGAAGTAATTTTTAATTTTTATAGTAATTGAAGAAGAAGAATTATGTAGGTAGGTACGGATGATTCACAGCCAGCAGGATAAAACATATCATTCCATATTAATCGTTGCGTATTTATCAATATAATTACAAATATATTATAATTATCACAACATTTTCAGAATACCTTTCCGTTTTAACAAACATATTATGTAACGCGATTAGTACTCAGGGATTAGGCTGAAATCCAATCCAATGTACACAGGTACTGCTTGTAAGCACATTCGTCAATAAAGGTAGGCATGTAATAGGCATGTGCTGAAGGCGCCATACCTTCGAAACTATATAAATGTAGGTAGCTACAGTAGCTGTCATTAGGTAAGTGTACCTAATTGTATCTAGGCATGTATTTATGTTGGAACAAAATATTGCATATTGCAGGTTCTCCAAAGAAGCGATGGATGGACTGTGAGATAAATGATATGGCTAGAAAGGCAGTCACTACTGAGATGACGACAAATAGAGAAGTATGGAAGAAAAAGACATGTGCTGACCGCAAATTTTGGATGTTTTGGTGTGGTTAGTAACTAACCTGGTGTCTGACTTTTAACGCCACCCATGGGCCTCTGACTTGGCTTCACATGCCGTCACAAAATATCTCTCAGGCATGCCGGTTTCCTCACGATGTTTTCCTTCACCGTTTTTGAAGCAATTGAGATAAGGGCTGGCGAATGATAGTGATAATGTTGAATGCAGGATGTTGCGACAAATGGTCAGAGTGACAATTATGGATGCATACTGATTGAAATAAAATTATGTAGGAAGCAATATAAAATTGTAGAAAACTTTTTTTTTACTGATTACCGGTTTGTTTTACCGAGTACTGCGTTTTTACGTAAATATGCCCTTTTACTGTTAAACATTTGCTCGATTAATTGCAATTGACCTAACGACCGACGACTGGGAAAGAACTTACCTAAAACATTATTTTCTTTATTTAATCGAAAAAGAAAAATCTGAGGGCCTAGACAAGTGACAATCGCTACGAAAGCGTTTCGTATTTCTACAACGACTTTCAACAGAATTGACATGAGCTTTGCGATAGCTTATGTCAGTCCCATAAATGTTTGCCTTTTCCATCATCGTTATCGCTGATAGAATGTCACTTTTTCTAGGGCCTATTCTAAATACTCTCTAAGTCTCTACCGCTTAAACTATACTAATTACTCTAGTCTAAGTAAGACTGCCAAAGAATCTTTATGATAGAACAATCCAAAACGAGACCAATGCGATCAAATCTATACTAATCTATACTTATAATATTATAAAGCTGAAGAGTTTGTTTGAACGCGCTAATCTCAGGAACTACTGGTTGGAATTGAAAAAATATTTTTGTGTTGGATAGTCCATTTATCGAGGAAGGCTAGAGGCTATATAACATCACGCTACGACCAATAGGAGCGGAGCATAAATGACAAATGTTGCAAAAACGGGAATAATTATTCCTTTTTGAGAGTTTCCGTTGCGTGCGCTGCGTAAACGGTTTATGTTACGTAAATATCATGTATAATGGAATTGTTCCTCTTTAAAAGTTCTAAAAATAAGTCCGCGACAGCATATGTCTATCTTTTAAGATTGACTTACTTTTTTAAGGTAATCAAATTCGTTAGAAATTAATGCATTATTTGCGAAGGAGTTTTATCAACATTATATTAATTCTTATTCAAATAAGTAGTTTTAACATCAAGGGTATTTATGTAGCAGTAAAATACTTTTTAATTCATTCGAATCAGTAATTTCGAAGTTATCACGAGTTTAAAAATGTAATACGCGAACCGTTCAAAGCCGGCGCCGCGCCGCCGCGACTTTTCCTTCTCTAGAGAGGAGAAGATGGGCACACGGGTAGACCATGACCTGGAATAGGACATAGGACACGTTTTATCCCTATATTCCCACGAGATCGAGACCTACGCGAGTGAAACCGCGGGGCACAGCTAGTTGTCAATATTTTTCATGAAACGACCCCATCTCTACCAAGCTTACTCTGTTATCCTTTAATTCCATGTTCAACATGACAACAGTGATTTCTACGAATACATCCAAAAGGCTCTGTTGATATCGTAGTAGGTTATTTACTCGCTCCGAGCAAATGGTCCATTATGGACTGACTATGCTTTTATTGCATACGTTTGGTCAATATTCAGGGTTATTTCTGTTTCAAATTGTAGGTTTCATATGCAAATGCTCCTAGGTTCCTTGCAATATTTTTGTTTAATTATTCTAAACAAACTTCCTTTTACCATCAAAGATTTTTTTTAAAAGAAAATGTGGTACCTGCTCACAATCTCTTCAATAGTTATTACCCGTAAAGGCATGTCAGTAAGTGCAAAAGAAAATAGACTATCATAATAAAATCTTAACATTTTTTCCATGTAACAAAGTTTGGAAGAATCACTTCCACTATGAAATCTAGCTGAAGTTTATGGCAAATGAAGAAAAATTGTGAACGGCGCCGAAGGTCGTGTCGTCGACGAAAATAGGGGAACAAACTTATAGGAGCCACTACATCACATTCTTTCTGACAGCGAATATTCACTTTGTTTTATAATAAAATGCTCTTCCTCAGGTAAAATTTATAGAACCTCTTACGGAAATAACAACATAAGAACCTACTTTAAAGCTGCAACAAACATTACTAAAACCATAACACTAAACACGTAGAGGGGAACACCCCATCGCATAGGCAAATGATCGATCGATCAAAACACAATGGAAACTGCCAAAATAAACAAACAATAAACAAACTCGAAGAAGTTACCACTCAATAACGTTAAAAATGAGCTCTCAAATAGCAAGAAAATTGTTTTTCAACCCACCATAGCGCGGTACATCGGCAAAATGAAAAGTTTCCCTATCAGCCCACTGACACATCGATTGGCGTTTACATCTTTGTAGAAGAAATTGTTCGAGATCATGCAAAGCAACTTGAACCTTAAGCCAAGCAACATGACTATAAGCCGAGGAACGAAGCCTAAATACGTGTTTAAAGTCGTTTTTTCTATGTTGATGGAGTAGACGCGAGCTGCCATCCGGCTATTGGTAAGCAATCCATCATTCGAGAGTGTGAAAGCAACAAAAGCTATATAGGATAATATCACATCTAAATATGAGATAATGCTTCGGCCTGCCAGCAACTACTTCGTAATTTTCAGAATATTCTTAAACAATTACTGAGGTTACGTATAGTTTTTATTTTTTCTTATATCTTATCAAAACGTTTATTCACATACTATGAACAGATAGGTGGTACAAGGATGTTAAATTACAATAATAAGATCCTCATAATTATTTATCATTTCTGATTTGCGAAACTTATCATAATAATATTATATTAAAAAAAAAACTTACTTACTTTTTAGGGTTCCGTTCTCGAAGGGTGCCAAATGAAACCCCATTACTAAGCCTCCGCTGTCTATCTATCTGCCAGCGGGCTGTATCTCATGTACCTACCTACCGTAATAGCTAGACAGTTAAAATCACAGATTATGTATTTCCACACCGCTATAACAACAAATAAAATAAAGTTAATAAAAGTCGAAAAAAACGTGTTTCTTTTCGGTGTTTTTTTGCTAAATATTGCACAATGGTACAGAACCCTTCGTGTGCGAGTCTATCTCGCACTTGGCCGTTTTTTTACATACTTATTTATTAGCAATTTTTGGCACTAATAAGAACAAGAAATAAACAATAATTTTCTATTCTAATAATTAAGGTAGGATTCCTGAGTCGTGTATAAACAAGCATTTTTTTTTTTTCGGAAAATTCTGTTAATTGTTATTATTGGGTACTTTACTCGGTACTCTGTTAAATAATTAAATTAAAACTGGGTGTGTAACTGTTGCTTTTTATATACAACATTATTTTTTGTTTATGCTAAACCCGAAAAGGGGTCATTGTACTCATCATTTTGAACAACTTTTTCTATGGGACCAAGCTTGAAATCGCGAGAAAAAATCTGCTGTTCCATACATTTTGTCGATTTAAGTGAACACAAATGTATGGTATAGCTGATTTTTTTTTCGCGATTGTACTCTCCATGATATGGCAAATGAGAGCTAGAGCGAAAAAAGTGTAAAATGACCGCCACCACGACACTTTCGTTACGTACCAAGCTCATTCACCAAGTGTGCAAAAACGATAGGATCTTCTTTCCAACCGGGTATCCCACGACACCCCCCGACTGTTTTTAACACAGGATTAGCAAATACATCGATTAAATAATCGATTAAAGTTATGACGAGTATGAAGCTCAAATTTAAGCTTGCTATAGGTAGGCTAGATATGTGTGGTGTGCAAGTAATTGCTTTCATTGACATACCGGGGCCTGCGAGCCGCGCGGAGAATGCCTATGCAATTAATCGGACACAAACGTAGGGAACCCGTTTATGGAGTGATCCACCACGTGGAGTGGCGCAGTATTGACGTTCCTTCCTCATCATTGTACCTTGATAACTCCTTTATCTTCGAACACGTGTTACATGCTTGTGGAACGTGCAATAATGTCAAAATTTGTGGCTGTGGTAGCTGCGAAATTGATTACGGTCCCTGTATTTTCACCATGACTGTGAAGGCTGTTTTGGGTGAATATTGGAGATTCTTTTTATGAGCTATTATTTAGTTAATAACTATTATACTTCTTAAGAAAAATGCTAACCGTGACGAAGCTTTTATAGCCATATAGCTCCGCCCCGCGGTTTCAACTGAATAAGTCTCGATCCCGTAGAAATATCGGGATAAAAAGTATCCTATGTCCCAATGCAGGTCATGGTCTACCCATTTGGCAAATTTCATCCTAATCCGTTCAGCCGTTTTAGCGTGAAAGTATAACAAACAAACAAACTCACTTTCGCATCCCAACCATATTATAAATGCGAAAGTGAGTTTGTTTTAACGCTTTAACTAATACGACTGAACCGATTTGGATGAAATTTGGCACATGGGTAACATGGTAACAGAGACATAAGCGGGTGAAACCGCGTGGCGCAGCTAGTTTATAATATTAGTTAGGATTTAAAGTGTTGTCAGTCTTTTCTGTTACTGCTGTATCTAATTTACGAAGAGTTAAAGTCATCAATAGTAAAAAAAACGTTAATAAAATATTCGGAAAATATTCTTCCCAAAGCATAGCAACATGAGTTTTATCGTCTTTCTAAATGATAGTATAGACACTTCATATGTATAAAATGTTTTATGCTAGGCTAAAACGCTAGCCTGTAGTTTATAGTACCTATCAAAGATGTCAATATTTATTTATTGCCCTGCTGGCCTGAAAGTAAGCCGTCCAAATGTTTTACTTTGAGATTTTCTCATGTCTTTATCGTAACATATTTTATTCATAATAGTTTACGTGTGACGGCATGATATAAACAATGTCCATTCTAAAGGAATACAAGCACCTGAGCATTTTTATGTAGAACTAACATGTCTCAGTATAAAAATCTGAGTGTCAATATAAAATATTTATTTATTTATTATTTATGTACACACAGTAAAATACCAAAAGATACGACATAATTAAAATATGAGTACAAAGGTACTGCTTATTTCTTAAGAAATTTCTTCCAGCAGACCTGCGAAAGGAGAAATGAAAAAGAAATGTAGACAATAAATAGTGTGTGAGAACAAGAAGAGAAAAAACATGATTATGCGAAGTCTTAACTAAAAATAACAAATATACCTACACATATACGCAAGAAAATTAACATATACTTAAATAAATACATAAAGCTTAAATATATAAACATAAATACACTATAGGTACCTATATAATAATAAATACTCAAAGTTGAGAGAAAAGATAATGCTCTTTTACACGAAGTTTAAATAGAGAAACAGTTTTCAAATCACGAATACTAGGCGGAAGTGAGTTCCACAATCTTACAGCATGGACAGAGAAGGAATAAGAATAATAGCTAGTTTTATGAGGATGAGATTTAAGGAGGATTTTTTATTTATGTACCTACAGGATTTGTTCCGTCTGAGGAGGAGTTTGTGGCTAATTAATAACAGCCGCGCTGGTCGATACATCAGGTTAAGCTCGTCGTTATGTAAAGATGATCACCCATCCACGGAGCTTAAAAAAAGGTTAAGCTCCGTGGATGGGTGATCATCTTTACATACCGAGACTTCTTCTGTGCCTCGGAAAGCACGTTAAGCCGTTGGTACCGGCTGTCATTCGTGGATCTTTGACAGTCATTACGGGTCGTCAGAAGCCCGATAGTCTGAAAACCAGTCTTACCAAGGGGTATGTGGAGGTCAGATAGGCAGTCGCTTCATGTAAAATACTGGTATTCAGTTGCATTAGGTGAGACTGGAAGCAGACCCCAACATAGTTGGGAAAAGGCTGGGCAGTTGATTGATTGATTTGTTCAGTCTTTTATTCAAAACATTTTGATATTCATTAGCTCAGTTTCACTGTTTAATATACTTTTTATATGACACTTTTTATGGTTTTAATGTCGGATTTAGTTCTTGTCTGTTCGGTAAAAAACAGACTAATTTATATCTAATCAGACTGTTGTAAAATTTTATGTCTAATACATAAAAGTACCTTGATTTACTCGTAGCTTTGAGCGCTGTCATTCTGTTTTTACCGCTTTTTATCAGCTTGTAACTTTTCGATTAAATCTCTTCATATACCTATTCAACAGTTCGTTAGTTATGTTACTAACACATAACATAACATTACGCCTGTGTACCTGAAAGATTAGACAGAGGTGTTGAAAACCCAGTCGAAAACCAGCGTCAAGCACTAGTTGTCTGGCATGTTATGCTGAACTGGGTTTTATTTGGCGCAGCCGTGAGGCACACACTTCCCTCTTTAATTTCTTACTATAATTACCTACAGTTTTTATTTGTTTCCTTTTTTATTGTTTCTTTTTGACGTGACAACGTCTAATAAATCGATTAACGCCGGCTGCACGCACGAAAAAGGATGACTCATTGTCCCGTTACGCTCATTGTCCCGTTACGCTCATTGTAACGTTATGATCGGAGCGACAGCGCTACACGAGCGAGCGAAAGGCACTTGTTATGACGTTGTCACGTTAAACTATCGTCCGTAAACCGACTTTACCTACAGACAACCAATTTTTACTTGTAGTTACGTTGTATTAAATAGATGTATTTTCTTTCATTTCTTTTAGGTGTACTTATAGTATCTACACCCACATTTCGCCAGTTATGTTTTGAATAGTCCCATGTAGTTAGGGGGCGGCTCTATTGCCATCAACTGGATACAAATCCAGACTTAGGGACCTACCGGAGTGCGAGGCGGCCGCATTATATTTTGTTTTTATCTCACAACTGACCAGCTGTTAAGGAGAATTAAACCAATACCGACCTACCAATTAAAAATCCAAACTATGTTATTTATAAACATTTTTGCAAACCTTTCGCCATGAAGTCCGTTAAACATAATTACCTATATTCATACAATAAAAATACTGCATATAAAATATGTAGGTAATTGATGAGATCCCACGATAGATTGAACACTTCAAACACCGGATACGACCAAGTTACATTTTTAATTCACAGTACGGTCCTAGTCTAAATGTCAGGCTAAAAATATTCCAGTAATTTATCGACACATATTCCAGAATTTATGAGTCCAGGATAATGAGTTAGATGCGCCTGGGGACAACCTAGGACTGGTCCCGACTTGTTTGTCGACCTGCTAAAGTATCCAGCGTGTTAATAATAAAAAAGGAGAAATATTAGCAGGTAACCCTGTATATTTTATTAGCTGCCAGTTTTATGTACGTGACTCTTACAAAACTGTTTTTATTTTTTCGATTCCATATTTTTGGTTGGAAACGGGACGCAAGTGAAAAAAATTAGTTTGCCCCAAGAGCGATATAAACCAATTAAATTATTTACAATATATACAGGATATTTTTTTTAAATCCTTTAAGCACATAGAATGTGAGTACCTACGAAACTCAAACTTTCATCAGGTCCATGTCATATTTTTTTATTTTGTTGTTGCGTCAATTCTGTTGGTAATAAAATCAAAATCAAAGGACGCATTTGTCTTTGTTCAGTGTTCATATCTATTCAAAAACTCATTTAGTTCAATTGAACATGAATAGCAATAGTAAGTTGAGAATTGTTTCTGTTTGCTCAGTTTGAGATGGCTGACTCAGTTTGCAGAGTATGCTCAGCCCCGGGGTGAATGTTGGTCTAAACTCGATGTCGTCATAAGCTGGGGTAATGTTAGTTTTCCGTTTGTCTTCTCACTACAGTTCACATAAGATCAAACTTGTTATATACACGTTTTGGAGACTATGCAAGTCATCTTCTATTTGTCTTGGTACAGAATTGTGGAAATTGTTGCCAGGTAGGTTTATTTTACTATACAGGGTGGCAAACTAGTGCATTAAGTTTTTTTTTCACTCAAGATTCATCTAGAATAATACAGGGTGATGGTTTAGACACTTGCATACGTGAACGGGTTGATTCTACCTGTCATAGTTTACAACTTTCGCTATGAAACACATACGTACTTATGAGTCGTAAACAAAAAAACATACGGATATCGAAATGTCTGTCTACTGTTGTATAGGAATTGGATTTTTTTTTTCACAAATCGGATATGTGTTTCATGGTGTTTGTTTAGTAAGACGGGTAAAATCACCCCCTTGACGGCTGCAGGTGTTTAAATCGTCACCTGTATTATTCGAGATGAATCTTGAATGAAAGAAAAAACTTTTAAAGGGACCTATCTTGCCTAGAACTCGTCCAGGTAATCTAAGTTTACAAAGTCTTTGATAGCGCTTCACTTGTTTATACCGTGGTCCGTGATTTGATTCCGTTTAATAAAGGGAAAGAGAAAAATTACAGTAAATATTAAAGTACAAACAGACGTTAGTATTACATTTTGATTCAATTTCCGAAAGTGGTTTCTCGAAAGAGAGACAGAATATTTAATTTCCAAGGCCCTCCACTTTCGCAAAAAAAAATACAAATTCTTAGTAGGTACAAAAAAGAAGGAATCTCCAAAAAGAACATAATTCTTATATCTGTCAAGGATACTTTGAAACAATTATAAGTTTCAGATGCACCGTAAAATAAGACAATATAACAAGGGGTGCGTCATATACAGGGGGTAGACAAATTGAAAAGCGTATGACATTGGGGCTTGTTACACCGCAATTTAACTTGCCAAATTAATTTATGACAAGCATGTGAGATGGGGGTAGAAAAAACTTGGAAAGATTTTGAGACTTTTATGGTTTTTCAAATAATATATTTTTATGTCATTTTTTTAAAGGAATGTAGATGGAATTAGTTTTGGAAAGGGCTAGGCTTGGTTGTTTTTGGGAAAAGGCAAGACATGATGAGATGGAATTAGTTTCAAGATGTTTTATATTTTAAGATGCCAGAAAAAGTAACCTATATAGGTACATTACATTTTTAAGCGTAAAACCGTCCTTAATCGATACTAATATGATAAATTCGAAAGTAACTCTGTCAGTCTGTCTGTATGTTGTTCTTTTCACGCCTAAACCACTGAACGGAAGATGGAATCCTCGGGAAGGACATTAGGCTTCTTTTTATCGACATACGGCGCGGGCGAAGCCGCGGGCGGAAGCTAGAGTTTTTATTTCCTTACAAATAAATTAAAACTTTTAAATAAAAATAAAACAATAATTCATTTATGTTCAGACAAACAACATGACGTTAAATTAAAATTAAAACAAAATATATTATGCTAAAGAAAAAAAAAAACTAAAAACACTAAAATACTTGAAAGTATTAGGTACTTGTTATATTAACTAGCTAAAAGTAAACTACAATTTAATAAAAGATCCACAAACCCCGCAAGTGACCCGTAATCGTGTTAAATCACGAACAAATCCAGTTCAAAGCTAAAATCCTACCGATTCATCTTCATTAACCCGCTGGCAAGACAAAATCTGTTAACAAAGCAACATTTTACTCTGTGGCACTGTTTTTGTTTCTTCCCGGACTTGGCCGATAAACTTTTAATGCGTTTTTCACTTCGTTATAAAATATTTCAACCGTCGTAATTAGGCGCGAGGCGGCAAAGATCTCGTTGTTAGGAGGTACAGTCAGGTCTTTTATATATTCGTCAGTATTCAAATACTTTCCTTTATCAAGTCAAGACAGATACCTAATATATAATATCATTGCCTAATACCTTTTACTTTAAAGCTACGGTACTGTGCAGAGTATATTGCAAAGAAAACTATATTTAATTAATTGAGAACAAAGATCATAAAAATAAAAGTTATAAAACTAAAACCCAACTACGACTAAAAAGTCAATCAACTAAAAAGGTATAAACAAGACATCACAAACAGACTAATTAAAAATCCGGAGTCACACGTGTTAAATCGATCAGAGTACGTGTGACTCCGGATTTTTAATTAGTCGTGTAATGACCTGGCCATTTAATGTTACATAAATAAAAAAATGTCAGAGTCTGATATTGACACAATATTAATTCGATCTGACATGACTGAATAACATTCTGCTTGACATTGCGACGAAATATTAAATGCCGAGTCGGTAAAGCTGATTCTATTGTGCAATGAGTAGACGAAATTAAATTACCTTAAGATGACGAACTTATTTTGGATGTGACTGTACTTAGTAAAGTATCGCCAGGAATATTTGCTAGACATAATAAGTAGATTAATTAAAGTAATTAGGGGTGCGAATATTTTTAGTCGTATTTCTTAGTTCCTAAAATGTTTGAGGGTTGCGTTGATTTTGGTTCATTATTTTTCTAATTAAGTCGTTAATAATTTTTTTTAATGAAACGAGAAAATTAACTTAAAAATAAAATCATATTCTAAGAAATCCACCGTCACATTATGAAAGTTGATGTTCTGCAAGTTAAACTGAATAATTAAGTTTAAAAATTATACTTAAAAAAGAATCTCATGTACAAAGGTATTACTTTTCAGTGGGGAAACATGGGGCGATGTTTTTTCAAATGCGCAGAAGGGTTTTAATGCGGTGACGAAGTGGTTGTTTGACAATGTTCTGACTCTTAATGTGAGCAAGACAAAATATATACCTTTCTCTCTGCGAAATCAGGACTCGGACATTACCCAATATAAATTAATATCCCATGTATGCTCTAACTACGAGTACAACGCTTCTAGTTGTTCTTGCTCTAGGCTGGAAAGAACTAATACAATCAAGTACCTAGGAATTGTAATCGACAGTACATTAAGTTTCCAGGAACATATCAACCTGTTAGCAGCAAGAACACGCAAACTCATTTATATATTTAAAAATTTACGACATATCGCTAATAAGGACATTATTAAATCAGTTTACCTTGCACTTGCCCAGTCACAACTTAGCTACTGTATCCTAGCCTGGGGTGGTACAACAAAAACTCTACTTTTGAAAATTGAAAGAGCTCAGAGGGCCGTTCTAAAGGTGAGTCTCTCTTTACCATTTTATCACCCCACTACCGAACTCTATAAGCAGAGTAAAGTTCTTACGGTCCGTCAGCTTTTTATTCTGCACACGGTTACTAAGCAGCATTCCTTACTGACATATGACCCTACTTTAATTGAGAGACGCCGTCGAAAAGACATTGTCTGTACAAAGCCGTCTTTTAAAACTAGTTTTGCTCACCGTTTTTTCTGTTACCAAGGCTGTTACCTCTATAATAAAATAAATAGGATTTTATCAATTTACCCACTCACAAAAACTAAATGTAAGGCTGTAGTTAGGGACTGGCTCCAAAGCTTGGAGTATAGTTCCACGGAGAATCTGCTCCACTAGTGGTGGATCAACTGAATGATAGGTATTTTATATACACACCGAAACTAGCTCATGACACCAAGCGCTTACATGCACACACCTCACATAGCCACATACCCGTACACTATGCAAAACACACACACACCCACACACACACACACACACACACATACATACATACTCATACTGTAATACATCTATAATATGCTAACTTACCAAGGGGCAAATAGTTGTACCATTTATATTTTAGTTACTTTTACTTGTCAAATATCGTGTCTCCTTGTTAACAAGATGATCAAACTGTAGCGAAACCAAATCTCTTGCGTATATGTTATTTTTGTTTTATTATACCGGAGTTCGTGGGGTGAGGACCTGGTGATCTGTAATACAGGTGTATACCTATAATAGACACCAGCTCCTCACAAACACATGACTGTGATTTGTCTTCAGTTATTGAGCTTAATGTTTAAGTATCATATTATAATGTCTTGTTTTGTGAGGAGAAAATATATTTTTTGAATTTGAATTTGAATTTGAATTTGGTAATGTATGTGATGGGCCATTTCAACAGTTGCATAAAAATATCCCTAATAACATGTAGGACTCAAACATTGACACACGTGAAAGCTATAATAAATAATTAATGTAAAATACTTACAAAATCATACACCTATCTTATTAATTTATACACAATCATGTATTAATCATGAGTAAGTATCTCATTATAATGTAATTATATTCATGTCATTACACATTAACATCTGAGCGCACACGAACTGAGTACCGATATTAATTTGTGATAGACATGCGAAAAATCCAACTATGTACAGTCATCAGCACAAATCTGTAGTCACTCAGAAAAGTTTGAAAGCGATTTTCAATCTGCCTAGCTTTTACCCAACTATGTTGTGGTCGGCTTCCAGTCTAACCGTATGCAGCTGAATACCAGTATTTTACATGGAGCCTATTGGACCTCTACAACCCAGTTACACGATAATGTATCTTTTTGAATTAAACACGACAATTTTGCAAAGCGTGTACATATTGATTCTCGTGGCTGGACGTTGTGTAATATATTATTCAGTTTGAACATATAAAATAAATCCATGGACTGTAAGATTACACTTTTCACCTCCATTAGTGATGTTAATTAATAAATGGATAAAATTTTACAATGGTATTAAATATTTCCTGTTACGAATTTCTCTTGCCGAACGAGTGCTAAAGGGATTCATTTTATCTCAAAAGAATGAGCTGCATGTTCATGTGACAACATATATTTTTTTGTTTTAATTGTTATGTTTAACCAAAACGCTAGAAAACATTTACTTGGCTCAAAAACACTCCAATTGGCCGAAGAACAATACAAAAAAAATGACAACATTTTCAATTCCGACAACTCTTCAATTCAATTCTACTAATTCAATTCTACAACTTGCCACAGGAGACCGTAACTTGAATAAACAGAATTCATACATCGTCTCATCATGTAACTGGAATACGTTAACAAACATGCAACATAATTGGAGAAACTTATTGAAACAACAAACGTAACTTAGTTTTGAATTGACTTGGCACAATGCGAGTTGCGTCCGCTTGTTTACACTAACTTAGCGCAGTACTGCACCGCCGTGATTGCAACTTAATCGCTAACTTAGCGTTTAGAACAAGTTTTAATTCTTAAGGTATTGTACAAACTTATTGTTTGTTCACGAATGCGAGCATTGTTAGCGGCGGCTGCAATTAGTAGCGGTCTCTACAATTTGCCTTATCACTCGAGTTATGTGGTAGATTAAAAGAAAGTTATTCGTGTGAGAGAGAATAGAGTTGGAATGTTTTTCTTAGGACGCGACGTGACGCGACGCAACGCTGCGCGCCCTTTTTAACAAATATCGAACTTATTTTGTTCACGAAAAGGTATAATTTCACGCGTGAACGCGTGTCGAAGTACGCTGAGATGCGCAGCGCGTGTACCTTATTATGCAGTAAATAAATTTGATATTGTATCGGATCTTAAAAAAGTACGAGTCGCGTCGCGTCTCGGTGTGCACTGACTCTTAGATCTTCCGACGGGAAGAAGTAACTGCAGTAAGACGGGTAGCCGTAATAGGATATATTAGGATGACGAGCAAAGTCTACCCCATTTTGCTTTTGAGGTACATTTCCCTACCTTCAGATATTTTAAAAATCTTTGTCTGAGAAAACGGATGGCATTAGTACACTTCTTGTGATTTTCTTCTAGGAATTTTGAGGAGCTCGGGATGGATTTAACGAGCGCTGGAAGCTATTTAAGTAAAATGTCGTTTTTACACAGAATTTTTACATTCTTACGAAGGTAGGTAATAGGTATGTACTAGAAATTATTGATAAAGTGACGTCATTAGATAGGAATGTAATCCTTCTGAAATAGTTCTATTTTTGGTCTACATCATGCTATCTAATTTCGTAACCGATTATTGGCCGATTTAACCAAATCCAGTCTTTTATTCGGGAAACAAAATTGATATCTGACAGTTTTTGTATAGATAATCTGTCAAAAATTTAATATTTACTCGCTGGATTAGACATAAATACTAGCCGCCTTACTAATAATCGTTGTATAGCGCCTGTATAGTTACACAACGCTTTGTCTTCTTCTTTCAAAAGTCAAATTACTTTTGAAAGAAGAAGACAAAACGTTAGAAGGGGTTAGGATATAAGTTTGGTCAAATTAGCCCTAAGACTAATTTGTTTGATTTTGACAGTTCAATAACATTAATTGCGTTATTTACGTTGTTTAGCAGATTTTTTTTCGAAACTATGAAGCAATGAATTTCAATTCTGATTGTACGTAAATACGCAATTAGGGTGATGATTGTTTTACAAAAATAAAATAGTATAATCAATGAATAAATTAAGATTAAAACTATTTGCCGATTATCGAGTAGAATGGCGTTTAATTGGAGAGGCCTGTGTAGGCTGATGATGATTGTAAAGACTATTTGTCTATCAAGCAACACACTTGGAATGCTATATTGGTAAGTATCTATCTCAATTACTTACAACAACATTCCCCCAGTTCCCGTAGTATTTTTCAAATCATTTATCGTTCTAAAACTGCACCGCTCCACATTTATATTCCACTACAGAGCATCCGGCTCGCACTGTACCGCGTCAGTCATGACGTCAGACCGCACGTTCGCGTCATTTCCCCTAAAAATAATAACTACACATCATTCTGGAACGTTTGCAAGCCAAGCTTTTCAGATAATGAATTATGGCTAAGATCAATCTGCCTAGCCTTTTCCCAACTATGTTGGGGTCGGCTTCCAGTCTAACCGGATGCAGCTGAATACCAGTATTTTACATGGAGCGACTGCCTCTGACGTCCACAACCCAGTAACTGGGTAATACGATACCCCTTGGTTAGACTGGTTGTCAGACTTTCGTGCTTCTGTCGACTCGTAACGACTGTCAAAGATCCACAAATGACAACCGGGACCAACGGCTTAACGTGCTTTCCGAGGCACGGAGGAGTCTCGATATGTGAAAATGGTCACCCATCCACGGATCAACCCCGGCAACTAGCGTAGCTTAACCTGATGGATCGACCCGAGCGGCTGTTACTACTTAGCCACGAGCTCCTCCGAATTATGGCTAAGAAAAATGAAATAAATAAACATAATAATACGACTACTACTGACTAACTAATCCTTACAAAGCATGAGCAATTGTCGTAATACTTCTATAAGAGTAGAAAAAACTGTAGTAATAAAATAAACAAAAAGCTTTCTTTTTTTTCACTTTTTAGATGAATAAATTCGAATACAACTGTTACACTACCTGATATGTAAATAACAGTGACATGAACTTATTATAACATCATCCACATAGACTAAGTGCGAAAAATACGTATTATTGAAGATAACTCATAAACTACGCAAGCAAAGTTCATAAAATTTATATGGGTCCACCGCGCAAGCTGAACGAGAAAAAATAATTTTCAAAATCGGTTCAGAATTGCCGAAAATATCGATGGACATACAAAAAAACAAACATAACAGACGAACACAGAACCTCGTCCTTTTTGGAAATCGGTTATAATTAATGACAATGCTAAATTTATAAATCATCTTAGATTCCTTTCAAAACACGCCAAATAGAATCATAAAAGCAATAAAAACAACTGGTGTGGCACAGTTATATGAGAGTAAAGTCATCATAATTTCTTATTTTATGCCATTTGTTAGCAAGACGTAAACGGAACGGATTTGTATGAAATCCATACATTTTATTGGATATTAATCAACCGTGTGATTGGCAGGTTAGTATCATGTACCTACAGACTTTACTAGTACTTTATGGCTATGTAAAGGAGACTTTAAACCTGTAATGTTAATAACATTTGTTAGAAACAGTGGTTTATTTAGTAATAACATGCTGTCGTGTTGAAAACGTTACGATTGGCATGTTACTTAAGTATTTTTGTTGTATGCCTAATCGTTTTGAAATTGGCAGCAGAAAAAAATAATCGTCCATAAGTTCCACAAATATTTAAAATTTTTGGTCTGCCAAAGTGCGCCTGCGATGTTTCTTGTTTCGATGGAAAGACTGCCATCGGAAATCTTTAACGCTTCATCATTATTTTACTCCACCATAACTATACTATCTATATCGGTAAGAAATTATGTAAATAGTGCCAAGAAAAATTATCTACAGTCATTGTTTTCAAATATTTTATGTTCTTCCTTCAAAGCAATCTTGAAAAATACTTTCCTAACTCACTCAAAAGGCAACTGTTTAGCTCATAGCCGACTTAATACAGTAGAGAACAGTGTAAAAGAACCGTTAAACAAATACTGCTTCCTTTTTAAACCGTGCAAATTACTTTGAAAATGTCGTTACGATAGATTTGGCGCGTAACTCTAATTTAGTAACGAAACGGCTAACAGTGAAGCAATACCATGAATCATCACATTCCCGCTCCCCCCCTTATTTACGATAAACTTTACTCATGTTAATCATACCGTTATGATCTTACTGTTATTATAATTTAAACAAGAAACTTTGTCTACCACTCGAAAGAATAAATTTCGCGGAGCCGAGATGATTTAATTATACCAATAGTTAATTAATTAATTTCGAGGGTATCCACCGTTTGGGAAGAAGCGATAAAATAATTGGATCCGTCAAAATTATAGAAAGCCAATCGCTCCCCCTCGAATTGATTATATATTTAAGAACGGTAGGTTTTAAAAAGTCATTATTAATGCTCAAGGCTGCCCTTATTCATTGTTTAATGATTTAACGGGTATCTATAAATAAGGGTGCCATATTGTTAATTAGAAAAGCTTTAGTTAAGTGATTTTTTGACAAGAAGATTATTTATTTATTTATTCTTCAACAAATTTACATTTGTGTCGAACAATGGTTTTAACAATAGTGATTCTAATAATAAAATAACTCAAAAATTTAACAATATCGTAAAGTCAGGAAAACAACAAACACTAATTCCACATTGGTCACACTCACAACATTGCAGTCTTAATATTAATCAATTTAATTATAATAATTTAGCTTAATATTAATTCAAAATCAATATAAATTTAATTCAAATAAATTATGTATGTCAATAAAATTCATTAATATGTAATGTCATGATAGAATGTTGGATATAAATTACGAACACAAAAATCATCATAAAGTCAGGAAAACTGATGTAATTCTGCTGTTTTCGGAAATATACAATTTATTCATAATCAAAATATTTTATTCATCGTCTTGGGCAATTATGAAACGTCAGAAGCTAGGTGCACGGTTCCAATGGTCAATAGTCGTTTCTTATGGAGCAGAGCCAACAAGAAACACAAAGGTTCCTTTAAAAAAAAAATGTTTTTACAATGTTTTCATATTACCAGGAGAAAAGTGTAGGCCTATCAAAAAGTACCAGGTACTTAACAAAATAGAATATGGTCTACAAATCTACAGTCTACAACGTTCTCACATTCACAAAGTATAAAAGAATCTATATATAAGATAAATAAAATAATAAAACCTATTTAAACCAAATGACATGCGGAGGACTAGAAGACATTAAAGGCACTTTTGATCGTCAAACACAAAGAAATAGAACTGATTCTAGTTGTCCCTTCCAAAAGGTAGTTTTCGTATGGAGAAGAATGGGCAAGACGCTCCAGAGTTACTCTTTAAAAAAATGTTTTATAATATTTTGTATACATCAATATTATTACATGTGAATACGATGCACCTAGAATACGATTACTTGATCAAATGCT
This sequence comes from Lithophane socia, assembly GCA_947522985.1. NCBI lineage: Eukaryota > Metazoa > Arthropoda > Insecta > Lepidoptera > Noctuidae > Lithophane > Lithophane socia. The sequence continues at coordinate 11,827,644 of OX383255.1, read as the reverse complement.
TTAAAACCACTTCCTTATAGTCTAACAAACTTCAACAACAAACGTTCTCACACCATTTCAACAAAACCATCCACCTAAAAACATTCTAAAATCCATTAAAGACCATTTTCAACCAACTAGTCGACTAACCTAAGTACAATTTTTGTTTTATCTAGTAAAAAGGATTTCACGTCGGCTGTCAGCCCGAGGCATAGTTAGCCAACTCTATATTAATGCATTCATTAATGTAATTAATGGAGTTAGGTAACTGTCATAATAACAACTTCCCTCGACTCGTGAATAGTTGAAGAGCGCGGTTTTCCTCGGTGGAAATATATCACGGTCAATGTACGGACGGTATTTATCATTGTTCATCGGGTGGATTGGTATTTTTTTTATAAGTAGACTTCGCTATAGATATTTTAGATTATTTTAGTGTACCTACGTTTTTTTCATAGAACCTTTATAGAGATCTCTTGAGTTTGTTCCGGCATTTCTTCTCAGGGATCAGTCAGCGAGGAAATCCGGGCGCGTTTAATTTAAAAATATTGACCAAAATATTTACGTGTCTTAAAACACTACACAAATAAAAACCAACACTACACACACACATACACAAAGTACACACGCTTCGTTACTTTACTTCCAGATATAAATATAATTTCATTTAATTTCATCACCAATAGTATTAAAAATCAGTTTTGAATTAGGTAGGTTGAGTATGTTTTAATGTATAATGCACTTCTCTGATAATGTCCTTCATCGCACTTTTACACTTTTTTATTTGTTTCTATATTTTATTTTATTATTTGCCGTATATTATGTATATTGTGTGCCTTTCAGTCTGTGCTAAATAAATGTATTTTCTTTCTTATTTAAGGTCAGGCAAATCATTTAGGTAAGTATGTTGTGTGGTTTTTTAATCCAATTGTGACCTTTAAAAAAAAAACGAATAAAGTCATTCAGATTAATCCTAAATCATAACGATTCATCATGTTTTGAACAGGTTCTTGCGATCACCAAAACAATGACTTATCTTTTATGAGTCGATGCTCATCATTATCCTAGTGTATTAATTAACACTACGCAAAACAGTGTTCCCAATATAGCACAACTAATGAACCGATATCCTCATATTTAGAAGACGGCTCCGATAGGCCGAATAGATTGCGGATGAACCGTTTAAATAGCTCTTAAGAAAATTAATTAAACCGTTCTCTCTCGATCGCGACTTATTCCGAACAATCCAATAATTATTCATATTCTCCGTTCAATACAAAACTATAAAATAATTTAAACAATTTTCTATTGACGCGAAGCCCTTTATTATCAAAAACAGTTCTCACAATATTAATTCGTTTTGTGTCATTCAATTAGTTTAGTTAATTAATTTATTGTAACGAGACACCCCTAGGGATGGCTCGATACAACCGCTCGACATTTCGATTAAAACTTTGCGTCCTTCCCGATTCATATTAACATTGTGCCGTTTGTTTGATTTTGTTTAGATATTTACGAAATTTCCAATCTCTATTATGTGGTTTTGGTAAAGGCTCTGCCATTTTGAATTTTGCTGATGGTTTTAAGGGTTGCCAATGTCATTACTTTCATAGTTGCTGTAATAACCCGATATTTCTACTGACTCGTTGGTCTCGCGAGCGCTTCTGTTGAGCATGAGGGCCTGGGTTTAATTCCCGGGTCGGACAATCTTATTATGTTTTTCCATCTGGAATCAGTAGTAACCCGGAATCAGAATTGTGCCCGGTTGTTCCAATAGGCTCACCCCCTTTGGGGACATGGGACTAAAACATAACCGGCGAGGTGTTTGTTTACCTTTGCCTAACGCTTCGGGGAATTCAAGCATGATGTTATAAGTTATTTTAAATAATAAAGGCACAATTATTGACAGTTCCACATGTAGGAAACTCTGCAGAGAAGTATAATATTTATTTACTTCTAATTAAACCCAAGAAACTCGTTTAACGAAGCGTTGATAAACACAAATAACAAGAACCTTTACACAAACCCATTTCAATCAAACCCGGTATCAATTCATAGCAGGAAAATGTCAGGATCTGTTATTTGATCGCTTCCTTAGTGCCTAATTCGGCTTAATTCCACAAGATTGTCGTACCATCTTTCGTCAGTTTTGATAAATCACTAAACTGTTCAGTAATATTTTTATAATAGAAAGGAGGCAAAGTGAACTCGAAACGGTTGGTCGGATCCGATTCCCATAGTTTCAGTCCCGGTAAGGGTGACACGTCGATAAAAAACCGGGAGCTTTCCGTAGCCGGATTCCGGTGAATCGGGCATATGATATAACACCATACAAAAATAACATTACTCCTTTTGCCACTAGGACGAAGACTACACAAGCGAAGGTTTGGTACAATTTAAAAATAAAGGAAAATGTTTATAGTTCTAGTTTAATTGAAACTCAAAATCTTTTATAGAATTAGTAACATTGTCCTTAAACATCTTCAGTTGTATAACTTAAGTAATTTTCTAAAAGAAATATAGAAAAAGATTAGAAGACCTTCATAAATATCCAACAACTAAAGAACCATTGAGAATTAATTCACAAAGAGTATCTGTTTTAAATAAATTTCACCGAGCCTACTCATACAATCACAATTAGCCAGACATTCACTAACTAATACCTGCACGCAATCGAACAAATGTTTTCATCATCTACATAAAGTATGGCTGTATCGCGCTGTCGGTCCGTTCGACGCTTATATTCGTCACAGCACAAGCCGTATTGAGTCGTAATGCGGACTGATCTCCCGCGACCGGCCGTGCATTCGCGCCAATATATTATTCATATCGTTTTCAACGGACCCAGCATCCCCACACGGAATATTAGAGAGGCATATCTACCGAGTTTATCCCGGCTTCCCGAATACATCGCTAACTAAATTGTTTTCGACGTTTCCCATCCCTATTCGTGTATCGATGTATTCGTACGACGAAATTATGATACGGATTCCTAAATGGTGCTCGCAGATGTTGGTGATTAAAAGTGCCGTGAACTTTTTTATAGGACGGTTTCCTTAATAGTGATAGATGTGGGGTTTAGATTAAATGTATATTTAATATTTTACGGCGTCTTACTGCTTTTCTTTGAACTATTTGACACTTAACAAGTGTATTAAAAATACTGAAAATTGAATGATTCTCTCAGAAAGGGACATAGCCACGTTGAAGACATTTCCTTTTAAGTGGGACAGTGGTGTAGGTTTGTTGGTATTTTGTTTAACACACTACTTAGAAATAGGCATCCCGCCGTAGCCCGCGTTATGTTAAAGGGACATGTTTTGCTATCACAAAAATTGCACCACATTTTGCTCTTACAAAATTATTGTCAAACATTTGTTCAAACACTGGCTGCCAATATTAAAGGCTACTGCGGACTTGGTCGTACTTAGGTTAGTTGGTTATCTTGTTGACATTCTGCTTAGAAAATAGTCATTCTACCGTCTTAGCCTGGGTGACATAATATTTTATTATGTCCTTCAAGCACTCACAATTTACAAAATCACCTTACAAAATCATTGTCAAACATTTGTAACAATACTAAAAGCTATAATTTGTTGGCAGGTTGGCGCAGCTATGATGTCCTGTCCTCTTCCACTGCCGCTCCTGCCGGCACTTCATCCGCAACCTGCATTGGCATCAGACTTCCCTATCCACATTGGAATAAAGGTAATTTTTAAATGGCTTTTAGGTAGTATGGTGTTGCATGTTAATAACAAATGTTTAATTGTGTAATCTGGTGTGACATGTTTCTCCTTTTTTTTTCATGTGGTGTTTTTTTATGTGAATAGATTTGTAATTATTAGTAAATTCGTGTTTTTCAATGTGTATTATGTGACTAGTCATCATACTGTGTTTACTTAAGTTCGCCATATACCTCCGAACTTGTTTTAGAAACCGCTATCAAGACTCGCAGGTAGCAATTCTTATACACCAAATACATAATTTTGTGTTTTACCATTTTGGAACGTATATGACCTACTTTTTAAAATAACTAACCATTTTCATTTATAATAGGTACATGTTCTAATCACTTCTAGATCCGGCGCACAAAACACAATATCCACCCAAATTTTCGACACGACTTCATACTCCACTCTCTAACCTCCTCTGTTTACAGTAAAAAGTCGTTTGCTTTCGTTGGTAAGTAGAAAAAAAAAATGTAATTTAATCTGTTCGCTCTCCAACGAGTTTCAGGCAACTTAAATTGCGAATATATCAAAGCTTAAATAATATGAAGTAGGCGAAAGAATATAACGTAACTTTGAGACTCGACGACGCTCGCTTTCTCAGGGTTTATGTACTATGTACATTTCAAAAACATACTAAGTAGGTATATTTTTCTGCACTAAAGTGAGTAATGGGTGACACTTAACATCTTATCTAAGTTAATGCCTTTGCCACTGTTTGAGAACAGCCGATCTATTTCTGTAAAAATCTCACCGTGAAAACTTAGGTGAAGAGAGTTTGAAGTGAGCTGTCAAAATTGTCAATCCCTAGCACCAGTTGGAATGACAGCTCACTTCTAGCTCATTATTTCACCTAAGTTTGCACAGTGCGATTTTTACAGAATTGGGCTTCTGGTCCTGACTTATTTTATCCACTACTAGCTGCGCCCCGCGGTTTCAAGTCTCGATCCTGAGTGAATATCGGGATAAAAGGTATCCTAAATCCTTCTCCAGATCATGGTCTACCCATGTGCCAAATTTTATCCAAATCCGTTCAGCCGTTTTAGCATGAAAGCGAAATAAACAAACAAACTCACATTCGCATTTGTCATATTAGTTAGGATTAGGATGGACTAACTGGGAATACATATAATTTAACTTGTATAATAACTAGCTTCCGCCGGCGGCTTCGCCCGCGTGGTATGTCGATAAAAAGTAGCCTATGGCCTTTCTCAGGCTCTAGACTATCTGTATACCAAATTTCATTTAAATCAGTTCAGTAGTTCTGGCGTGAAAGCGCGACAGACAGACAGAGTTACTTTCGCATTTAATTTTATAATATTAGTAAGGATAACTTATACAATAATCAGTCATAATTAATTATTTCAAAAGATACGCGAGCACTCATTTAACAAACTCAAGTACATACACACACACTATCAACGTATAAAACCGACGAACAACATTAAACTCTCATTACATTTACGTGACTGCAATCATTAATGCGGACGCCGGTCAAATAAATGAGCTATATTTGATAACTGTCCATAATCGGCTTATGGCAACACCTGAACAAAAACAAACTATTAGCCAAATTAATGCGCAACGAAACGTATCGAGATTACCAAATGTTGCCAATACAATAAATTGATGCGACATGACTGTGAATAGGGGACTTTATGGTGAGGTGGATTGACACGTGAATTTGTGGATTAGGTATAATTGTGAATAGGTAGATTGATGCAGTGGCAAAGGATTCGGAGTTCGATACTCGTGTGGGTCAAATATTTGTGAAGATAAATATATGTACGTCATTGTTCCTATTCTGGGTTTACTTATGAGATTTATTTGATCCTTGTTGCTCGGAGTTGGTTTTACAGAGATGTTTCCTATCAAAAACGATTCATATTTTAATCATTGTTCATACCTACTTAATTACTTCTATTGGCTGCCTTTTATCGAATTATTTAGGTATAAGGTACCTAATACTAATTATTACCCTAATTCAACTAATATATGAATGTAATCCTAACTTCTTAACAACTTTTACTATGGGACCAGCCCTGAAATCGCGAAAAAAAATCTGCTTTTTTTTTCGCGATTTTAGTGAAAGTTGTTTTCATAATGACAATGACCCCTTAAGCGGATTTGAACGACTAAAATTTTACCCTGTATTATAATGCAAAAATGAGTTTGTTTGTTTGTAACGCTTTCGCGCTAAAACGGCTGACAGACAACAGATTTAGATGAAATTTTGCACATGGGTGCTGAACAGATTTAGATGAAATTTTGCACATGGGTGGATTAGGACATATGACATTCCCACGGGATAGAGACTTACGCGGGTGAAACCGCGGGGCATAGCTAGTAAAAAATAAACGTAAACATACTTAAAGATTAAAGCTCACAAAAATTGCAAAGATAAAACCTCATTAAACGAAAAATAACCGCTTAAGTTAAACTTAATGATTTAACTTCAATATTATAACAGGCAGATCAAACGAACCTAACTCACAACGTAAGATTCCTTTTCGCAAAATGTTTAACTATAAATATTTAACATAATCTAGCGGTTTCAGTGAATTATTAAAATAACTCTCTCATCTATCAATCGCTATGAAGATAATATCTTATAACCAAGTACCTAGTCTATTTATTTTATCTGTACTTAATTTAAGTTCCTCGCCTGGATTGATTTATCCTGCAAACAAGTTTACTTAACAAGAAAATTACTTAAATAAGTTATTGAAAGTAAGTAGGTATAAGTTAAGTTACACAAGTGTCAAATAAAAATTCGACGAATAACTTCAGCAGAACGGCATTCTTGATCGTTTTATCAAGCCAATGAAAATAAAGCAATCACATAAATGGCATTCAATATTTTTATAAGCCGCATTTTCATGGTTCCGCTTTTGTACAAATCGTTAAATTCACAAACTTTGAAAATGACTTGATTCATTGTTCAAAATGTTAATACAAAGAATGAATGAACGACGACAATTCCCCGTTAACAATTCACTGTAGACGAATAACGATGAGTCGGAAGTGTAAACTGTGCCTTAAAGAATTACTGCCTCAGCTCTGTCGTCATTCCAGTGTCAATATTTGAGATGAACTTTTGCCCAATTACCTTTGCAAGTTAAACCGTCTAAATTTACAAGTATGGATTCGTGCCTGCCGACTTTAATTAGTTTCCAGCTTTGAGACTCGCCTCATTTATTATCTGTTAGATCTGCTGCTACAAGTTCAATTGTACACAGTAAATTGTAAACGAAAAATATTATTTATGAAACGAGATAAATGATTCTTTGTCTAAAAACTCAAGTATAAACGCTGAATCCAATTCTCTGCCCTGCCTTTGTCTTTTGGTTATAACATTACGTTAAGTTGATTAAGTATATTTACAAAAATACTAGCAGGAAAACACGCCGTTTGAAATCCCCCAATTTGTACAAAACAGCGGAGTCGCCGTGCCACCGCATTACCAAATAAAATTTAACAAACAAAACGGTTTACGGAAAGTTCAAAGTATTTTATACCGACTCGAGCACGCTCAATTTTGCACCGGGCGAAGTCATCAAAAAACTATTAAGCTGCAACTTTTAACACATGTGCACTTTTCTAAACGCGCATTATCACAAAAAATAAATAAACAAGATTAGCACACGCCACGATGCATAAGTTTACTCATTAAACACCAATTTCCCCAAACGTCAGGAGAGCAAAATATGAAAAATTTGTTGTTCGCAGTTCGCTGCTTGAAGGCGAAGTTTATGAAGAATACTTTGAATAATGCCACGAGAGCACTTTCTTAAGTTACGCTTCTTATTCAACTAAAAGAGTTTATATTTCAAACACTATTACTGCGCCTGTCAACTTAATTTACCCTGTTGATTCAATTTTCGTCCACGAGTGCCATATTTCAGTAGTCGTGGAGATTTCAATTCATACATATTTGAATAAATAAATATGCATGAAACCAATTTATAGAGGCCGCCTGAGTCGGCCGCCGGCTGAGCGGTACAATATCAGTGCCCTCATTAGATGTATCCCGCTGCTACGGCGTAGTCGCCTACGAGTTTTGCTACGGAAGCGCCACGTAGACCGCTACGATACAGCTTTGTCGTTTATTGTCTCATATTCGCGGCGCGGGCGGCCTTATTATGTGGTTTGTTTTGTAATATCCCACTTTTTTCATTTATATTTAATACTGTTTTGTTGTGAAATTTATACCTACTGTATTGAAAAGGCCTATGAAAGCTTGTTCAAAAGCATAATGAACATTAAATTGAGAATTTTCAAATTGTTTGGTTACGGATTATGGCCGCGGGGATTATAAGCGCTGAACGCTGAAAACATCGACAAATATGAAATTAAATTAAGTATACCGCACAATAATCTGTTGAACTAGTTCCATTCTATTTATAGATTATCAGGATTCAATTAAATGTTTAGTATATTACATAATGTTTGTGGATTAATTATCATCTAGATAAAATATAAAAAGTAGCTATAGCAATAACAGCTAGTCCCAAATCCGTGAAAGCATCATTATTTTAACCCCATTTCCCTCAAATACGGAACTAAAAGTGCCGTCGAGCATATATAGATACTCACTAGACACGCTATCATATCAATACGAACGGCTATCAATTTGCCATCAAAGGTACACACCACACACGCATTGCCTGTTACATACGTTTCATTTCATGTCAATTCCATGGATTTGATAACTCCGTTCGTCTGTTTTAGGGTGGTTCAGATACGAGAAAATTGTGAGATAAAAAGTCGGTCACGGTTTTGCATTTGGTTTTATTAGAGTTTTTTTTACTGTGATAGTCGTATTTATAAAAGGCGTGTTCTTTTATTAACTTCTATAGTAAAAAATCAAATATATTTGAAAAGGTTTTATCAATCTGGTCGTTAGTACTATATAATTGTCGCACGATTCAATCAAAGCCACTCGCGCTTGCCTTTTTGTATAAACAGCCAAATCTTCAAACTTGAGGACGAGTTCTATAAACGTCACTTAGCACATACCATGGCTAAACGTTATTCCTGTCTCTGTCGCACAAATGTCAAATTACAAGAAGTGCAAGGTAGAGATGGCAACATGTTAAGCCAAAGTACGTGCTAAGAAACGGTTAAAGATCCTTTGTAATTTTCCATACTTTATCGTGTTGTGTAATACTTTGCCAATTGTTTACTCAATTTTCTTCTAAAATGGTTACCAACTAAGTAGCACTTTTATTTTAAACCGCACTGTATACTTCGTGTGTATTCTCCCTTATACACCCTTTGATGCATGTATGTTTGCTCTCAACATAATGCTAAGTTCAGTTTCTGGCATAATCTCTCACTTCATCGCTGCAGATAATTTTAATGACGTCACTGTTCTGATGTTTCCTTTGTTATTATGAAACGTTAACCTGAAATTCATGTATTATTTAGTTGTTAAGTTTATTAGAAATGTAATCCTATGATTTATTATGATTTTAGTGAACGTCTTTTAAAATGTCAGAGAAGGGAAAAAGCACTCAGTTTCGTACCTAAGTTTTAAGCCTTTCAACGGGCTCGTGGTAAAATTCCTACTTCCCAAATTAATATGCTTTACATACAAAATTCAAGATATTGTGTAATTTAAGTTAGACAGATACCTACTCGTACAATGATCAGAAATTTTATACATCTATGGTATATCAGCATCTATGATAGGCTTTGTATTTCGCCCAATCACATAATAAAAATACTGCCTCGTTGGTCTAGTGGTCCCAAGTCATGAGGTCCTGGGTTCGATTTCCAGGTCGGGCAAAATGTTATAGGTTCCGTCAGGATTTTTTCAGTAACAGCCTGGAGTCTGGATTTGTGCCCGGTTCATGGCGATTAAGCTCCCATGGCACTTAAGCATAACTGGCGAAATGTGGGTGTGCTATAAGTACACCTCTGCGTAACCCTTGGGGGATTACAGGCGTGATGTTATGCTACGTCATATAAAAACTGATATAATCCAAAACAAACCCACCTATTTTAAGTAGGTATTAAGACACCTACTTAGAATTAAATTAATCTTTTCGTCATTTATTACAAGTCATAATTTATTAAGTACAATCTTAAACTAAATTAAATCAAATAAATACATAAACAAAAGGACACTTAGGCGTCTAAGTACTCGTACGCATCGCTGTCATCCGGAAACGTGCCCAGAAGACTGGCAGTATTGCCACGTTGAATGGCAATACTAATTCTTTGGCCAAAAAACGAGCCACCCCACTTAATATAGGTACTGGGTTTTTTTGATGACTTTAATTCATTTGGTGGTAAATCATCAAATGACTTCTCCCGCTCTGATCGGAGCGGGAAGGCGTGTCAGACTTTTACTGACCCACACTGAAAACCCACCCGTGTTCAGTTGCCTGTTGCCAAGGGTCCCGGTATCCCTTTCGGACTTTCCCGCAACCCTGTAAGGAAGAAGGTACCCCCAAAGTTTGGCCCAAAACAGTTCATAATTAGCTAAAATAGTTTCTAATTATAATTAGTTCTATTACAGTCCACTCCAAACTACTCTATTACAATAAACAATTCAACATTTACTATTCATCTTAAGTTCCTTTGTCACACGGTTACCGGTCTCTATTGAAGTTAAGTATTAAGTAGACGGGAATTAAATCAGATGCTTGTTAAGTAACTTGTTACGGAGAGTTATAAAGTTATAACTTATAACTAATACCTGTTTGTAAGTTAGAGGTAAGCAACATGTTACGGGTTGCATAAGAAATAGTTTTTTCTCGATGCAGTTTGAAAAGAAGTTTGTTTTATTTCATTTGAGTGGGATATTGGTATGATGTTGATATTTCTTTTTAGTTTAATTGATGGCATAGGAGTTTTGTGTTAATCGATCATTGGTGATGCAGAGAAATGAAACAATTAAAATATCTCTATGATTAAAATCTTCATTAGTTTCAGTTTTCTGTCGCGACAAAATGGATCCTATAATTGCCACACTTGTCAAAAGTTTCGATATAGCTTTAACAATATGAAAACTCGTACTACTAAAGAATCAACAAAAAATCAATCTGCCTAGCCTTTTCCCAACCATATTGGGGTCGGCTTGCAGTCTAACCGTATGCAGCTAGATACCAGTATTTTACATGGAGCGACTGCCTATCTAACCTCCACAACGCAGTAACTGGGTAATACCCCTTGGTTACACGGCTTAACGTGCTTTCCGAGGCATGGAGGAGTCTCGATATGTAAAGATGGTCACCCATCCATAGACCAACCAGGGCAAGCGTAGTTTAACCTGATGGATCGACTCGTGCGGCTGTTATTACTTAGCTACACTAAATAATCAACATTCAACGTAATTTCTACCTCTTTCTATCTACAACTACACAACATTTTACTGCATGTAATTGATATCTCCATTATATAAAGAAGTGGCTCCAAAACCGAGCTGACGTTTAACGTATTATTTCTACACTCCGGACTAACGTATTCTTTCTATACTGCCACCTGCGAGCACCTTTAAAACTTGCATGCAATGTAAATTTTTCAATGCTAACATATTGAACGAGACAGTTAAGAAAATATATAGTGTGAAGTCAAGGAGGAGCCACACTTTAACAATATGTTTTAAAAAGGAAGGAATTTTACAAGCCAATGTTCTTGTAGAAAATGGTATTACTCATCCTGGTTTGATTCCGAGGTTAAGCTGTTGGAGTAGACCGGGGTTTTCTGGCTAAGGCTGAGATATATATGTATAGTCCTCCAGACCGTATTTTCGGCCACGGCGGCCAATCTCAACGGAGACTAGCCTTCGGCGCGGGAGATATTATAGTGCACAAGTGTTTGCGCAGACACAAGTGCACTCTCTCTTCCCTCACTCTCATAGTCCGATGGGACGGCAATTCGACACAACCGGAGAGAGATCAGGTGTAGGACCAACGGCTTAACGTGCTTTCCGAGGCACGGGGGTATCACACCGCCAACTTCCAAACTCCGGGCTGTTACTACGAAATTCCTAATGGAAAAATTCAATAACACTTTGCCCGACCCGGGAATCGAACCCAGAACCCCAAGCTCTGCAGTCGCGCTTGCGACCACGAGACCAACGGGGCAACGGGGCTGAGATATACAATGTGTGTGAGATGTACAATTTAAACATTAAAATTGTACTTAAAAACAGTTTATATTTAAGTATTTCGAATATCGCTAGTCCATGTCCGGACACACTGTATAAACGTTACCTAACTCGTACTTGCCTGCGACTTAAACATGTTCCCGAGTCTATCTTGCACTTGTAGTTAGTCAGTTGTCCTACAGTGAAAGTGAGAAAAAAATAACTGTTTCAAGCAAAAAAAGGCTTGGTTAGTCAAGACTGGGTCTAGAGTAATGCCAAGATGCTGGGTAGCCGAACTTACACCGCGGACTTCTACTTAGGGACATGACCCACCATCCGACATTTCCAGTGCATGCGTTGAGTGTCAATATTCCACAAAAAATAATGACACTGACAGCCCTTAAACGTAGTTTAAGTGCCGATCGCGTTCCGTTTCTTTGGTGAAATTCGCCCTTAGTCCTGGAGCTGCAAACTTTGGCATCGTATTACTTTTACCCGCAGGAAAGTAGGTAGTATCATCAATACCCAGCTGTTTGTAATAAAATAAATTGCACCTTAAAAGAGAAGAGCCGACATTTTATCCTCTCTTAAGATTCTACGAATCAATAACGTATTAACTGTACGTAACAGGCAAATTAAGTAAGGCTTTGCTACTTTTTTGCATATGTGAGTGAAATAGAAGGAGCAGTAGTAGCCCAGTGCAGTGGTAACGGCCGCGACTAGTGGTAAGGTTCGAACCCTGACAGGCGCTTTACTTCGTGTAAATTATTTCATCACCTCTGCTATCAAAACGGTGAAGGAAAACATCGTGAGGAAACCGGCATGTCCTAGAACCAAAAATTTAAAGACATGTGACATCTACCAACCCGCACTGGGCTCGCGAGGTTGATTACGGCCCACTCCCTCTCACAGAGCCTGTGTCGCAGCAGTGGGAACATTACAGGCTGATTATGAATGAAATAGGTATAGATTTTCATCTCTTTCATTTTCAATAGAACTCTGATGGTAGATATAGAATGTAATAGAATTGTTTTTTTTTTCTTGTGCTATTTTTACTCCTAGGTCAACATCAATCGGTAGGAAAAAGATGACGATGTACCTGTGGGTACTAATTAACTGATAATTTTCTTTTTATAACTGTCGACATCGGCACTAATTGCAACTAAACCGCGTTGAAAAGCTATCAGTTACCTACGTCATTGTTGACACTGACAGCTTTTGAACGGATGGATGTGCTGATCGCGTTCAGTTTCATTCGTGAAATTCGCCAAATTAGATAGTTTTGTTAGATTTACAAAATAAACCATTATTAATTCTACAAACAAAACTTTACGTAATTAGTGCTCCAAGAACTTCTAACCTAGTGTAGGCCTTAGGCTGGACACGACATGGCTGGATAAGACAGGATTTAATGAAACCCAACCTCTAAGTATCTAAGTAAGCGATGAATGATGATATGAGAGTTAGAACTTCCATAACTTTTTGTTCCGACCAGTCAATTCAAGGAGTATAGGAAAGTTGACACTTGTTGATTAAAACAGTTTTATGAGAGGACTAGCTTCTGCCTCTTGTTCCCTGTCCCACCCCGTCGCATCGCATCGCCCGCCGGCGCTTTTACATCGTTTCGCTTAGCGTTCTTTCCGACTTGTGTTTCTTTTTGCTCGGCTCCTAGGTCGTAGCTTGACGTTAAGTACCCTAACCTTCCTCAAAAATTGGGCTATCAAATGAACATTTTTTTTTTTTATTCGAGTGTTTGTTGCAGAGTTTGGCGCGTTCAGACAAACAAACCAGAAAACCAAACTCTAAATTATTATTAAATATAGACCTAAGTTAGATTTACTAACACAGCTTTTTAGTACTTATTTTAGTACAGACATCTTGTTAGGGGGATAAAAGTAAGTGATAGATTGTTATGTTTGTGGTGTCTGGGAAGAGTAAATCTTGTATTTTATGCTCATTTTGTTGCTGAATTCCAAAAGGTTTTTTTTTGTCCTGGCCCGCCGCGGTCTTTTAGCTTCATACTTAAAATGTGGAGTGCGCTTTCTGTGTGATTCTGTGGTCTGGTAGTCAAAATTGAGTATCCATGATCAGCCTCCGGTTTTAGAAAGTTTTCTTATTTTAATCTGTTGTCAAATCTCATATTAAGTTACCTGGTGTGAGTGAGAAAAAAAAATATGATTAAATGAGACAAAAAAAATATGATTAACTGAGTAAATAGTGAAACCTACTTTTCATATAACATCCTTTTCATTAAATCAACGCTTTTATGAAACTTTTACGCCAGCTGTAACTCAACTTTTACTAGTTTAACCTTTCAGCACCTAATTATAAAATTGGGCACTAAAAATTGTACAACGTTTCATAAAAAGTTTAATTTATGAAACGGTTCTACCAACTAGAATATTCTATAAAGCAAATCTAATTACAAAGGGCACGTTACAACCGAGACAGCTATTACAAAAGACATTTAAATAAAACCAGTATTGCACCTTTAGAAAAACCTTCATAAACTCGGATAATGGCAAAAATTATAAAATAAAGCGGCCAAGTACGAGTACGACTCGCACACTACGGGTACCACCGTACAATACAAAAATAAGTTTATTTAGAAAAAAACTCCTTTTACCCCTTTTATTTTTATTTTTTGCTATAGCAGTCATAGTAGTACACACTGAAAAAAAATCAAGTGTCTACCGTAATGGTTCAAAAGATACAGCCCTGTGACAGACGCACAGACGGACGGACAGGGAAGCCTTAGTAATAGGGTCCCGTTATTGTCACCCTTTGGGTACGGAATCTTAAAAAGGGGATCGTTTCAATGTAAATTATGCGACGGTACATCAGATTTTCGTCTAACAAGGAGAGACGGGAACAAAAAACGGTTGAATATTAGTGTTGTGCTAAATAACGCTGTATTATCTAAGGAACAATATAAACGTCGCGGGCAACGCAATAAGCGTTCGCTCCTTAATGGCGGCCCGTCCGTCATCTCCCGAGCCTCGCCTTTGTCGATATCGATATTTATATTTATCGAGCAACTGAAATACTGTTCACGTTCGTCTTGTCGGTTGTTTGAAGTTGAAGCTTGAAGAAGGTAATAAAATGTAACGATGCTATGAAAACGGTGAACAGAATGCGTTAAGAGAGAAGGGCAAGTTTGAGTTAATTCCGGTTTTCTATACAGCGTGTACCATCAAGCTGAACAACTTACTTCATCGTAATCGCGAAAAAATTAATGAGCCGTCCCATACATTTGGGTCGAGTAGGTATTGAAGTTTTGTATGGAACAGTTGATAATTTTTGACCACACCTTTATGAGAGATGGAACAAGAGAATATGTGTGTCTTTATTAATGTTAAGTGAATTATTGATAATAATATATTTATTGAACCAATGTTACAATTCAATTCAAAATTCAAATAGCCTTTATTAGCAATCTTATAAACTAGTTTTACAATTAGATTAAATTAAAGGTTTAGACATCAGATTTTTTTTCCTAGACTGCTTTGCTCTTTAGCATAGGCCTCCCCCAGGCTTTTCCATAGCTCACGATCGTGAGTTTTTCTCCTACTAGTCCCTCCCGCAGTGGTTTATGGTCTTCCTCTTTTCCTCTTCCCTTCCCTGGGATACCATTCTGTTATTTCTCTGGACCATCTTCCGTTTTTGTCCCTGATGACATGACCTGCCCACTTCCATTTTAGTCTTTTCACTGTGTAAGCCACGTTCGTTTTTCTTTTTATAAGATTGAGATTTACTATGTTACAATTTTATTATCACCTTATAATTAACTTAATTATTAAGTTTACTCGTATTATTAACTTAACTGAATGTCGTCTTAATGTCGTTTGACCGCGAATCGGCAAACATAAGGTAGGACGCCCTCAGGCTAGGTGGAGCGACGATCTTCGCAGGGTGGCTGGTAGCAACTGGATGAGAGTTGCCGAGAATCGAGCTGAATGGCGTGTAATTGGAGAGGCCTATGTCCCGCAGTGGACTGCTATAGGCTGATGATGAATGTCGTAACTGTTAGCGATCTTCCTTATGATTTAATGGCGGTACCCAAACTAGGCGACGCCTGTATCTTGGTGCCAAAGTACATACAAAATTGTGAACATATTCTTACTGTTTGTTTTGTGTTTATGGCAGGATAGCTCTTTTGGCTTCGCCGCAGTCGGATTGTAAGGCCACTGGGTAACTTTGTATTATGCTAGAGAAAAGAAAACTAAGTTATCAGTACATATTAAAATAAGGTAAACGTAATATTACCTACACGTTTTTGTTAAATTATTGATATTACATAGTCCGTTTTTCTCTTCTTGTAAAATCTTGTGCGATGTGAAAAACCATCCCGTTTCTCCCAGCTGTTGCAGGGCTACCAGTACAATAAGCTGACATTATGTTTTTATTTCCCCGGCCGCCATAGAAATTAATCCTATTTCTAATAAAAAGTTGCGCTTATCTCCAGGGATACGACGCTATGTCTAAACTTATGAGAACTTTCTTCATAACTTCACTAACATAGTGGCATACTTAGGGTCGGCCATCTTTCTTTTTTTTATAATTTTCTTTAAGTATGTTTTTGCCATGAGACCGTACATTACAGTCCAGAGAATGCGTTTCTGACTCCTGTCAGTTGGACAATTTCTAGTAGTAAAGGATCAAATTGACACTGGCAGAGTAGTCGACATCGGCTCAGTTGCCAAAGAGGAAAAAAAAAAGGATCAAATTCGTAATACGCATACTCGTTAAGTATGAAACTGACAGGTGCTTAGAACGCTTTCTCTTGACGGCTGAACTGTAGAAGTGATAGTTACGCCTCGATTTGGTAATTAGAAGATCATACACCAGAGGTATAAAAATAAAATAATGTCGGTACATGTGCCTCACCAAATAATAGTCAGGGAAATAATTGTTTATCAAAAACACTTCGTCAATTTGCCTTATTACAGCCATTTCAGTTATGATTTGAATAAACGGACCATTTAAGTTGGTAATCAATTTGATAAACAATAAATTTATCTGATTTTACACTTGCGTCACCAAATAAATGGGGTTTATGAAGCTTCTTTACGAACAATTGGTCACCAATTTCTTAACCAAGCGTGGTGATATTTAGTTGTTATCCTATTATAACCCTTCATTGGTCGTCATTATGAGTGTATGCAAGCTGGTATAATAAATAAAAATGACACATTCACTAAATAAATGTTCACATTCCTATAAATTACCTGTGTATTACTCAAATATTATAGTTCGCGTTTCCTTTGGAAATCAATTCGATTGGGTAATCAAAGAGCGCAGAGTAAATAATGTACGTACTATTTGCACATGCGGTTTTTTAATACCCGGTTCCTATATTTTATTACAAAAATAACAGACATGGCCGTGGCATGTCTGTTATTTTTGTATTTTCAAAGTTATTTCTACAAACAATGTTTTTAGTTTGTTTTCAAATCGTTATTTTATTCCGAAGACCATATCAATTACATTACAGTTTTTCCGGAACAACAGTAGGTATTGTTTTTTTGATGTACAATAATGAAATGAAATATTTATTGTGGATGAAATTGGTTGTTTTTAGAAGGATTTTTCACATTTTCAAGCAATGGAACAGTGCATGTTTTCATTTTGTGTTGTTCAATATATTCGAACAAACCATCATTTAAATAACCAATGTATTTGTATAAGGCAAATACATTGGTTATCTAAATGATGGTTCAGTAGTATTTCTTTAAAGCCTGTTGTCGACGGTTTTAAAAAGCAGGAAACAGGATAAGCTGCTTTGTAAACCCAGAAACTTTGCCTATGTTATCATAGGTTGGTCTGGTCGGCTGTCATTTGTAGATCTTTGACAGTCGTTACGGGTATTCAGAAGCCTGAAAGTCTGACCAAGGAGTATCGTGTTACCCAACTGGGTTGGAGAATTCCAATAGGCAGTCGGTCCTGGTAAAATACTCGTATTCAGCTGCATCCTGTTAGACCGGAAGCCGACCCCAATATAGTTGGGAAAATGCTCGGCAGATGATGAGTGACTAGCGATGCAAGCGAGCCTAAATGGTCAAGTCATCTCAGGTTCGTGAGAACGTATTGACAGGCTAATTTATAAGCTTACAATAGTAATATGTACTCCATTTGTAGCTGACATGTTGAATGTCAAAGGGAACCATGGACCTGATATTATGTAATTTCCTTGCAGGTACCGTCTTAATTGCTATCTATGTAATCTTATGATTAGTTGGCTAGCTTTGAACGGATTGTTGGCTTAGAAGGGTGAGCAGAGATATAGGTATTGTGGATAGTTTAGTTTGTTTGTGTTGTTGGATCCTGTGACTTCAATTTTATAGAAGTTATGTTCATCAATGAATAGGTCTTTTTTTTTTTTGAGTGTGGGAAATCTTCATATGACTTCTCCCACTCTAGGCGGAGCGGAAGGGCGTGTCAGACTTTTACTGACTAAAACCCATCCGTGTTCCTTCAGTTGTCTATTGCCAAGGTCCCGGTATCCCTTTTGGACTTTCCCGCAACCCTGGCAGACCAATGAATAGGTCTAACAAACAGTGATCTGATATTGTAATGGCAGAAATAGATGTATAATGCCATTCTGTAAAAAGACCGTGCAACTTAGGTAAATTCAACTTGAAGTGAGCTGCTATTCCACCTGATGCTAGGGATTGAGACCATAGACTGCTCATTCCAGGGTTACATAACCTAAGTTTTCACGGTAAGCTTTTTACAAATTGTTACTACAGGTATTCTTTTATTTTTCTTGAAAAACAGACTAGAACTCACCTTTTCCCCTGAAATAAAGGCCCAAATCCACCGACACAATAAACAATCAAACTTTAACCCTCGGCCAGTCAATTCCTGCCTAACTACCAGCCGTACAAACTCCAGTTTATTCCAATCGAACGCCACTAAGCTCACTCGTTCATAGTGACCTATCGTTAACTTTAATCCTCCGTTAGTCCAGCCGTTATGTCTTATTTGTAACACGTACCGCAGCTTTATTTTTCCATGCCTTGTATAGGATAAAAGTTTTCTAATAAAGGGCTCCAGCAATCGGTAAGTTTGTGTCGTTCCCTCTTATTGGCTACTGGTGACAATTGATGGCGATAGCTCTTTTTAACTGACTTCGTCGTGAAAGTTTTTTCAGAGCTAACAACACTTAACGACAGAATGTTGCGTTATTATTATATCTGAAGCCCATTCTGTGGGTCGCAGGAGTACTGTTTGTAGGTTTACGGTCAAGAAAGCGGTGTAACGAAGGAGATGTTTGCTTTCTATTTCAAGTTTTCTTTAGTCTTTAGAGCTTTTGAAAGGAATGAAGTTTAAAAATAAAAATAAACAAGCTTAGGTCTTCAGGTAAGCTTTCAGTAACTGGCCACTAAAACCGAGTTGTTGTGTCAAATAATAAACTCTTTTCATGGTAATATTTGCCTACGTTAAAGACTCGTGTCCGGTATAAGTTGAGCAATGCATACATTTAGGTAGGAACAGACAGTTTACTATAACTTGTCCCTTGACAATAGGGAATATGCATGTATTTTTTTTATTTTTTTATTCGATAGTTTTTAGCGTCAAATAATAGTAAAAAAAAATTCGACGGCAAAAAAGCAATTTAAAGTATTTAAAAAAATGTTTAAAAATATCCAACCGATCCGGGCTATTTAAACGCCCTCCATTTGGCGCGCTTGGTGTGGTGACGTCACACTCAGTGAAAACAGACAAGCAACTGTCAAGTCAACGTCAAATACTCCTTTTTCTTAGAACGTTTGACATTGACTTGACACTGACATTTTGATTGCCATTCCGGATTGTTACGTCACATCCGCTGTTAGCCTTTTCAAGTATTTGAATTACCCACAGTTTTTTGGTACTTTAAAAAAATTAATTTCTCGCTCAAAAAGAAATTTTGTTCAAAAATATTGATGGAGGCATAATTCTGAAGTAACATAGTTTATAAAAAAAAATATTTGACCCATATTTGAATCACATGCATATTCCCTATTGCTTGTCAAGCTTAGTTTCAATACCAATAGAATAGAGTTCAAAATGGCGACTGACAGAACAGTGCTACCAATCACGTCACGGGACAAGGCACTGTAGGTATGGGTTTCAAGCCTTGGATCCGGTTTAAAAAAGTACCGGTTAATACCGGCTTATTTCGGTTTTCCTCCGAACTTTTCTTAAGAACGCGAACGTTTAGAGATCTTTGTTATAACCTAAAGTAACCGGTTTGTTCCACGAGCGGCATGTTGGTAAAAGCTTTGTAACATGTGACTACTGGTGAAGATGCCATGCTGATTATTGCTCTAAACCGGTTACTCCGAAAAAACCTTTACACATAATCTTTTAAAAACCGGTTTGCAAAAACCGGAATACGTGAAAGAAACCGAATGTAAAGGTTTTAGCGTCAAGTACATCAAACTGGTTTGAAAATTTAACAGGTATCCGAGCCTTGATAGCTTTATCAACTTAAGTCGATGTAATGGTTATAAAACAGACTTTTAAGCCAAGTTTCGCAGTGAAATGAATCACTAACAACAACAACACGCCAATCAGTTAACATATCCAGTTTTGTTCGCCCGATCCTTTGATAGAAGCCTAATTATTTCTGTCCGTCGGCCAACAGTTAACATGCTAAACTAACACACGACAATCTGACGTAACATGGTAGTCATATTAGTTGAACGCCTGAATACACGACATAAATCAAAACTATCCAATCCGCGCTCGTTTGTTTATAAATGACAGTGATCCATTCCTGTTTTGATTCTAATACTTCGGTAACATGTTGGGTAAAAACCTCAATAGATAGCGTTATAGGGGTGTTGTCGTTAGTTAAAAGGGCGAGGTAATATATAAATTAATTTTTAACACTACGCTCGCTGTAATTGGGGTTTCGCGTGTCAGTAATGCTTCACGCACAATTCGTACGCGCCTTTTTCGAGTGTTGAGGAGACCTCGAGTGTTATGAATTGGGACAAAACAAATGAATGTATCCTAGTATATTAACGTCGCTGCCAATTAAAATTTTCGTTTATTGTCACCCGCTGTCGCGGAAAAATGCTTTATTACCAGTATTGTTACGTGAAAGTTCCACAATGCGTGATATGAACCCCTTGGCGATAATGTAAACACGCCGGCGCCGCTACACAAGTTACTCGAAACTTTTGTTTTCACTATTTCGGGTCCCTGGGATTTTAATTATTAATATTCGTCTATTGCAAAGGGTTTTATTTTTGAACCTACCATTTAGAATAGTTTATCAAAACTTTTTTTTAAAATATGCTTATCCGTAATCTTAAAACTGATTATTATTAGGCATGTCAGAGAGCATTGAAACGAAAAAGACGTTAGCTATCCAACGCACGGTACCGCTGCGGTTCGGAAGCCGCTCGGCGGCAAGACATCCGGCAATTCTAACTAGAACCGGCGCGGACGGCGCATTTCCGGCTGCCGGAATGACTTAATCCCCCGTGTTTAACTACAAAGATTGCCAGCGATAAAACTGCTTGTTCGTTTTATCGGTTAAACGATATTATTAACTTGAAAAGCTAATAAAACAACAATGATTATTAAAATAGGAAGTGGTAAGGTATTTATTATAAACTGAAACTGTCTCGTTGGTCTAGTGGTCGCAGGCACTACTGCTGACCACGAGGTTCTGAGTTCGATGTTCAGGTCGGGCAAGTGTTATTGGGTTTTAAAAATAGGAATTTCTCAGTAGCAGCCCGTTGTCTGGATTTGTGCCCGGTTACTGGCATCAGGTTCGCCCCCTATTACATAGGACTTAAACATAACTGGCAAAATATGGGTGTACTAAACGTACATCTCTGGCTAGCCCTTCGTGGAATACAGGCGTGGTACTATATTATTCTATGAAACTTAGTAATAAATTCAAGAAGTGCTGTAATAAAGCTGCTTTTTACCTTTTTAAAACAAAAGGAATGTGGCATTATCTCCCAAGAAACAATCTTGCAAAAAAATGCTTGTCACGCTTCGGTCCCATTTTTTCACCGTTCCGGGCCGTTCGGGAAGTCTTCCGGCAATTGTGACTAAAACCGGCACGGCGGCGCTTGCCGGGTCAAGACGACTTAATCCCTCCCTGATTAAGTACACTGGCGGAAAGTCGACTAAGTATGAATATTCCGTAAGACTTGCTTATTCGTTGATTTTTAGTGACGTAATAATTATATGATAATTTGTTGCATTTCTTTTGTAAGTATATTTTGTGACGCTTACGACACGGAAAATTATCCTCATCATCTGCTTAGCCTTTTCCCAACTACATTTGTTGGGGTCGGTTTGTAGTCTCACCGGATGCAGCTAGATACAAGTATTTTACATGAAACGTGGAGCGACTACAAGAAAAATGATATTTTTTTAATTTAACTTGAAATACATACCCGACCTAGTAATAGGTACTTAGTAATTTTTACACGACTACGGCGAAAAAATGGGTTATGATTTTGACCGGTATGTATGTAGGTATGTATGAATGTATGGATGTTCATCTGTTCCCTCCTATCTTCTAAACCACTCATCACAATTTGACAAATGAGGTATCGTTGGAAGCGTCTTGATCGTCCGCTGGTTATAGGCTACATGACGTCATTAAATTAAAAATGGCGCCCTCTAGAGGACATAAAGTCAGGAACTAAAAAAAAAATGTCGTTCAGTCGTAGCATGTTGGGTATCAAATGAAAGGGCTAAATGAGCACATTTCAAAAATATATATAATATAACCCCAAAATAATTAAAAAAAATTAAAGTAATAAAAACTAAAACCCAACTACGACTAAAAAGGTATAAACAAGACACCACAGACAGACAAATTAA
Organism: Lithophane socia; assembly: GCA_947522985.1. Taxonomy (NCBI): domain Eukaryota; kingdom Metazoa; phylum Arthropoda; class Insecta; order Lepidoptera; family Noctuidae; genus Lithophane; species Lithophane socia. The sequence goes on along the minus strand of OX383255.1, from coordinate 11,804,997 downwards.
AAATCCGGAGTCACACGTGTTTGGGCATAAATCGAACAGATTACGTGTGACTCCGGATTTTTAATGTGTCTGTCTGTGGTGTCTTGTTTATACCTTTTTAGTCGTAGTTGGGTTTTAGTTTTTATTATTGTTTATTATTTTCATTGATAAAATATTTTATATGAATATGAAAAACGAGTGGCACGGGGACTTTTGTAAACAAACGTAAAAATTCCGTTTCTGATCTAAAATTCACGGAAATGAAACCATTGAAATTTTTCATCCACTTCTCGCATAAAAAAGAAAAATTTCCCAAAAATATTTTAATATTTCAGATCCCTAACAATGAAGAGGGTAGTCTCACACGTATGAGTGTTGCCATACCTTCCGTTACTTCACTAACTACACAGACTACCCGCCAAGTTTTAAATTTTTAATGTAACAACTTCCTCAAAACTTTTCTCAGTAGGAAAATTGTGTTGACGTATCATAATACGCTTTGCTAAAATCATATAAGTAATATTTTGGTGAAGGAACTCATGTTTTACTAATTTAAATTCTTTGGAGAAGTTGGGTGGTTGGGAGTCGTAGGTGAAGGTGAGTTGCGTCAAACACCATGTTTTAGAAACATGGCGTTTGCCTGGTATTTTCCCACTTTTTTTTTTCTATGTTTTTTTGTTGTTTTTCATCATCAGGGTATTTTTAAGTGACAATTTTAGGAGATGTTATACTACGTGTGCTATTTTTGTCTCACCACATTCTACGTCAGTAACAATGCTTTTATAATGGAAATTTCATAATATGCTTCTTAAACTGCCCAGATCAAATGTCAATTCTGAACCCTTTGTTTCTCCTTACCTATTGAATGAGAATTCCCTTTATCCATACTAATATAATAAATTCGAAAGTAACTCTGTCTGTCTGTATGTACCTTTTCACGTCTAAACCACTGAACGGATTTCGATACAAAGATGGCATCACTTTTTATCGACATACCACGCGGGCGAATCCTCGGGCAGAAGCTAGTCACAGTATATATATGTAACAGTATTACGTCTTCATAAAAACGGCCGAAACAACGCGCTTCGAAATCTCAGTGTATACCAGTAGTCCGTACGTCTCTATTGCGAAGCAGTTACGCACGGACGCGTAAGTTTTATCTACCGAGAGCGGCCGTACGTAATTATTTCAAGGTCACTGGCAAGACGTAATACTGTTACATTATTATACTGTGCCATGAAGCACTCAAAATATCTGAACATGGAAACGAATTAAAATGACATACCCACGTAGTTTGAATAGGCTAAGTCCCTAGTCTTTGTCGCATAAAACAAAGACTGAACTTAGACTTATAACGCCATTGTTCTACTCTCACGTGCCGAAATATACAATCAACTTAGTATTCCCCTTTGTGATGAGAACATTATGCCAACAATGTAGAAAGGCGACAGACATACGTACCTAGGAGATTTCCAATTATTTTTTCACAACTTCTAAAGGATTGTCTACAAGCCCAATCTTATTCACACTAATGCTAATTTGCAAAACGGTATACAGTGCGGTATCGTTTGGACGCCGCACAGTGTACAAAAACAAAAAAGAAACAAAGAAAATGTAGGGGCCTTGCACAGTAAAAGTAAAAAAATAAAAACAACAGCTTAAATATTAAAATAAAGTAAACAAGCAAGTTGCATGCAGGTCGCTGTGTATAGCCGGGCCTTAAGATGAGGTTCTAAAAAATTTGGAGACGTGTCTATAGACGCTGCAGTCGTATGGAGTATAAATACTGGTTTTATATAACACATGGGTTCAAAGAAATCTCAGAAAACATCCCCCTAATGACGTTGTTGAGGTACAAAGGGCGCAGACTGATACATTGTTATATTAAGCAAAGAAATTAGTTTTCAAATAAATTGTACTTAGAAGATGTAAATTAAGACATCGTGTTATGTACAGAAATATTTAAATGAAATGACTTTAATTTCAGCTGTTACAGTGACATATTGGAAGTATATTTTACCTTAGCTTCGTAGAATTTGTTTTTTTAGGAAAATCTAGTCCGTTGTTTGCAATTAATGTAGGTCTTTTGATGACAAACATTGATAAAATGTTCACCTGAAAAAGATGACGCTTTTTAGATGAATATTTTAACCACATTAATTTCAGAAATTAAAATATATATATATTATTATCTGTTGATCGGAATCGGTATATCTATTTAGGGAAATAGGCTTGGTGAGGTTTTTAACTTAAAAATATTTTTTTGATAAATAGGTAAAATATATACATTGGGTAACTTATTAAACTAAATTAACTGAAAAACAATTACTTAAATAACAAACCAATAAGTTACCCAATGTATGTATTTTACATATTTATCCAAATAAGTCAAAAAATCAAATCAAATCAAATCTTTATTGTACACGGAAGAAACACATACATTATACACTAAGGATGATTGTACAAGTGGTTGTCAAAAACAGGTAGAACAGCTGGTTCCTGAACTAAGTAAAAAGATACTTGTATCTCAGGAGCCAAAGTTCCTCACAAACAATGATTATTATAACTGAATGCAATCAGGTTGAGGTGACTCAGCAATTACAGGTATCATTATTGAGAAAGGTATTCATGAGGTGATTGCTAGAATATCTTCTGTATCGTCGTAAGACAAATTCAGCAACCAAATTGTTAGCTTTGCTTTCAGGTTAAGTCCATTAGTCACAAATCAAGAACGCGATGAACATTATTTTTTTAATAATAATTATTATTAAAATTCTCATTATTTTAGAAAGTCTACTACAGCGGATTTTAGAAATTGCAGTATATGCAAAATATACATATAAAATTGCTGCTGATCAAAATGGAGCGGTTTTCGGAGTTATTATACTGCATGGGTACTTAAATAAATCTACAAAATTAAAATGTTTACGTATAAATAAATAAAGTGTGATTATATTTTTCTCGAAATCACAATCTCTTTTAGTTTCGTAAAGTCGCCGAATGCACGAATGTTTTGAAGAATTAAGGGTGTCCTTTCATCTAACACCAAAACGAAAAAAATGAAATGGTTTATTATTTTTACAAGTAGTGATGAACTTAACAACTAGTGATTGGAGCCTCCTTTTAAGCTAATAACCCTGTGTTACTCTGCTCTAATACGTACCTACAACAAGAACATGTCAAAATGGTCCCAATAAATTGCCTGAATAAGCCTTTCTCATGGATAACTCCTGAGGAATACATCTGCGGTCAACAAGCCCAGAGTGGTTACTGCGGCTAGTACCTAATTTTCCATCTTGGCCTGTGCCTAGATATTGAAGTTAATTGACCGAGTTCAATGTAAAGGTAAATGCTGTTTTGTATTGGCGATCTTACCCTATGTGAGCATTAGTAGTGTTTAGTTAAATTTTCAAGGTACTTTTTATACGAGTAATTATTAATTTTATGGTAAAAAGAAATGGTCTTAGCCTACTTATAAAATTAAATTATTTTTATATTTGAAACGGTAGCATTACTTTTAACCAAATCAGTATATTCATACTACATTCTGTGCTCGGAAGCTATTTTTAATCTACAATTATTTTAATTTGCTTTTGTTTGAGATTCTCCGAATTAATTTATCGAAACCTCCTTGCATATATCCAGCAGTAAAGAGAGCCTTTAACAAAATTGGTTTCGAGTAGTTCGGAAAAAGAATTAATCAGTTCTGCTGGAAAAATATGTTTGTTTTTTTTTTTATATTGCTCCGTATTCATTTTCTCGAATCACTATTTAAATAATGATTCTTTATTATTTTACCTTTTTTTAAATTTTTTGTTTGGTTTCGCGTTGCATGTTTATCAAAGTAGTTCAAATACTGGGCTTTTTGCTTTAGTATTACCGTGTATAGTTTTTATAATGTGCCTCTTAGTTGTGCAGTATTTAATTTTTTTCTTACTGTCTATGGTTATATGTAGGTGACTGGTAGGGTTCGGTATTAAACTTGAAAATAGCTGTAACAACATTCCCCCACGCACTAAACGGTTTATCTATGGTATAACCAAGTTATGATGCGCGGGTTTAAATTTTTTTTAGTTCTCGTTTTACTTTTTATCTAGCGGATCGCGCCGGTAGTACCTACTTTGTGGTAATTTGAAACTAAAAGTTGAAGTTTGGTTTAACAATTTTATGTGTATACATAAGTCGCTTGTGACAGACTCACCTGAGGCCCTAGACAAAGTGATATTCTATCAGCGATAACGATGATGGAGAAGGCAAAAATGTATAGGACTGACTTATGCTATCGAAAAGCTTATGTCAATCCTGTTGAAAGTCGTTGTAGAAATACGAAACGCTTTCAAAGCGATTGTCACTTGTCTAGGCCCTCGGAGTCTCTCCAAAGTCGATACAAGACGGAAAACAAACCAATTATAAACTCCAAGAAATTGCAAAAGCAAACCTAACGCGATGACTCTCAAACAAGCGTATTGGGAATTAAAATGAAAAAAATCAGATTACTCGATACCGTTGCTTAACTTTTTTAAAGGAATATCCGATCAAACGTCGATGCAAACTAATTCCGAAGAGCAAATTCGAAACTCGCTTAAAAGGAAAAAAGTAGATTTCCTACCATCCGCATCGGGCTAGTAAATTGGTTGAATATTACACTGTCGATTTGGCATGATGTCGTTTATCTCTCAAAGAGTACTCGCAAACCGTTGAAAACTGCATATCGTACAGTTTTGGTTAGTTTCCTACTACGACGTTTCGCCAAATGTCAATGAGTTATCAGGTTAGACTTTATTGGTTGGAACTGTTTATTTGAAATTAGAGACCCGCTCCTGCTTCCGGTTTGTACGACTTGGCCAAAACATAATAATTATTATATTTCATGATTATTATGTAGTTACACATATACTTAAACCTTCCGGAATAAATTCTATAAATCATAGTGATAACCGCATCATAATCCGTTGTGTAGTTTAGAAGAACAACGCGGCTACACATACACACGAAAAGTGACTTTAATTTATATTAAGTAATAATATGATTCTGGGTTTAATGACATAAGAGCCATTTCAATTTTGTGTTAATCCCTGACATTATAACGTAATTAAAACTTCATTTTCATTCTTATTTGTGCTAAAACAGCTGACCGCTTTACATTTTAAGTGTCATAAAGTGTTTTAATTTTTTTAACTAAAACAACTAAGTTCACTGATAGCAAAAGATATTCGTGTACACAAAGTTAAACTACTAAAGCGTCGTGCAGACTGGTGCGATGCGACACCGGTAATTGTTATACCGTGAAGTTTTCTTAGAAATTGTTTTGTTGGAGTCGCGTCGCGCCAGTCTGCGCGAGGCTTAAGCCACCTCCACTTATTCAAAGTTCGTGCGTACTGCATCTGAGATTCAAATAAAATTAATTCTCAACTTATTCCAAACAGTTGTGACAGCTGAGACGAGAATTCTGTTATCATAACTATTTGATTAGTTTACTTACTAACGTTTGGAATTAATTTTCAGGACCCGCTATTATCCTGAACTGCGCTGAAGACTGTAGAAAGAAAGTTTGATAGACTAGTGTAAATAAAATTAAAGTGGCTAAAGTGTATCTAAGCGTTGGCTCGGACCTGGCGTCTTCCTGTGCGAGCGGCAGACGGTCGCATTGAGTGAAATGGTCAAGGTAATGCCAAAAATATAATAATATATGAATTATTCACCGCTCTCAATTTACGCCACGCTAACCCTTTCGTGTGTTCTTTGTAAATACATTTCTAAATCACTCACTCACTGGCCGCAAAACAAAATCAAATATACGTTTTAGGTGCGTAGAATGTATGATTTTTTGTTTAGAATTTCAAATTGTGTTTCGCACTTTTTTTACTCACTTTTTAGGCTGGCTTTCCACATCTTAGCGTAGTGTTAGACACGAGAATGCGTTTTGTGTTTTTTGGGACTAACATGACTTACATAATATTAATCTTGGTGTTGTAGTGTCAGTAATTTCAGTTCAGTCAATAGTAAGTTGATAATTTGAAACAAGGACAAAAAGAAAATATTTTGGTTTCTAACACACAGTTAATTAATTACAACATTTATACATTAATGATTCCCTAAACTTTTACAGTAAACTAGAACTTAATCTTAGTCATATTCTGACAATGAATCTGAAGGTGACCTATAACAGAATTACAAGAAGATTCTAATTTACCATTTGCCACTAACACTGAACTTGAGCACAAAACATTTTCCAACAACGCATCCCTTTTCAAATATCATATTATCCTGACAATAAATCTGAAGGTAACCTTTATCAGAATTACAAATATGTTATGAAGATTCTAATTTGCCATTTGCCACTAACACTGAAATTGAGCACAAAACATTTTCCAACAACGCAGCCCTTTTCGAATATAATATACAAAATTACACAAAAGTACAGCATTCTTGTTCGCTGGCGCTACGCTAAACTCTGTGTGTAGTCAGGTTTCTCGATGTTTAACATTTCTCATAACATACATTGTGTTCTGCCTAGTTTTGTACAAGTTTCAGTAAATATTTCAATTCTCTGATTGTTCTGCCCCGGTATTTGCCAACTGTAGAAAACTAGCTGTTTCATTTTTCCCTTTTGTTACTCGTTACATGGAATGTTATTTTAAGACATTAATTAACTCTATGTTTTATTCGTATGTGTTGTTCTAAAACTAAATGTTTCCTGTTTTGTGATCGTTTTGCTGAAATACTGAAGTAACGCAACAGAAAAATTCAGGCTTTTAAAATATGTGGAGGTCCAGGAAAACAGGAAAAAAAATATATATTTGAATGAAACCGTACAAATTGGTTCACTTTGTTTATTTTCGTTTTGTTTATAGTAAGTTAATTAAATTCGACTCTGAAATGCTTATGACGGAGTATTTTTGACATGTGCATTGTTTCGATTACCGCGAATTTCAATCATTGTTAATAACATTGAAATATTTTCGTCGATATTAAATATTTAGGTGTTTCGGGGTAGTGGGGGGTGCGGGTCGTATGTAGAGCATATTTTCATATTAAATGAACATTTTGTGGTGAGTATTGTTATCCGGTCGTGTATTAATTCTGCAATATGTAAAAGCTCATTACAAATGAGGTTGGTGGATGTGCGGTTAGTTTTGTGTCTTATTTTAATCCGCTGTGTTTGACAGGTTTAATTTAATGCGGTCGGTAAATAATTTTACTAACAGTTTAAGTTTTAATATTTGCTTTATGGTTGATTATACGGTTGTAATGTGTGTCGAATTAGGTCAGCATAATTGACGGTTTGTGCAATGTGTAATTGGCACATTTTGGATTTCGCAAAATGAATGATGAACTGTTATTAGCGATAATTTATAACATGCAACCATTCAATGATTAATAGGTACATACAAAAACGCGAACGCATTTCTATTTATTTAGAGCAAAAATCGTCCACATATTATGTAAAAACTTTAAAATTTTATTTATAAAATAAATAAAAATTCAGAGCCGCCATCTTGGATTTACATTTTGACCTTTCGCATTTCTCTCTCTCTGTCCGCCATGCAGTGTACTCGGGGCGATGTGTACAATTTTATCTCACGACACTGTAATCACTTTCCTCTATTCTTTTGTTTTTTTCTGCGGGCATTCTCTCTCTCTCTCTCTCGCTCTTCCTCTTTGAATTAGAAGAAGACAGTCTCAGGTATGAACGCTTTTAGCGTTACATTTTCTGAAAGTGTACAAGACGCGTAAAAGAACATCGTTCCAATAAACCCTAGACATTATCAACTCATTCCCAAGAACGTGCTACACTTGAACAAAAAACATAACAATATTTATTCATGCATTGCAAGTACACGGCAACTCAAACAAAAGATTTATATCCAAAAGTAACACATCATTGGCTGTTAAGATTTTTTTCCACTGGCGCGGCCCCTTCCCCCTTCTTCCACCTCGTATCACTTCTCGCAAACGCGTTCTTTATCCAATTATCCGAAGATAAATCTCACCTGCGACTGCAAAGGAAATAACGTAGGAAAACGTTGTGTTAGGGAAAAGTTATATTTTCACAAATCCAAGCTTTTTTCTCAACCCTCGACTTACAGCGGCTACGTCACGTCCCGTTTGTTACTGCTTTTGTTTTGAATTTAATTATTGGTACGTGTTCATCTTTGAGATATGCAGTCAGGAATTAAATTGTAAACAGAAGGTGTTTTGATTGGTTGGATGGTTATATTGTATAACAGATCAACCTGTCATTTATTGGTCAGAGTAATATTATAATAATCCATGTTTGATAGCTAGGCGGACCGCGATATTTCAAATCACAAACCACGTATGTTTTCTTATTTATTTATAATTATACTTTATTCTACACCAGAATGTTGATTTTACAAACTAAAATACTGTTTTGTTTTGATTACATAAAGATTCTTTAAACGAAGTAGCAAACCTTTTAAGCTTTCAGTTCAGAATACAAATATGATGTTAAGTTATGGCACAAAAGTTTACAAAAAAAATGAAAGTTATAAAAACTACGACAAAAAACAGTGGGGTTTAAGTTTTATAAATTTTATTGGGTCCCCCCACCTATGAAATTAGCTGAAAGAAGTTGCATTTTTCATACTAACGTTTTCTTAATTTATATAACCTAATATAACCACAACTAAAGTTCTTAGTAATCGATTCAAATCTACGTAGACTAAGAAGCAATTTAACTCGCAACTTTAATAACACACAAAACACGTGAACCACAGATTCTACAGTTTCACGAAACCACAGCTTATACTTTTTCGGGAATACTCGTTCCCGTAAAAAAACCATTTCAATGTTGCCACAGATTTTCCTGTACGACCTGGATTTAATCTGTGGCCCTTAAACCGTTAGTAGGTCAACGCTGTACACAGAGGTCAATACTGCGAATCGGTATTCATAAAACAGAAAGTATCTGTCAAAATCTTCTAAACAAACCATCTTGAATGAAGGAAGTGAAGTGCAAATAAATATAAGACTGTAAACATTATGAGGAAATGCAAGAAGGTATAAGTAACGACTTTACTAATTACCTATTAATCAGGGAAGCAATACCTTTCGGCCTCTTTTGTTTATGAGTGGATCGTTTTTCATCGACAATTTTGACGACGATCTTTAATCATTAAAGTCCCTATCGAGTGTTGTTTGTAACACTTGGTTGGTATACTCTGCTTCGGATTGGTGACCCCTGGTTTTTGGGAAAAGGTGTCCAAGGGGACTTTACTTAGGTATCTAGTGGACTGGTGGCAATTAATAATTGCTATTATATTGTTGAGGTACATAGATAACACACTAGATTATCTCAAAGCCTGTTCAGTATCAGTTTCATTCAAAATCATATGATATTGCAGTCCATTGTTATAACAACGTCCATTTCAGTACTAAATGTCTTCAAACTCAGACGTATCTGTCTGTTAATTCCAAGTCATATTACATTTCCCGACAAGGCTGTAATGTCTCAGAAAATTCACAGTATTATCGAACACCATCTTCGGTGAAGCGAACCGAACCGATTAAATTTCATATGCTTCCGCGATTCGGCAAATTAGATCGGCACTCGAAACGGTCAAAAGTCGACACCGGGCCCTCCACGATGATATGACGCTATCCGTCCTCTTAACAATCACGAGGAAATTTAAAAAGTAAGCCAGACGGGTAATCTGTTTGTACACGTTGGTTCAGTACTTGAAAATGGTATTAAGATGACAGTATTTGCACAAGTAAACGATTTTTTAATTTAGATTTGGTTGTTTACGTTCAGATAATTTGAGTTGTGGCTATCAAAGTTTATTTTTACTCTTCATATTTTTCTGATACACCGTTTTGATCCCATAACGATGTAAACCGCGAAAAATAATCACATTCCCTCCAATTTCACAAACTTTGAAACTCGCTTTTATGTTAAAATTGATTCCCCCAATTCGCTTTCAGGCTGCATCGAACATAATATGGTTACATTTGTTTTGTTTGGGAGGACCACACGGCGCAACCGACAGGTAAATATTGGGCCAAGATTAATAGGGTTCCGGAACACTGCCCGCGGTACCCAGAAAACGGGAAGGAGATTTTCTCCCTTTCGCGGATCGGAAGCAGATCCCATTTCCTCCCGACTACATCAAAGTGAGATAGCAATCGGTTTTTTATTCGAATCAGCAATATTTTGAACGACGTCAACTAGTTAGTGGCTTGTGGCCTGATCGGGTTCCTCCGATAGGTAAATACTCCGTCGTCTCGACCCTCCGGGACTCAATTTGCATCGAGTCTTATTGGGGAGAACGTTTATGTTTATTACCTGACTACCGGGATTACTTTCTACACTAGCGTTTATGCACAGATTTTGTAGGTTCGTGGCAATTAGGTGTCGGAAGTCTCGTGAACTGTTTGGTGAGTGGCTGGATTTGTAGTGTGCTGTTTATTGGCAACTACCGACCCAGCTTCGCACTGTCTTTACGACTTGACAAAACATTGAGATTTCTTAGTTAAATGTAACTTTAATATTAACGTAAGCACATAAACCTTCCGGAATAAATTCACTAAACGATGGTCAAAACCTCATCAAAATTTGTTGCGTGGTTTAGAAGAACGACGTGGATATACAGACAAACACGAAAAGCGACTTTAATTTATAATATGTATAGATGTCAATTAGACCTCCAACTGTCAACTAACGAGACACAATAGAATTTTAATTGTTATCGGCCTTCTAAAGGTCAATCAACAGTTGAGCGGTATGAATCCTGTTTTTGTAAAGTTTGGCTGTTGGAGTAGTAAATTGATGCGAAGTTAGGGCTACTGTTACGCTGGCGATTTTGTTATCACTTTGCAATACTTAAGATCAAAGCTCAGTCCTTTTCTTTGTTAGGATACCCTTTTTCCTGCAGAGGGTTAGAGGCTGTGATTATTTTATTAAATGCTAAAGTGTTATTGCATTTAATCAAATAATCACAGCCATATATTTTTTTTTTTCTTTTCTTATAAAATGTATAGGCACATGTTATTAGAAAAGGAAAGGAAATAATCTGTCACAATTTTTTTAATGTGCCTAAAGCTCAACTCGACATAATCTAATTTTCATTTAACTAGACTTTTACCACAAATTCTTTTAACACATTAAACATGTAAAAGAATTACGCTTTTTTGGCCAACACATGTTGGTAATTGGTGAAGTTGATTGCTGCCCTCAATCGGGTGCCAACAAGTAAATTCAATTGACTTTTAATGACGAATTTTTTTGAATGTCATTAAGAGACTTGTCGTCGGCGCGTTTCGTGTTGATCAAAAGCATTGTTTAATCAACTGTCGGTGTGGATATTATTTAAATGATCTGGACTGGTAAGCAGGTACTTATTGTCACAATTGAAACGCATTCTGTTGTAAATCTTCGAGTGCATTAAACCAAAAACTTGTGAAGATTCAGCCAGATACGATAACTTTGTTAAAAAAAATAGACATTTCCGGTCATATTATATTTTAAAACACACCCTAAGTCTTTTGGTACATATAGGAAAATCACTGGCATTCCGTCGACACTCGTCGGACACTGATCTTTATCGAAATTCAGCCAAAACGATAAAAATCACCAAAATCTGTCAAAATTCCGCTAACGAAAACAAACAAAAATCCAATAAGATTAAAATATTCCGAACTACCATCTCACCTGGTAAATTATCCGCCAATACCCCTGGGCTTGGTGTAAAGTTTACATTTAACAGCGGCGGTACGCATGCGCGGGGCTCGTCTCGGGTGACTAAGTGATGTATGGGCCCGGGGTGCCGCGCTATGCGCCGGAGCGGAACCACTCGCACGGCCCGCAGGATCCATTTGGATCCATCCTTTTACCCTCAAACTCGCGTAGGTAGGCCGTCATTTTTATCAGGTATGGAAAGGGTTAACTGACTATATTAAAACTAGAACTTGAGAATTATTTTTCAACTAGCGACCCGCCCCTGTTTCGCACGGGTTTTGACGACTTGACAAAACATCGAGATATTAATGTATTATACCTGCACAAACTCCGAAATAAATTCTCTAAATAATTATGTTAACCGCGTTATAATACCAACGCGGTCACCCAGACAGACATGAAAAGCAACTTGAATTTTCACTACCCTCAAACTCGCGTATAAAATCCTTCATTTTTTATTAAGTAAGAGAAGGGTTAATACTGATGATATTAAAATTAGATCTTGAGAATATTTTTCAATTTCATCTAGCTCTTCAAAGAGGGTCCTTCCTGCCTAGCAGTCTTAGGTCTTCTAGATCTAATCATCCCCGTTGCTACTAGATTTTATTTGAATCTGTGTAGGTATTCTTACCTTGAATTGAACTTAGAAAATAAAACCCATTAAGGCTCCCACAAACAGGCGCGACGTGACTTTAACAAGACAATTTCTAAGAAAACTTCGAGGTAGAACAATTACCGCGCTAGTCTATACGAGCCTTTAACCCGGCCTGTGGTGTAGGCAGATAGAAATAAGTTGCATCGTGTGCTGTAAGAATTATTTATAATTTTTATAATTAATGTCTGAAAGTAGGACCAAAAAGATCTTAATATCATAAATGTTCTACTTCTACGACGTCAATCAAAATTCTTGGTTGTACTACAACCTTTGATGATAAAATTTGCATAGTCGTTTAGAAATTAATGTAACAGCTGTTTACATCATTCTGCGCTAGTTGTCGGGCTAGCAACACACTGTGCAACCAGGCTATTTTAGACAACAGGTGACGAATCCACTCTTGTTAAAAAAATAGATTAGTTATTTTTATTTTATTCTTGTATTGAATGGAACAGATGCAATTTTAAGCACTACCTATGCCCGGTTGTCTTATGTAACAAGATGCGTCTAAAATTAGTATTTTTCCCAATAAGTATCTAACTTACCATATTGGGAAAAATACTAATTTTCAGTTACCATATCTTCTAACTAGACATGAAAATAAGTTTTTTAGGGTTCCGTATTTCTTCTTGTATTGAATGGAACAGACGTAATTTTAAACAGTAGGACCAAAAGGGTATGGTGCTAAATAAAAATTTTAGGCAACTGCGATATTTTTTTTTTATCCTATGTATCTTACTTACCATATCTTCTAACTAGACTTGTCTTATGAAAATTTTCCCGCTTATTTATAATATTTAAGCCACTTTTCTAATTATATTTTCCAATTACTTTACAAAACCATAAAATATAAATATCTAGACTGCGTTCTAGATATTCTTAAGTAGTTATTAGTCGCAGCGGAGGGAGAAACTGCCGCTGTATATTGTGAATGGGCTATACACGAGATATTTATGATCTTCGTACTCAACCACGACTTTTATATATACTTATCATAATTTCACACTCGCATACACTGTTTCACACTTTTTCCCCAACTTTGCACGTACTTCCATATCGTTGCATAATAAGATCATCTTTACCTTGGATTCCTCCACCGCTTTATGCAAAAATTAAGTAAAGTCACATCCAAAATGTGCTCGTCAACTTATGGGCTATTTTCGTTTCTTATTCCACTATAAAATCTGCTAGGCTGTCCTAGCATTATAAATTGCGTCGTAATATCAATACTGCAGAACGGCAATCAGCCATCTTCTTTACATTTGAGACTTTGAGACACTAGCCGCACGTGCTACTGCTGAGCATGAGGTCCTGGGTTCGATTTCCAGTTCGGGCAAAAAGTTGTTGGGTTTTTCCGTTAGACATTACTCAGTGGCAACCCGGAGTCTGGATTTGTGCCCGGTTGATGGCAATAGGCTCGCCTCCTATTACGTGGGACTTAAACATATGCACTTGCACGTCTGCCTAACCGTTCGGGGATTACAGGTATGTCTATGTTATGTCATGATTTATCTACACTATATAGTATTATAAAGAGGAAAGATTTGTATTTTTGTGTGTATATTTGTAATGAATAAACAACCGCGCTGATTTCAAAAATTCTTTCACTATTAGAAAGCTACATTCACCCTGAGTAACATAGGCTATTATTTATAAAGATTACACGCGGGCAAAGCCGCTGGCGGCAGCTAGTATTTCATAAAATGGCCAAGCCATTAAAAAGCTTTAAAGGTTGATGTCAACCCGTCATTGGTCAAAGTTGTAAGCTATTTTAGCCTTTGTCATCAAGTCATTAAATAATTATAGTTATCTATGAAATAGTTACTCAGTTCAGCTTCAAAAAGTTTTATTTGTCCCAACTTAATAAAGAAAAGAATTTGAAAACCGACGGAAGATAAAAAATACTGGATTATACAGATTAAAAAAAAATTCACAGAAAACGATTCAAAATATTTACTCCTCCTAAAGACCACTGATTTAATTCCCTCTATAAACAAGTTTAATTAAAAGGTTAACCAGATTTTAACTGATGGTCTTAATGCGAAATTAAATTACTGCTCAGAAGATCCCAAAATTAGTTAGACCTAGACAATGGTGGAGTGAGGGCGAATGTTCAAATATTTGTAGATTTAGTCAGGCGGCCGTCGTAAACCAGAGATATTGCCGTAGTATTGTCTCAAAGAGATTAGTTTCCTTACGTTTCTGTGTTGCTGCTAATGTTCGGAATCTGCTCTTTATGGGCTATCCCGGATGAATTGCTTTTGAGGGTTTGTTGGTTTAAGTTTAGTTCTTTGAATAACTATGCGGCAAACCTAATTAGCTTTGTCCTAGCTTTGCGATAGTTTTACAAACTACGGTTGTATTTCTTACAAAGTCAAAGTTAAGTCAAAATCAAACAAACAAATTAATTATCAAATAACACGTCGAAGTGACGAGTAGCCCGCCATATTATGTGGTCACACTGTCAGTACAACAAGCGGCTTCAATGATACGAAAGCAAATACACGGGCTTAATTAACTAATTAGCCAACACGCTGCAGTTTGTGCTACATTTCTAAAGCTCAAACATCTCCTAATTCTATTTTAGCCAATAATTAATTTAGTACACAGAGATGGCATGTAACTTGATGTGACATGTCACACACAGGGGTAATTTATCAGCCGCACGGGTCGATCAAAGTTTAAGCTACGCTTGCCAAGGCCGGTCCGTGGATGGGTGACCATCTACATATCGAAAGTCCCAGTCACTGGTTTGTGGAGGTTAGATAGGCAGTCGCTCCATGTTAAATATTGGTATTCAGCTGCATCCAATTAGACTGGAGGCCGATGCCACCATAGCTGGTAAAATTCTAGGCAAATGATATTATGAGATGACGTGTAACCGCCCCTAGACACAATAATTTTTGTCATAATCCGCACATTGGCTGCTACTTCGTCAACCACCCGCATCGTTATACAAGTTCGCGTTGATTAAAGATATCAGTTTCGTGAACCTTTCATTAGGAATGGCACAAAGGCGAACGCAATTACATCTTGGGTGACATCTGGTGGTCTTATCATGAAAGGGCTGCATCTTAAGTTGCCGAATTGGACGGTGAAGTCTTGGTACAGACGGGAGATAAGGATCTGAGATGTGTATTTATGTCTGTACCTGTCTTTGGTAACGTTGAATTTAATGTTGAATTATTTTGTTCGTGTAAAATGAGGTCTGAGTCTGAGACAGCCTTAAACTCTTTGACACGTATTCTAGAAGGTGACTGACATAAACCTATCTTGATTTAAAATAGTTAGTTTTCATACTAATCTATTTTCAAATCTAGTTTTATAATCAAAAGTCATGCTTCAGCATCTTTCTAAAAGCGTATACGCACGAACGAAAAAACCGGCCCAGTGCGAGTCAAAGTCGGGCACGAAGGGTTCCGTACCATTATCTATAAAAACGGCAATAAAATCACGTTTGTTGTATGGGAGCCTGTTTTTTTTTTAGTATTTGTTGTTATAGCGGCAACAGAAATACATCATCTGTGAAAATTTCAACTGTAACTATCACGGTTCATGAGATACAGCCTGGTGACAGACGGGCGGACAGCGAAACTCCGGTCCTGTTTTACCCTTTGGGTACGGAACCCTAAGAATGATGACAGTGACAGCTCTTGAACGCAGTTTAGATTTGCTGGTCGCGTTTAGTTTCACTGGTGAAATCCTTAGTCTCCTGTGACTAGCCAAGACTTCCAAATTGTCATAAGATTTAACTAAATTGCATCATGAATAATCATAACCTTTACTTTTACCTATGTATATTAAGCATAATATGATAGGGGATCATTGTTCCATACGTAATCACAATTATTGGGCAAATAAGAATTCTGATCCTAAACACACATTGGTGAATGGTGGAGCAAATAATATAAGGTTTTGAGTCCTAAACTCAATCCTAACCTAACAATGTTGTGTTGATCTTTGACCACATGTATACCTACTTATATCTTTAGAAAAGAGTAGCATAAGCATAATAGCATGTCTATTATCTATACATATCTATATAAATAAATATAAAATGCTGTTCGTTGGTAAGCGCATCACTTGAGAATGGCAAGACTGATTTGACTGTTTTTTAACCGACTTCGGAGGAGGTTCTCAATTCGTCTGTATTTTTAGTTTTTTTGTTGTCTGTTTGTTACGCGATTACTCCGCCAATTATGAATTGATTTTGATGATTCTTTTTTTGTTTGGTTGGTCGCGCTTCAGCGGTGATCCCATATAAATTACATTCATGTATTAACTTTGCTTGCGTAGTTTTTGAGTTAGCTTCCATACTACGTATTTTTCCCACTTAGTCTATATAGACGATGTTTTAAGTTACTACGACACTGTTATTTACATAGCAGTTCGTGGTATTCGAATTGGTGTGGGGTAGGTAGGTACCACAACAAAAAAGTGAAAAATAAAAATTGTTTTTTTTTTAATTCGGTTGGTTTTTTTACAAAAAGTTTTTTGTTTTACTAGGTTCGTAATAGTCCGAAATAGGGATTTGATGGAAATAAAAATTGGGAAAGTTTCCCGGAAATTTTCAAATTCGGAATAAACTAAAGATTTTTTTCTATGGGATTTTTGTATGAATGTCTGAAAATTGGACAGGACGACGTCTGTCGGGTTAGCTAGTTATAAAATAAAGTCGCTTTTAGTGTCCTGTCTGTTTGACCGCTTAGATCTTCTAAACTGTACCTACCTACAATGGATATTAATAGTAGGATATTAGTAGTAAAGTTTTCACCATCATTTATTAGAAAATGTATACCAAAAGATTTGTGTGTATTATTCATAGGTACATGAATACGTAATGGCTCGTACAGACTGGCGCGATATCGCGGGTGCGACAGGCAGTGCGACCCTTTTCGCGCTCACGATATGGCGCTAGTTTACACGAGCCTTTACTTAGATACAGCACAGAAATCTCGATGTCTTGACCTGTCATCCTTGCGAAGCAGGGGCGGATCACTAGTTAAGTTATAATCCTGGACATTTACATTTTGTTTAGATCACTGACCTTTGGTAAATATGTGAACACAGGGGTGCATCTAGTAGGGTTGTTTTATTCCCGTCGATCAAGAAGGGTTGTTTTTATTATCACTGAATACAAAATCACCATAATGATGCCATTTTTCTTTGAAGACTACAAAGTCTTCGTTTTATAATAAGTGCGGTATACTGACGTATTTCATAGTAGATATGTTTTTCTTTATAGCAGGTACCTACCTATATTTTTATTGAAAATTCAAAATAAAGATAAATTTCACCGCAATCTAAAAAAAAATTGTAGCGATCTTTTTTGTCCTACTTTTCTCATAACTGGGTAAGTCGTAGG
Source organism: Lithophane socia (assembly GCA_947522985.1). Classification (NCBI taxonomy): domain Eukaryota; kingdom Metazoa; phylum Arthropoda; class Insecta; order Lepidoptera; family Noctuidae; genus Lithophane; species Lithophane socia. The sequence goes on along the minus strand of OX383255.1, from coordinate 11,787,297 downwards.
TAGTAACGGGTCCGCCGAACAAAAAAATATGGACGTATCACCAATTTTAAAAAACGGATATGACAATAAAAGTACTATGATGTTGGCAGATAATATTTTTCGACTTAAATAATGAATAATGGACCGCTCCATTATTTTTTATTTCATTAGAATAGTTTTCCAACAATAGGTTTTCATAATTGAAAAGGAAGCTAAAATATTTTTTCCACCTATTGTTGAATCACGGTGAAATTGGATCCTATTATGCTTTTGTTTTGTAGGATATAAAAAATATGTATATTAATATTTATCGTTTGTACATTTTAGATATATATTTTTTTACTTATTCACAAGTAAAAAAATATATGTTTAAATAATCTCTCAGTCAGGGTAATTAATTATTTCAAATTGACTACTAATTTAAACTTTCCGTATTCAAATCACACGAATTTACGAAATAAATATAAAACCGCAAATTGACTTAGTGTGTCAATTGGATAAATAATTTATTTTCTTGGCTGTTATATATTTAAACAAAACGTGAATGTAAAACATATTTTCCCATAAACATACGTTCAATGTTGATAGTAACTATTTCATATTTATGGTGTCCTCTGCAATGGTTGTTGGTTGTGAAAATGATGGTTCAATATAGAAGAATTAGGTACCTACGCTCAAAGTACTCCACAAACTCAAAATGATCGCGCTTGTACAAGATCTTTTAAACTACATTTGTGGACGAAATTCTGTTAAGCGTTTACTCAGTACATTTCATTTAGAGGGTGATCAAATAAATTCGTTGTTCTAAGGATTCGGGCATACAAGACTTTATTAATTTAACTTTCATTTCTTCCGAAAAAATATCAGTTAAACTGTATAATTAAATTAAAATGGCGTTTTATTTTATTAATTAAGTAGGTATTCACAAGAGAATTTCCCTAACAATTATATCAGCAAAATAATGTATTACTTACGAAATAACACAAAGCGTCTCGACATTCACTCATTAAAATTACCCGTAGCAGACATCAAGATTCAATACGATAATTTGTACAAAATCAAATTCTGTCTCAATTCTCAAAGCATCGTCTGTTTTGCATTACGTGAAGACAAAGCCTTAATCTTTCCCCCGGAGCGGGATCTCTTGTTTAAATGTTGGTATAAAAGCCCCGCTGTTAGCTCTTGCCACATCGCAAACAGTGTGTGCTACGCCGAATATTGACGGCGACTCTTTGCAAAGATAAAGATTTGTTTTTTCTTATAAAGATACTTGTGTGTATGTATCGTCACGGATTTCTTTAGCGTTAAAAATTGTGAGCGTAGTGACGAGAGCCGTGCAGTGTTGGTAGAAGCGTTGTTTTTTTTGGTAAAGGTTAAGTAAGGGATTTGACGGCAGTTACTTCGAGTAAAACAAAAGCTATGTTTTAGGGGGAGATTCTAATGGTGTGACTATACATCGATATCAGAAAAAAAACTTCGTCAATAAATACCATCTTACGTCACCGCTGAACATGCTTTATTTAATAAGTCACCATAAGTACTTGGAAAACGGATTTCTGATATTATTCGATATGTTAACGCATATAAAGATGCCCCAGCGTCTTGGCATTATCGGCAAGTCATAACTACAGGAAGAAAAATGGTCTTATAGTAAGCAAGATTCGAAAAATTTGTACTAAAACTTGATTTTCAGCATGATGAAAATTGTAGGCGGTTTAAATAATGTTCTGAAATTACTATTTTGTGCTCTAAAATCTAAACAAGTTCCAGTGGATATTGCATGAATGTTAAAATTGTTTTCACCGAAAACCACAAAACAGGTTCAACGAAATATGCTCATCATAATACTAAAATTTGATAACAAATGCAGTATTTGATGGATAATGTTGCCATGAAATTTGCGTACCTGTATTTGTTTATCATGCCGTTCATATTATAATAGACAAAGTTTGGGTAAAGCATGCCATGGTTTGGTATCTGGTAAAATATTTCAATTAAAATGAGCTTCATTTGGTAAAATATCTCAATTAAAATGAGCTATTCATTCAGACCGAAACCTCCGTCGAACTTAGTAAAAAGATTTGAAAAAAAATAACAAATATTTCCAGGTAAGTATTTTATGTAATAAATGGTATTAACTTTGTGTATGTTTTTGGTTTTTTACCAGGTATATGTGTTGTTATTAATTATGTTTAATGTAATGTTTTCTTGGTGTGCACTTTTATTGTAACTTAGCGTATTTTTTTCAACAGTTGGTATTTGTAATGGATTACCTAATGGACGAATGATTTATAGTAATGCACTATAAGGTTGTAGAGACGGTCTATGCATTTAATGTGGTCTATGCTCCTGTGCGTGACCGATGCAGGAGGGTTAGATCACCTATGCGGCATGCCTGCTTGCCTAGCGCATTAATTAACTTCTTACAAGGCAATATGGCTAAGTAAAAACAACCGCAAGGGTCGATCCAACAGGTTAAGCTACGCTTGCCGCGGTTGGTCCGTGGATGGGTGACCTTCTTTACACACCGAGACTCCTCCGTGCCTCAGAAAGAACGTTCTATTAACAATAAATTTTAAAAAAAGCTTGTACTTATGTACCTGCGATTTCGCCTGAAAGATCAGCGTACTTTTAATTCGTCAAAATCAATTCAGTGCCTTGCCTAGCCGTACCATAAAAAGATAGGTAGGGACATAATTATGAAAAAAAAACTCATTTGTAATATTGGAGAGGAAGAGGAAATGTATTTAATGAAAAATAGTAATAATTTACTCGGTACCTACTCATTGCAATTTTGTATGAGCGAGTATTTATTACCAACTAATTTTTACTTCGGATCTAGCGTTTTTAAACTTTGTTTTACATTTGTTGCAGGTAAGCCGGAGTTCGTGTTTGTTCGCGTAATGGATGTGGGGATATTTAAATATTGCCTACTATTAACATTGCAAATATTGCATCGCATCATGACGGGAAACTTTCAGTAAGTTGCGAGAGTTGAGCTTTTAAATTGGACCTGAAATTTCAGTGATGTTTATTTGTATTTATTTTACTTATTTATTTTTAACGAATATATAGTGGGCTTATAACAGTCACTTTGGCAGAATCATAATAGGAAAACATTATGAATCATCATAAACTGTCACAAACTGACAATCATTATTATGATCTGCGTGCGATTCATATTACGAAATCCATTTTATATGGAGATTCGTAAACTGGTCCACACATTATGAATTGCTTTGTCAAAATAGAGGAATTGCTAATGACAGCTGGAAATTCAGGAAATGAATCGCTTTTAGTGGAATTGCTAATGTGGCCGTTTTAGGCCCCCTGGTTGTATGGGACAATCATGAGCAAACTGCAAAGCTTTGGTTACATAAGAAAACGGTGATCGGTCACATGTTAACGGCTGTCCACTAAGATAGCCCGCGAAATTCAAATTTTCTTTAGTTTTTTGCAATTTGGAGGCGATTACCGGGTTGTATGTTGATTAAAATATGATTTGAAGAATATAAACATTAGAATCAGCAATAAAATTTGAATTTCGCGTATTACCTTGAAGATTTCGTCTTTTGTGAAAAGGACAGGTTTTCATGACTGCCGATATAAAAAAATGAATTCATCACAATATTTTAGATCCAACAAAATTCCTTTGTAGGTTTATACTTTTGATAAAATTTCATCCTCTATTTAATGCAAGGTAAGCTACAACATTCCTAATTAAATATTTCCCACACTAATAAATTATTCTTTGAAAATTAGTCCAATATCCCGCTAAATACACCGTACGCTTCCCGATGCGTACGGCACGTGCGATTAATAATTAACCAATTTTAGTTTTCGCTTAATCGGCTTTTTAGAAAACTCATTTGACTGGCAAATTGTTTTACGTGTCCAAGCTAAATGAATATTCAGGGGTAATGTTGGGTGGTAGCCACTCTATTACCTGGCCGCCATGTTTTTTTAGGAAGCCTGAAAGCAAACAATTTCATCGATAACGTAGCTTTCAAAATACCGTGAAAAGTACGTACTTGTTTTTTTAAAGATTATTTGGACTCATAGAACATAATATTTGATTAACTTTTTGAGAAGTCGAGCAATATAAATGCCTTATTTCTTACAGTCACAAACTGAGAACAGCATATGCCTTGGCAAAAATATGACGACACTTTATGGAGGCTAATTTGATGCGCCCCAATTTTTAAAGGAATACCCAAATTCTGAACTGACGAGAACTAGTCAAACTGTAGCATTACTTAGAGAGGTTCCTTCAATGTAGGTAATCCGCGAAATTCAAAATTTATTTTCAAAAAACGGAAGATTTTTTGAATTTCCCGAGCTTACTATTTATTATACATAAGAATATTATAAAACATTCGCCTGAACGCGATAACTCAAAAACTACCGAATTGATTTTTATACAGTTTTCATCAATGAACGGAGTGATTCATGACAAAGGTTTAAGTGTACAATTCATTTTGGTTTTGTTTAAATTGGATGAAATATGACGATGATAGTTGAAGATGTCGGAAAAAATCATGCCGACTGGGAGCTTCACTGGCGTGCGCCGCGTAAACAATAGAGTCATATGAAAACAATGTATTATGGAAATATTACTCTCGGTTATTTTCCGACAATTTCCACTAGAATTTGACAAGTTCAGCTAACATCATTCCTCAAAAACCCAACTCAACTTGTGTGATCAAAACACAAGTTTATCCTTCTCATCCAATTGACAATTAAATAAACCGTGCAACCGCGAACCGGAAAACGTAAAGCGGGTTGTACAGAGACGGTCAACCTTATGAGGGGTGCGGAAGCCTTTAGATGCAAGCCGACTGCAACGTAGTGGAGAAGCTTACGTCAACTGTGTACGTCTTCCGGCTAGGTCGACGAATTATTCAAACGTTGGAGATCACAACGTTTTGGGCTATTGTTTGAAATTACAAGACAAGCTAGAAATGGTTCGGGCATTTATTTGATAGCACGTCAATTTTCAAGGAACAAAAATGTATCTACTGATAAAAAATGTTTAGCATAACTGAGAATAGGTACAGTCACATAATTATGTTCGTCACCTTAAGAGCAATTTTTGCCTGCTCATTGTACGATAGAATCTGCTTTACCAACTTAGAATTATTATAAATATGCTTGTTGTCAATATCGCAGAATGACATTCAGCCATGTTCTTTGCATGTCCGTCCGAATTAAAAATGTGACACTGACAGATAGATATTTTAATTGAAAAAAAATTGATTTATAATTCATAAAATGGCCAGCCCATTAAAAAGGTCTAAGGTCGATGTCAACTCGACATTGGTCAAAGGTTATTCTATTTTGATCTTTATTATAAAAAATATAAAATACAGTTTTCTATACAATACTATGCTCAGTGCCGTAGCTTCAAAAGTTATGTGTAGGAAAGAATTTGAAAACTGACAACGATACAAAATTGCTTTATATTGGAAAAAAATGCCCTGGAAACCAGCCGTTTGATTTTTACTCTCACTACAAAATATAATTCTATAGTTACCTATATTTTATTCCCGCACTCGTTAAAGGTTTTTAATTAATGAAACCAAATACTACGAGTTCATTATTTACCTCTACCGCATTTTTTATTTGCAGCACTAAACAGCCTACAACTTTGCAGTCTAATGGTTTATGTATCAAATTCATACGCAGAGTTTAGTCCATTTAGGGGGAACATGCTTGGCTTGAGTTACCAATTACACTACATTGGCTAAAGCCTAGTCAGGTAAATCGGTGTACGGTAAGCGGTAAGCCGCATGAAACTCGAATACTGTCTGAGAAGAGATTAGTATTGATGTGGCGAAGACTAACTTTGAAAGATGTGCAGCTATGTTCAGGTGTTTAAAGGGTACAAACGAAATTGGTAGAAAAGACTTTCATTTTGTGGATATTTTTATATGAGATTTTTTCTATAAATAAACTTAAGTGATGTTACAAAATTACAAAGGAATTTATCATCGTTTTGTCAGCCGTGTTTATTAGTATATCTTTTATTAAATAATTTAATAATAATAGTTGGATGATTATAAGTTTGGGTATGTTAGCTAATATTAGTTGGGTTACATGAGACTTAAAACCTAAATTTAATATCTTACAAACTTTTACTACTATTCATTCATATACACTTCCTATTTAAATTCTCGTACCGTATTTTAGTTTAGTCAGTGCACAAAAGAATAAAAATAATACTTTTTCAATCACAAAATGTCGCGAAACCAAACCAAAATCCAATAACCTCTCCTGAAAATGAACAAATGGCTCCAATTTTCAAAGTCGCAGTAGGTACATATTCTATTATATTATATCTTTTATCCTTTAGTCCGAGCATCAACTGCATCCTTAGAAAATAAGCGACTACAATACAGTATTACATGAACCTATGTTGGAAAAATGTTCACGGAATTGAATTTTACTTTGAAACGGGCTCTTTGTTACAGAAGGTAAGAAAACAAAGTACTTGTAAATAAGCAGATATTTTACTATTCTGTCTTTACAGTTTGTCTGGCTGTACAGTCACGAACATAAATAGGTACCTTACACATGCATAACATTCGGAGGAGCTCGTGGCTAAGTAATAACAGCCGCTCGGGCCGATCCATCAGGTTAAGCTACGCTTGCCGGGGTTGGTCCGTGGATGGGTGACCATTTTCACATATCGAGACTCCTCCGTGTCTCGGAAAGCACGTTAAGCCGTTGGTCCCGGCTGTCATTTGTGGATCTTTGACAGTCGTTATGAGTCGTCAGAAGCACGAAAGTCTGACAACTAGTCTAACCAAGCGGTATCGTATTACCCAGTTACTGGGTTGTGGAGGTCAGATAGGCAGTCGCTCCATGTAAAATACTGGTATTCAGCTGCATCCGGTTAGACTGGAAGCCGACCCCAACATAGTTGGGAAAAGGCTAGGCAGATGATGATGATGACACATGCATAACATTCGGAAGGATTTTTTTTTCCACGTGAAATAAAAATTACAATTTGAGAAAAGACCTACTTCATAAAAGTAAGGTTTCGAGAATGCCATGTTCGTTACACCATAAAATATTTATCAATCCTTTAAGGGGAAAATCGCCTTTGAATCTTGCGGAATTTTTAGGTTATATGTCGACAGTTTAGTGAATGCGTTCAAATCTGTGAGTTTCATAATAAAGAATATGTGTTTTCCGAATTTGATCCTTTTTACTACTAGAAATTATCCAATACTGACAGGTGTCAGGAACAAATTCTTTCGAACGGCCGGACCGGCCGGTTAGAGTATTTATGCTCGTGACTGTACGTGAGACTTTTTTTTTTCTTTACTTAATCTTGTCTATTCATAACACTGTTTCTTTGTTGTCCTGTTCATAATGTTGAAGGAAATTAAAAAAATCTAAGAGTTTTTAGTTATTGTGTTGGTATTAAAAATGTTGAAGGTAAACATTAAAACATATTTTTACATTTACAAACATATTTTAAGCATGAACTTTTTTTTTTCTTTTTGAGAACTACAGTAGAAAAGAAACACGTCTCGCCAACGATAAGAAATAAATACTATGAAACTGTTAAGATTAGCATGTCGGTGACGGGAACCTACAAGATGTTCCTCTTTCAAAAATCTCTCAAAGCGCCTGAAGAAGTTTTCACTTCAAAAAAAGTTATCAAAATTACTTTGAACGTAATGAACAAAACAGCAAAGTAAATGAACAACAACTACCCCCAATAACGTCTAAAACACATTAATTTAGATAAGAAATTTTCTACTTACAATTAACGAAACAAGGGGGTGTCTCAATCCAATTTACGCTATAATTATGACGTCATCGGAGAAGGATTTAATTAAAGACCTTTTAGAGGCCTCCGAGGTAATTGGTGTTCAATGAGTCTTTCGTAGTCCGAGCTACAAACACCGGACCGACTGATTATGTTACAGTGTATTTAACAATCTTTGTTTCACTTATTTCACTTTTCTTGCCGTGTTTGAGCAGAAAATCTTTGATAATATTGTGAAAAATATAAACTTCTATAATCTTAGAAAGTTATATTAATTAGCAGCCTTTGCACGGTAAAAAAATGTTCTCCAAATTGTCGATGAACTTTAAATTAATTAAAAAAATACATAGATTCTGCATAGAGGAGTCAAGTAACTTTTAAAAACAGTCTAATAACTTATGATTAAAAAATCGGACTTTTAATTAATAAAGTTTGCCATAGCAAAATATCCTATAGGTAAGATACCTACAGTTGATTCGCTGTGTAATCTCGGGGCAATACTACCGTTCGCTACAGTTTTTCTTGTAGCAAATTTTTAACTCTAGCAATAATAATCACACAAAAAAAAAATAAGATTACGTAAGCAATTCCATAAAAAAATACTATAGGTTTTCTTTTTTTTATAAGTACCCTTCCCTGTCCCACTTCTGGGCAAAGACCTCCCTCCACTCCCTCCATCTTTCGCGAGCCCATGCATCCTTCTTCCAGTTTTGACGGAACATATCCAGCTCGTTCCGCCATCTCCTACGCGGTTTGCCACGACCCACTGTCTCAAGGCACCTATTTTTGGCCCATTGAATACTCTTGAAAATTAATTAAGAAAAGCCCATTTATCTTCTGTAAACAAAAACAATACCTACGTAACTTCCCCTTTTTCCAACGACACGATAAGTAGAGTAAAACAGTACTAACTCGAGTCGAGATGATAGTCCTTAAGCTTCATTCAGCTACAATGTATCGTCGTAATGATCACTATAGCGCAAGTAGTGACTGTCCTAACTAGGTAGCTACACAACTTCACCCTTATTGGTCGAGAAAATTATGATCGACGACTATAGTTTTAGATTATACATTATATGCATACATAAACTCACGCCTTCTTCCCATAAGGGTTGATTATGATCGTTATTATTCTAATTTTGATTTTTAAATTAACAAAAAAAAACCTCTAAGCAAAAGGAACCTAAAGTTTAGGTGCTCGTACTACCAATCCAACCCTCCGAACCAATATTCATTTATTAGATAAGACTATAAAAAACAGCACAAATAAATCTCTGGAAAAAAAATGACAATAGTAAAGAATAATTAAATGCACAGTTCTTTGTCTAAATTAATATAATAAGACTACTAGATTTATTCCAAAAGGCAGAATTATTAAAAACAGCGAAATCAAACAATACATTTTTCTAACTAGACATTGCTTTTAAACAATGCTTTATATTGTATGTCGTAAAGAGAATCGCAGGAACAAAAGCTCAGGGAAAAAGAAAAACAAAAACATGTTATCAATACTAAAATATTAATTAACATTTCCGTTCAATTTTTTGCTGTACATACTGCAGCAGAAACACAATATTAATAATATGCGGTAGAAAATGTAGAAAGGGCAGTCATTTGCCTGGTAAACATTCGCTTTCTTAGCCCCAAGCACAAAGGAGATGTGCTCTTGATAGTTAATTAAATTTAAATATGTGTAAGCGAACGCGAAAGAGCGTGTTGGCTTTGTATTTATCTCGCTCGAAACGCTCGGATATAAATACCTCCTAGATTTTTCTTAGCTTACTTCAAGTGAAGTTACCCTCGACTCGCCGTTTGTCGTTGCATTACTTTGAAGTTCTGTCTGTCTCATTTATTCACGGATATTATGTCTAAATGGTACACCGTTTTTTATCTTATTTAGCAATAATATTTTAAATAAAAAAATGATTAAAAAAAATTATATTTAATATAACTGAAAAGTGGTTCATAAGTTTTCTATTTTCCGTCATGAAATTATCTACCATAAATCTATTTGTTTCTAATTAACGTCATTGTATTTAATTGAGCCAATAATGGCTATGATGAATTTATTTTTAAGAAGTTTCGCGACCGCGAGGAGCTCGTAGCTAAGTAATAACAGCCGCACGGGTCGATCCATCAGGTTAAGCTACGCTTGCCGGGGTTAGTCCATGGATGGGTGACCATCTTTACATACCGAGACTCCTCCGTGGCTCGGAAAGCACGTTAAGCCGTTGGTCCCGGCTGTCATTTGTAGATCTTTGACAGTCGTTACGAGTCGTCACAAGCCCGAAAGTCTGACAACCAGTCTTACCAAAAGGTATCGTGTTACCCAGTAACTGGGTTGTGGAGGTCAGATAGGCAGTCACTCAATGTAAAATACTGATATTCAGCTGCATCCGGTTAGACTGGAAGCCGACCCCAACATTATTGGGAAAAGGCTAGACATATTATGGAGAAGTTTCGCGACCAATTTAAATCTGCCTCACAATGAACAATCGCTTAGTTTTAATTTTACTAGCAAATAGTAAAGTACCTGTTTACCCCTTGAAAAAGAATTGGTCATAATAAACATTCTAGTTTTATATTGTAACTCCGGGGCACTTCTGTGTCGATATTACAATATTCCTTTAATAACGGAATATTGTATGGAGCACGAGACCTAATTAATCGGATACAAACAGTTTTCAATTACGGCCTTACACAGAGCTTAGCAACATGTTATTTAAACTGGCCTTGCTTTGTATAATAAAATAATTACAAAACCCTTATTGGTGGTTATTATAAAGGAATCGTCCTTTGTGGACAAACACGACCCTACAAAACATGAAAGATAAAAGTATAGTCGTGTCGTAATGTGTCGTTTTCTTAACTTGCTCATTAAATTTTTATTCTGCCATTGATTTGGAGTGTCCCTGGATACGTAGGTAATAGGTACCTATGTTACATACAGTTCACTATTTTAAGATTTTAAGGTCACTAGGCGTTCAGGTGTTCATTTCCTAATTGACATGCCCAAAGTGGTAACATAATGGTGGCAGCTAATGCAAAGCGAGTTCACGCAAACGAGGAAAAGGTTCCCGTCTCTTCAAAAAAAGAGTACACCACAAGGCGTGTTACACATGAAAGTAAAACAATCAAACCATTTCCTCTACTAAAATAGTAGCAGGAACTGCACAAATAATATCCTCTTTTCTGCATATGTTAATTTAAAAGCATTTAATTCGGAACGGTGTAAGAAAAACATTGGAAGGTTTGTGCAAAGCACCGTACAAAGGTGACAAAGTAAAAATTTACATTGAGTCGTTGTTGCAAGTGGAATGTATCGGCTTTGAACAGTGGTCAGTCGCCTGGCAAATGTTATACATATGTAACCCTTATATCCTGAGACGAAAGTTACGCTGAGATATTTTCTCATGCTGAAAGTGAAAATGCAGCTGAAATCAATTTTTGAATTTAATTTTGTGGTTTTGCCCGCAGGTTTATCGGTTCCACTGCTGTTGCGGTCTGAGCCGCATGCGGGGGACAAGATCATCGCTTGTCACTACATTAATTTGTGTCAAGGGATTTTTTTGACGCTGTAATAGCCTGTTTCACATATTGACTACCTTATGGGCATACATACCTAAGTATAAAGTATTAGCAAAAAAAAATTCAATACTCGGTAATTCTGTACCTACCTAGGTACATGATATTAGATAGTCTTGTTATAGATAGTGCCGCGCTTCGTACTAATTGAGTACAGCTTGCATAGGTACAGTACAGTAATCGCGGATAGGGGCGCGTCTTCGCGGATGACACTATAATCCTACCATAAAAAATTCCAACAATTTTATCTTACAAAATTAAAGTCGGATTTTTTTCTATGAAGAACCAAAGATTACTTAGCACCATTTAATTTGAAAGCCATCATGATTCACTGATATTTATACTGTGATTGATAAAATTTGAAGGATATAAGAATCTCTAACCCTTTTGAGTTAACAAAGTCATTACAATTAATCTTTTGGACAAGCGACAATTAATTGGTTATAACACTTCGTCGAAAAATTTACTTTAATGGTCTGAATTTTTAAAGTACCTGGCGAGCGAGTAAACGAACTATATTTTAATTAAAACAATTAAATTCGATAGTTTTCCGCTTTATTGACTTTTTACGGTTACATATTGTAAATAAAGTGCATTCGGGTTCCGTGTACCGAAAGAGCATCGCCCTGTATAAGCCCCACCGCAATTAAACAGCCGGCCAGTGTTATTCGATAAAAAGCTATTATTGAAAATTCAAGTGTAATGTACCGTTAATTACTACGCTTTAATTAATTTTGTCAAACAATTAATTTGAACAATTGATTTTAACTGATTATAGGATTGTTAACAAATGACCTGTAGCGATGAATGTAACGCGTGTTGCGATGGTAACTATGCTTTTGCTAACTCGAAAACATGCGATTTATAAATTCTACATTCATGTGGCTGATTGACAGAATTTGGCTTTGTGGTTATACACCACTAATTTGTGGAGTTTAATATAAAAAAAATATTAAAAGGCCTGGACTGCCTCTTTGGTCTAGTAGTCGCAAGCTCTACGGGTTCGAATCCCAAGTAGGGCAAAGTGTTATTGGGTTTTTTCATCAGGAATTTCTCAGAAGCAGCCCAGAGTCTGGATTTATGCCCGGTTGATGGCAATAGGCTCGCAATAGGCTCGCTAGTACCTACATAGGCTTAAACATAACTGGCGTAATGTGGGTGTACTGTAGGTACACCTCTGCCTAACCCTTCTGGGAAAATGTGAATGTGATTATTTAATTTTATTAGAAGGCACTTCACACGATAAATACTTACGAAATGTTTACAAATCTCATATCGTAGTAAAAATATGCACCGTTTATTCTAGTTAAAATGATATTTAGCTTACTGGACAAAATAGAGATGCTTCGCAATATTAACAGGTAAAACTATTTAATAAAGCACAACAGGCATGCCAACGCTGTCTCGACATTTAGATTGCTATGTTCCTTAGACAATGAACGCTGGACCTCAAAATCTAATCTATATTTTGTAAAGTTCAGACTGCAAGCGTTAGACGCGCGTTTTGCCCAGACACGCTGAAACTACTGGTTGCCTTAGGATATTTTCTTAGATACGCGGTCTACGGTGATATTACAAAACGCGCGTCAACCGTTTGCCGTCTGAACTCACCCTTACAATTATTACGACTAATATTCTCAGATATTTAATCAGAACCTCCATTCTCAATATTACTGCTATTCACAACATTTGCAGATGAAGCTGCATTTCAAACGGAGGCCAATTTGTGGTTTCGTATCAATTAATTTCTCTGGTAACAAGCAGCATTATAATAGCGAGATATCTCGAATTTGCAGAGTAATTGTTGTCGTGAACGCAATTGCAGGCTCGGGTAGCGGACATTGTTAGAAGCTGCACTAAGGCTCATATTCGCTCACGTGTTTTTTCTTTAGAACCTGGAACCACTTTCCTGGTGGAAGTTTGACTGATACTTTAATTATAAGTGCAGACTACGGTGCATGGATGAAACAATTATGATCTCGAAGTAAAAAACTTTTCCATGACGGTATGAAATAATTTCGAATATTTTTGTTGAAATCAGGATATTTTAATTGGGATGATTGAAATTATTAAATTTTATTATTAATACGTCTTTGTATTTTTTTAATTTATATAAGTAAAACGTTAAATGGAATCAAAATCAAACATTTCTTGTGTCTGTCAGTCTGTCTATAAAAGACGTTTTTCTCGAGAACTGTATAACATATGATATTACTTAGGTTCCTACCAAAATTATCTTCTTAATTTTTTTTGTACTTATTTTGTGTTATTTTCTGCAGTAGATTAAGCTAATGAATTAACGTCATTTATTTGTCATATTCCACGTCCATCTTCATATAATTTTTATTAAAAGGACGCGCAAGTGGGTGGTCTTTTTTTAATAAAAAACGAGAGAGACCAGCTAACTCTTAAAGGTAAATTAATTTAAGCAGCGCAGAAGCTGAAGCTTGCATGTTATTTCAGTAAAACGTACCACGTCTTTTATGTAAATATTACTGAAACATAATTTATATTAAAGTTATTAACCTCTTGTCTAATGCTTTCAGGATTAGTTTGAGATTTGTATTCTTGAGACTGAGCTTTTTGTTATGTTTTATAAAGATGGTGTGTTATAATAATTATAATTATAACATTTTTATTCGTGTTATTAAATTATTCTGTTTGTTTTTTTCTATTTTTATTTATTTTTTTATATATGTACACGCAGTAAAATACATAGAGATACGATATAATTATAATATGAGTACAAAGGTTGGTTTTATTTATTTTTCTAGGAAGGAAACTTGGCAAAATCCTGTTTTAATATAAAATCTACTAGATTATAACTTTATATTATTATAGAAATTTTAATATGACTCTTTACTTTTTGTTATTCCTTTTTATTATTAAGTCAGAGGCCCATGGGCGGCATAAAAACTCTGTCACCCGGTCACCACAAAAAAAAAAAAAATAAACTGCTGGGTGTTTAAAATTTCAAAGTCTTTGTGCTAACTTTTAATTTTAGTAAGACCAATATAAAGTGATGCCTTGAATTTTAACAAAAATTTCCGCTTAAATAAATCCTTCTGCATCTTAACATTTCAGGGTAACCCTCATCATCCAGTTCGTTATAAAGCAAGTTAATCACGAATGTAGCCGAAATCCCCCGATCTATCGCAATCCTACCCTGAATTTCGCATAAGAAGGCATGCGCGTAATTTGGCCGCCGCGAAATCGACTGCCTATCTCCTATTGGTTTCATCCTTAATTTAATTCTAAAGAGACGTATCGACGAGGCCAACGAACCATAAAGACGTATGTAGTCGTAAGAAAGACCCAAGCATATTGATAGAAGCCATTCTGGTGGCATGCCCCATTGACTTGCGGGCGAGACCGCTCCATTTTATTATGTAACGAATTGGATAATTCTGTGGAGAAGTCCTCTTGTGATTTTGATTGGTGTTTTCATCGGAGAGTATACTCGCCATTTTCGCTTCGTTCCAATATCTAGAATTCGTAGAAATGTCATGAATGGAAAATCCACTACAGTCCGGCCGTCGCGTCGAGAGAAAGCGATAATACACCTGTCAATTTCATATTAACGAATATTATGTGTTTTGCGAATTTGATTCTTATTACCACTAAAAAAATTTCATCCTCTTGACGGCTGAACTGTACCTGTGTTGTGCCTATTTGGTGCTACGTCATTTCAGGCGTTCGTGATCGTCATAGTGTTCAAAGGCCAACACAATATGGCGGTCATTAATCAATTACCTAGAAAGATCGATAGGCTTGGCAGCCAAATTGGGCATATATTGAAAATTTAGAAAGTTGCAGCAAATTATTTTCTTTTCTGAATGTCTGAAAAAATCTAGTAAAATCCTTTAGCCAAGTTTGTTGGTGATATTAAGGCGTCATCTCCACGGGCCATCAAATTCAATAGAAACTCTATGAATCAATCTCCACACAGCGATATCATTGAATCAATCTCCACACGGCGATATCATCGCGGCGATAATTTGAAGGCTCAGCGTGACCATCGCCGTGATTCTCTCATCCATGGAGATGGTGCCTAAGCTTTGAGTCACTTCATTCAATTCACATTAAAACACAGACATAACCGAGTTTCCTTCTTCAACTTAAAGCCAATTACGCCATTTAAATCGAATAAAAACAAAAGTGCATGCTTATAAAAAATATGTAAACGTTCTGAAACCGTAAGATACAAAGGAAACAATATTTCTGCTTGATTACATTACAAAGTAATGTCGGGGCTACCGACTGTTTGAGACAAAAAGCCTTGGAACCAATTTTGCATAATAACTTAACGTGACAAACGTAATTGGATTCTCTGTTTTCTATTTTGTCCGCTTTTATCCTGTACGAAAATGTGGGGAAATGTTAAAAATCAACAAGTATTAGTGGATACTGTATGTACGTATTATTTTGTTTTATCTCTATCTCTTGCCTTGTATAGCTATGTTTTATTTGTCATTAACGTGTCAGTATCAGAGAGCAAGAGTGCCTTATACGGGAGGGACAATTTTTTATAAACGTTCGCAATCTAATCTCAGTCTCAATCTGTCAAACCTATAATTTTACCTACATTTTTGACATTGATTGTAGCTGAGATGAGATTGCGACTAGATTTTCATTTTTAATTAGGGAAATTGGCCTTCTGGTTTGAGGGATAGTTTACATGTGAGGCCACTACATGAATACTTGAGACTCTTGATTATTTATATCAAATTATTAATTGGAACTCAATTTTATTTAATATTTATGCAACCTTATTTTTTGGTCCCATAGAAAAAGTTGTTCAAAATGATGAGTACAATGACCCCTTTTCGGGTTTAGCATAAACAAAAAATAAGGTTTTATAAGTTAGAAAGGACTACGAATATTTTTAAATTAATAACATCCTAATCCTAACTTAATATTATAAATACGAAAGTGAGTTTGTTTGTTTGTTTGTTACGCTTTCACGCTATAACGGCTGAACGGCACCCTAATTGCGTAATAAACGATCAATCAGAATTGGAATCGGATCGAAACAAATATCTAATCCATTGCTTCATAACTTCGTAAGTTACGTTGTTGAGCAGAATTTTTTCGAACTTATGGAGCAATGGATTAGACATTTGTTTCTAACCGATTTCAATTCTGACCGATCGTGCATTATGCAATTAGGGTGCGGGCTTGGATTAAATTTGGCATATGGCCACGACCTGGAGGACATGCAGGCTACTTTTCATCCTGGATCGCAGACGAAGTCGCAGGCAACAGCTAGCAATAAATAAATGCACAATTAAAAACACCTTTACAACAAATTCTCATAAACGATCTCCATGTAAACAAAATTACTCCCCCACATAAACTGAAGTCAGACCGAGTTCTCTCGAATATATTTAATTTTCTTTTTGTTCGAAAGAAGCTGGTCCGTTCCCGTGGAAGACTGGAAGCTAACTAAGTATCTTGCCAACGACATCACGAAGGCAAGCTTAGTCTTGGCGAAGTCTCCAGTGGTTACTGCAGGCCAGCCGTTGTTTCAGAACGTTGAAATATTAATTCGCTGTTATTGAGGTGCAAATTATTGATGCGACGTTGGTTTTATTCTGTTGTGGTGGTAATGTTTTATGTTGTTGGTGATATTATTATTGTTGAGAACTTGTGACCATTTATTTGAGACTTTATGACCAATCGGATATTTATTTTGAGGAGCTTATTTTTCTGTTGCTATGCTATCTGGACGGTATCTTTTTAGCTTATCCTTTGATCGGCTGGTTTATTATGGATCGGCCAAATAAATTGACATTAATTAGAATATCTGTATACTTAATAGAAATGCCAAAAATAACATAAAGGCTCTTACATACTGGCGCGATTCGCCGCGCGACTCGAATTTTAACAAAACAATTTCTGAGAAAACATCACGGCAAACAAAACGGCGGCGTCGCGTTCGGCGGCGAATCGCGTATGTAAGAGCCTTAATAAGGGATTCTATTATAAACTTTGGAATTCCCTTCTTGCCTAAATTCTGATTTCCGCCGAAATAACTTATAAACTTTATTATTTTAAACACTTGATAAGCTAAATAAAACAACCACGTGCAAGATAATTGTGAACGATAATTTCCCATTGAAAACTAATCCATTCTTTGTTGCCGAGCTCCGCTCAATACAAAATTATATTCAAGATTTAGCTAAAAGCAACCGCCATTACCCGGTTTGTTAAATTTTTAATTAGAATCGGAAGTTATAACTTGTAAACCTGACATAGGTACCGGTTCAAAGTTCAACCGTAAACTTCGCATTGTTTATATAACTTGGAGTTTTGAAAGCAGGTAAGTTTTAGAACATTGCGGTTTTAATGATCTAATATTAAAGGAACGTTGAGGGTATTAATTAAGGATTCCGTGGCGTAATAGCGATAGCGAAATTATAGGCTCGCGCCTGTAAATGCGCTGCCGTGTTGTGCTCCAGCGCGATGCAACTTTTGTGTTAAATTTTAATAAGGCTTTGGATATATTAACGCGGTTTGACGTTACAATGTGTTGGCATCATTGTAGCCCTTGCTTTAATACAATATTTACAGGCAATCTAGATGGAATTTTTTAAAAGACTTCGTGTGTTGTCTAACCTCGTAAGATGCCGTATTGTAGTCATAGAACAATAACTGTTACTACAGTACTATAGCTTTAAAGGACAGGCGCGATATCGCGGGCGCGACAAGGGTAGCACTGCCTGTCGCGCCCGCGATATCGCGCCATTTTGCACGAGCCTTAAGTACTATGTAGTAGCTATGTACAAAAGTTTACAAAAAAAAAATTGCTTGAATTCTTAGGTTTTGGCTGTCAGTCTGTGTGACATTTACGGTGTTCAAAATATCAATTCTCTCGTTATCCAACGCTGACAGGTCACTCGTTACACCTAAAATAGTTTCAAAAACTTTCCAAAAACGCTGTCGCAGTTATCAAAATGGTACCAGTTGAAAATGTAAGCGTTTTTTTCGTTGACAAGTGTCAGATTTTATTGACGTGTTGCCACCGACTAAGCCTATTTTACGGAAGCCAAAAATCCTAAAGTTCACTGGAAGTGACTAGTAGACGGAATTATTAATGTTTGTAAGTTCGTGGTTGAGAAATATTTGAATAAATGGCCATTTGAAGGTTTGAGTTGCTTTATATTTGTAGAATTAAGCCTCGTGGTTTGAACAGTGTAAAGGTCAAAATTGAATTCGAAATAGAAAGTTAAACATGGCTGAGAATAGGTCCATTTGGATGGAAAGGTTTTTCCGACCTTAGCTTTTAAATAGAAAAATCTATTTGTAGAGCTTATATCGAATCCCCGTGGACAGTTGCCACAGTCCCTAGTTTATTTTATGTTCTTAGATCAAAAGCGCTTTTTAAAGGTCGTTTGGGCTTTCCGAAAAACACTTGTATCTAGTAATATGAAAGAAAGTGGCCTCTGTCGTACACAGGCTATGGAAAAGCGCTAACAATAATGTTGGTGTTAGCAGCACGACTTGGCAGCATGATCTTCGGGCGGTTCACTGAGCTGCACGTCCGTGGAGTAACTCAGTGAATCGGCCGGGGAATGTGATGTAAAGGTACTGTCAATTGTGTAATAATAATTGTATTACATACAAGTTATAAATTAAATCTAAAATTAAAAAAAAACCCCGTCAAAAGCAAAGCATCTAATAAACGATGTTTTATTTTTTTATAGCTCAGAACACTTGATCAAGTCACCTTTCAAACAAAACCAAAAAATTCAAAATCGGTTCAGCCGTTTGACAGCTACGATGACGCAGGCAGACATACAGATACACACGTCGGGGGTTAATTATGAATTAAGTTGTCTGAAATAAAAGTTTTTTTTATTTTTATATTTTAACGATGAAAATATGAAAAAATCTTAGGCAAATCCTTTAAAAATACGTCTTCCAGAGAATAATGTATCCGTTCGAAGAATCGTCATTTATTTGCTGACACGGCACCGTTCAGTTAATCCTACTATGTCAGCTTCGCGACCTCTTTAATCCTTCTTCCCTTTTTGGTAAAGCCCACCGTAGCACACTTTATTCAGATTGAACATTTTTCCTATATTTAAGTTGAGATTTTCGGCATGTTTGGATAACTGCGAGTGGTTCTGAATCCGGCTTATAAATACGTATGTTTGTTTTTTTTTTCTAAGAGATAACATGTATAATTTGATGTTCTCATATTAATTATGTGCTAGATGGTCCATGATGCATGGTGGCCCAGTGGTATCGGCCCGACTTGCAGGTCGTGGTTAAGTGCACGCAGGCGCTTTACTTTGTGTAATTTATTTCATCACGTGCACTGTTCTCAAAACAGTGAACGAAAACATCGTAAGAAAACCGCATATCCTAGAACCAAAAATATTCAAAAACCATGTCACATCCAAAAACCCGCACTGGGCCCAGGAGGCCTGTGTCGTGCAGTGGGAACATTACAGGCTGATTATGTTAAAGTTCTCGTGTGTAATATCAGCTAAGTATCCGAAACTGTGAAGAGCGAGCAACACTCACGATCAATAGGTCTTTTCATCAGATTAATAACGTCACTTTACTAACTGGAGCCCGGGCGGCCCGGACTTGCATACTTACCATACACAAGAGCCATTCTCGGGTATCCCCAAGTTATTTGGCGCGAAACTTGTAAGCAGCTTACATTTCGTGCCCCTCCACGGGTAATATTCGCAAAATTACTCGTCTAGTCAGTCTCTGTACGTAGTTATTTGAATAATTGATGCGGTTCTCGTGAGCCCGGGCAAACATTTGCGATCCGCAATCAAGGTCCAAGTTGCCTCCGTTACCTCAAAGCTTTCACTCGCTTGCATTTTGATGGGAGATACTGAAAGTGTTTTGTGTGCTGTGGAAATGTAGCCTTTAATCTTATTCGTAATGGATTATTTATTCGTGGCCCCTTAATTTGAAGTTGATGTAAGCTGGGGCGGACCTTTATTTTTTCATTTACAATTTAAATATATGAATACTTGATCGACTTATAGGTTCGTAGGTTTGTACCTACCTACCTACGTCCTCAGTGTTCCAGACAAAGTCTTTATGATCCAGACAATAGTAAAACAGATTTCTTATGGTATTTGTTATTTTTTCTTTGACGTATATCTGTAATTTATAAAAGAGTAAGAGAATCTATTCTATTCTATTTTTATCCTGATCTTTCAACTGATTTAAGCAAATAAATGTTCTGTGAAAGATTTTCATTTCATTCAAACAATTTGTTGAAATAAAACTGATCTTGCCATTCGTAATGAACACAAAGTCGATGCAGCTAAATTGTCTTCACATACAAATTGTACTGAACTATTGTATATATGTATTATGCTCAACCTTTGCTCAACTGTTTGCTGTAAATGCTCATTTCGACGCTCAATTTTGGATCGGACTCGGTTCCACGCAACTGGTTGATAAAGCCTTATTTGAACTGAAAATGCTCTCCGAAACGTGGTCCGATGGAAACTATCGTAACATACGAACAGATTAGAAATATACTTGTTCAAAGTATGTAGGTTCATACGTTTCTACTATTGTATTTGGTTTTCAAAATCTGGTACCTAGTAAAATGTATACTAATATAATAAAGCTTCTATATGCTGGTGGTCCAGAACCATTTTAAGGCTCTTGCTCTGCTGATAATAAATAATAGTAGAAAGGAATAAAGGTTCTTACATACTGGCGCGACTTGTCGCGCGGCGCTAATTTTAACAAAACAATTTCTGAGAAAACTTCACTTCGAAAAATGCAGCTGCGGCGACGTCGCGTCGCGCTTCAAATCGCGCCAGTATGTAAGAGCCTTTATTCCTTTCTACTAAATTCACCAAAAAAAAATGTAGACAGAAAAATAAAATATTTGCAGATAATCTTACAAGCAATTACTTATGTAAAACTTTATCTACATACATTTACTTTGATAGTCCCAATTGTTTAATTTGGTAACAATATAACTTTATAATTGGCTGATATTAAATTCATGTGATGTGAATGTTTAGACTTAGAATAATTGAAGGGAAGGTAAGCTTAGTCGGTCCCTTTTGAATTTTTATGTTTTCTTTACAGATTTCACAATTTGTTGACAATAATGAAATGTTTACTTTTTCTTTGTGTAAGCTTTTTAATTCGCATAACGATGAATAGATAAATATTTAGACTTTATTTGATTTATTTAGCTAACATGCTTCTAATTTACGCAAATTAATCAATTCTAACACCCGGTTTCTGAATTGAGAATTTGAAGTTGAGAACTTGTCATATATTATGATTCTTTCGAAATTCAAAATTTCTTTGGAAAAAATGTAAGTTTGTTTTTTTGCGGGCAACATTGAAGTAATCACCTGTGGTACCTAATACTAAAATACCTATACTCAACTTCAAATTCTCAATTCAGAAGCCGGGTGCAAGTCCTCATTACATTATTGACTAACTAACTTCTTCATTATGAACTATTAAACCGTCTTTCAGTGTCGTAGTTCAACGTCACCGTCCATTTCGTTCATGACGTCACACAACATGAGCACAACAGTTACTAGTATAACTACAGTTTATTAGCAACGGACTACATGTGGGATTACGTTACAATGTAGCGCTACAGCGCTGTATTTACTGTTTACTGCTATTTTGTAAGCGCTCCCTTTTTGTTCAAGTAATTAAAAGTGGGGTCGAAATGGTTAAATGGAATTGATAGTTATTTAGTAGAGTTTAAAAGAGTTGGGAAATTTTATTTTTAGACGTTGCTATATCAGAAATGTGAATGTCAGTGAATGTTTTATGAACTAAACTGTCACTAACGAGACACAATAGAATTTTTATTGTATCGATAGATCGGGAAATCGACATTTGAGTGGTCTCGCTGTAAGAGAAGATTAGCAACGTCTACGTCTGCACAGTTTCTATTCTATTAAAAACATCATTAAAAGGTAGTTGAGTGTTGCCAATTGCCGAAACTCGAGGATCAAAGTTGCTTCTTCTGCGCAGCCCCTTAGTAGGTTCCTCGATACTTTACCTACTTCTCAACAAGTTTTCTTGGAAAAGTAGGAAGCCAGGATACCTATTATGCGGTTACAGCTTCATCATCATCTGCCTAGCCTTTTCCCAAATATGGTGGGGTCGACTTCCAGTCTCACCAGATGCAGATAAATACCAGTATTTTACATGGAGCGACTGCAGTGATAGCGCAGCAGCGCCTGTGGTGAAAGCTCGTAAATAGCAGTAGCAAACATTCTTATAAAAGCACGCCTGCTACCCTAGTTGTAGGCAAATAACGCCACATGCTACAATCTATACATATTCCTTTTGCTTCTCCCACGTTCAAACTGTTCATGAACGCGCCGGTTTTGAGCAGTAACAAACATTTAACTGCATTTAAACCAAAATGACCACTTTTAGCACACGGCCGGGTATCGTAATGCATTGTGGTCGGCGTACGGTTACGTGCTGTCTATTCAACTGAAATAATTCGATGAGCCAGATAAAAGGAAGAATTTTACTTGTTTCGGCTGAAAACCACATGTGTTTTAATTGATACATTTCACTAAAATACTACTGGTTATGTAACATGCTGTTTGTAGTGGTTGCAGATTACAAAGCCAAACTTCAATTTCCATGCGTTCAGTAACTGTACTCGTATTTGTCTCTGTTTATGTTAACATGCATGTGATTTTGTAGCCTCTGTTGGCGATCCACTAAATAAATAAATAAAATACCATTACAAAATATCCAACAGTTGAAATGCTTTGGTTTTATGTAGAAATTGTAATTAGTATTTATATTTGTTCGGTGGGACCTAAATTTCGGTGTCTTCCCTTCTTCTTTTAATGTGGTTAGGGACTAACCTGGTGTCAGAGTTTGAAAGCCGCCCAAGGCAAGGGCCTCTGACTTGGCTCCACATGATGTCGAGGAATATCTCTCAGGCGTTTCCGCACGATGTTTTCCTTCACTGTTTTTAAAGCAAGTGATAATTATACAATACGCACATGTGGCTACCCTGTGCGATAACTAAGCACATTTTAGGGAGACTGACTGAGAACCTTGTGCACCTGACACCAGAATGAGATCACAACATGCTTCCGTCCTTTCTATGATAACACAACTCCTATTATATCAGCCTACTCTTTCTTTGCGTCATGTTTAATGCAAATAAACGCTTTTCTTTCTTTCTTCTTCATTTATCTAGCTCTACAAGGTGTGACAATAAACTCCCACCATTAATTCAACCTCCTCTCTCCACCGCTTCCCAAGCCCAATAGAATTTAAATAGCCTGAAATAAAAAGCGGGTACGACAGACGTTCCTAAACACAGTTTAGGAGGCACCGAGACGTCGCAGACGTGTGACGCATACCAGATTCAAGCAACAAGTGACATCGGCCTTTTATCTCGACCGCCGTTTCCCTACAATCATGTCTTGGGAAAATGTTGCGAGTAATTGAAAACGGAGAATATGCGATTTTTAGGTTCGAATATTAGTTTTGTTGACCAACTAAGTGAGTTGTTGTGGTAGCTAGACGCGGAAATGGTCGATAGAGAAAGGGTTTGACCGAATGATGGTCATGGTTATGCCAAGGATGTCCAAAAGCGGCTTTGGCTGACCATATCATCAAAGTCGCGATAAACACCTGGACGAGAGATGCATGGAAAAGCGAAATATGGCCTACGTAGGGTGAGTTCAGGCTAAAATTAATTTAGTTTTTTAAAGAAGAAGAACTTCTTCAAAAATCCTACAGCTTACACAGATATTAGTGAAAGAGGTTTTATGAGAAGTTTTAACTGATTACAGATGATGATCTAGTTGTTATGTAAATGATTTACTTCGTTCATTGAAACATCTTGAAAGGACCACTAGGAGACGGAACTATAAATAGAGTAGTCTTTCAATGTAAATGCTTCCCCTACGTTCGATTCTAGGAATATTAATTCAACTGATGTTTATTCCTTTCCTGTTCGACTTTAAAAAGATTTCCATAATCAGTTAAATGCTAAAAATTCAATTAGATGTCCGATTCAGTTAGGGCTTGTACACAAAACTGCGTTGAGACGTCGCATCGCAAAAATCATAGACGGTAACCCTAAGATTTTCTTAAGAATGTAGAAGAAAATCTTAGGGTACTGTCGCTGATTTTTGCGATGCGACGTCACAACGCATTTTGGGTACAAGCCCTTATACAAAATATCCCTCGTGTTTCGTTGCTAACAGTTCGCATAACAAACAAAAGAATGAAAAGTGACCCTTGTGTGGTTAAGGTACCATTCCCCAGGCGGCAGCAGCAGAATTTCTATGAAATACCTTCCGTAGCAACCGGCATGTCGCGCGTCGGTTACATAGAAACCAGTCTTGTCGCGGCGATACATCGCCTGCTGCTGCTTTCGGTCGTCTACGGAATTGTGCCTTAACCGTTTTGACGGTTAACTATATTGCTTTATCAGCTAATTATAACCTCACCAGCCTTCTTAGTGAGATAATAGATAAACGAAAAGTAGGTACTTACTCACTTTTCCAGAAAATGTCTTTGAACCCATACGGACAACCTGCATTAGTCAAAAGAACAGATATTAGTATTCTAAAACGCAGACGATATCAAGACGTCTCAAATATAACGTAGCATCTAATGCGTTGCAGTCTAATGCCTCAGACTGTTGGATGCATCGCGATTATTCCGCCATTTAAGGGCTCGCCTGACTAAAAGCGGTAGCGGAACGGAGCAAAGCAGACGTGTAGCGGAGGATTTTGTACGACTTTTACAGACCTGGGACATATTTCCAAGAAATTCAAGACTTCCAAAAGGTACCGCCCCCAAGTTACTCCGCTCCGCCTTCCCTATGACGTAAACTCCTCAAAACATTTGGAGAATACTCCGTTCCTCGTTAGGTCGAACATGCCTGCCATGGCTTAGGAGCCGGCATGATAAATACGTTTTTAAACTTATTATTAATGTTACTTTTCCAATTCAAAATTCTGTACGATTTATCTTAAATGTTTTAAAGTTCTGTCAATGTTTTGAGTGGGAGAATTGAGTATTTCAATGAGTTGTAAACTTTATTTTCCTGGGTTAATGCGAAAATTCGTTTGATTAAAACTTCCGGAACATACCTACCATGATGCTCAAACAAAACCATCTTAAGGAGGATGCGCTAGGGTGGCCCGCGAAATTCAAATTTTCTTACGTTTTTTGCAATTTGCAGGTCAGTATCAGATTGTATGTTGATCTAAATATTATTAGCGCTCGTAACAAATATGGATTTACTGAATTATAAACATTAAAATCAGCAATACAACTCTCTAAGCTCATGAAAGTGTATTGAATGACTATTTCATGAAATCATGACATTTGGCACTTTCATGAACTTAGTGAGTTGTATTGCTGATTTTAATGTGTATCCTCCTTAAGATGGTTTTGTTTGAGCATCATGGTAGGTATATAAAAAAAATATACTGTGAATATCAATTTCCTATTTAGGTGATGATGATGATGATAATATGGACCCATAACCTGGTGAAGGCCGCGGGAATTCGCTGGATGCAAGAACCGGCCGAATTGGCGGTGCTTGGGGGAGGCCTATGTCCAGCTGTAGACGTCTTTCGGCTGAAATGATGATGATGATTTAGGTGATGTGAGGAAACACTAGACTCTTTTCTTACTATTATCTAGTAGGTAAAGAAACACAATGAAAAAATCTTCATACTAAATTAATTTAAACCAAAACTCAGGATTTGCGGTTGACGACAAACTTTTAATAAGGTTGACTGAGCAACCATTTTATTCCCAATTGATTACGTATCTATACCAGCATTACATTTACGGTGTATTTACAATACAAATAATATCCACCGTGATTGATATTTTGTTGGAACAGTCAAATTGTATTTTTACCAGCCGAATTTCATGTTTTGGAAATAATGAGTAGACACATTGTTATTTGTTACTAACGGCTATCGATTCGACCTTGTTCAGACCCTATCCAAGGTTGTAATTTAAAATCCTTCTTAATATTATAACTGTGAAAGTTTGTATGTTTTAATGTTTGTTACTTAATTACGCAGAAACGGCTGAACGGATTTGGAATATTTAGCACACAAATAGTTTATAGCACGGTAGTACGTTCCCGTAGGATAATATCCAACCTCCAGGCGGGGCCAAAACCGCGGACAAAAGCTAGCAATTACATATATTTTTTTAATCGTATATTTTGGTGTTATTTGATTAGTAGCACTTTTTTGTTTAGAAAAATGTCTAAGGTGTAAGGGACCTGAGACCAGTCTCACAATGATCCGTTTTTGACAGATTTTTATGGCATATCTGTCAAAAACGGATCATTGTGAGACCACTGACACGTTTGTAAGACTTGGCCCCCAGGAGAAAGGTATCTTGAATGCTGTCTAGTTTGAAGGGTTCAGGTACCATTGTAGACCTTATAACTCTGCCTGAAACGTCGGTAACCCTATGTAATCAACTAATCATAGCGCTAACCGCTTGCCCTCAGGTCCGCAGCCGGCCCGTTTCGTAACCTGCAATTTTAATTTAATATACAGGGCGTATTTTTTTATTAGTAGGTATCTAAATTTCTCGAAAAAATAAGAACGGTCTCCTAAAGACCGTCCAAATCCACCCTGTATGATGAGGGAAAGATTACAGTTTTATCTATTACTAGCTGATGCTTTTGGCTTCGCCCGCGTGGATGTCGGTTATTATATACGAAAACCTTCCTCGAGAACCACTCTATCCATTGGTGAAAACAGCATGAAAATCGGTGCAGTAGTTTTTGAGTTTATTGCGAACAGGACGACAGACAGACGCGGCGGAGGACCTTTTTTTATAATATTTAAGGATTGTAAAGGAATGGTCCAACGATTAGCGCGAGCTTGTTTTAGGGAGGGCCTTTGGCCAGCTGAGGCTAAAGACTTTGATAATGTTCAATTATAACCAACTTTCTCATTTAACAGTTCATTTTATAAGCTGAAAACTTAAGACGAACTTCAGACAAGCACTTACTACATCGTTAAATTAATTAAAGTAATAAAACATATTTTTTTCCTCTCCCAAAATCAGAATGGGGGAAACCTTACAAGTTTTATTTTTACATCATAATGAGGCCGCATTTGAATGTAAAGTAACGAATTTGTAAGCCGTAGTTTTCAGGAGATTCAGTGAGATTCAGTGAGATTCAGTGAGATTCTGTGTTCCTTCATTTAAATTCGTGTTGACCTGTTTAAGAACTTTACACATCTGAATTTACTGCAGGAAAAGCATTGTTTAGCAAACTGTTATTTTTATTTTGACTTTTTCTCCATAAACAAGTTATTTATTGATGTAAAAATATGCTAGAAAACGGATAAGGCCTATTTACCTCATTCGTGTTCATTGGCCGGGTGATAATAATTTATATAAAAAGAAGCAAGAAAAAGTGGTAACTACGATGTGTTGTCAGTTTTTTTCTTGAAATAATATGTGTATTTTAATCGGCAGGAAACGCTTTGAAATATTAGTAGTGGTTTTGAAATAACAATCTATGTCGGTAAAACGATTTTTTTTTTCAGTATTTAAGTTATTTTTTACATTAAAAATTGTGTAGGTAGTTACGCCATTTTTAGTCTGGAATTACCAACTTCTGAAATACAAGCCGACATCAAGCTTATAATTGAATAAATGTTCCGCAAAGTTATAAATAGATCAAAAACAAGAGCTTTGTGTGGTTAAAATTGTAGATTAAATTTTACTGCCCCATTAAAATGGAATATTTAATATCTGTGCATACGATACCAATACTTTTAAAAGCCCACTATTGGAGATGTCAAAATACACGAGAGGAATGGGACTGCTTTTTACATTTCTGGGTGAGCTCGCCAAAAAACTGGGTCTGCAACGGAAGGCTTATTCAGGCCATGAAAATCCAAATATTGGGGAATACGAGCACTATTGACGTCGGGCAGAGGTATTGGCTCAGTCGGTATGGCACCTGGCAACACTTTTTCGAGTGGTGTTGTCATTAACTTTATTAAAAAAAAGGAAACTAGAGATTAAAATGCACTATTTTTTTTTGCTGAGAATTGGTTTGTCTTATTGTTGTTGTCCTATATCCTACGTTTATGAACTATTACTGTTAAAGAGAGATTTCATTAGCCTAATTGATAAATGCTTGTGGCCTTTGGTCATCGGAACAAGGCTTTTACAGCCAATTATAGTGAAGCTTGTTGAAAAGCTCAGTTATCTTAGTTAGAAATCTTTTCAAAATCAATTATCTACTAGAACTTTAAACTTTAATTAAAATATCCAAACTTAAAAACCAAACTTAAAGAAAATATAAGGTTATATTATTCCTTAAGCTAAAATATTTTCGTATTTTTCAACCTCCGTCTGAGATGACACAAATTGAAAAATTAGACTATAAAATATTTAGGGAAAATTGACTTAAAACCTTAGCACTACCTGAGTTAAAGCTTCTTTACATCAAACGGCATAACAAATTCATACATAATGTATAAACGGCTTAATGTAGCTGGCATGAGGTCAGGCTGACTTGGCATTAAGAGCTTTCGGAAGGGACCGCGGCGCGAGGGGCGCGGGGGGGGGCACCAAAGTGAATATTACAACAGACTTCAGAGATGTTCTTGTTTCACCTGCCATACCCAGCTCCCTTTGCTACGCACTACGTTTTAGAATCGGTTCACTGGACACAGCGAAAACCCTGTTAGAATCACGGGCATTTACGGGAATCACGGTTATCATGTACCTACACATTAGGTGCTATTGGCTGTTAGGAGAGTGTTTCGTGTTCCTTATTGGCTTTAACCTGTACTGTTCCGGAATATCTGGTCTTTAATAGCGGCTAATGTTGTAGTTGGTGTAACGTTATTGTTAGTTTGTATGCTTAGCGCAGTATCGTTTGGCAAATGTTTTAGAAGTCCTTTTACAAAATAAAAAATTCTTAAAATGTCGCTTGGTCCTTTTTATTTTGTACGAACAAAATATTACAAAATACACTTACATAGGTATCAAAATCTTATTAATATAGTATTTTTACAAAACCATTTCTTTTTACTAATGTTAGTTTCTTTTGAGACCGACATAAGCCTTGGTTTCGAATGTAGTTACAACGTGTGAAATTAATTTGAATGTCACAATGAGGCCGAGGCGTCAGTAGGTATGTTAGAACAGTGCGGGATTGAAGACGCCATTTGCATAAGTTTCGCGGATACTCTAAGCGACATAACTGGTCGAAGAACTAAAAAATATTGAAGTGTCTTTTAGGCTCGATGCTTAAAAATCTGGTGACATTTTGGGTAGGAGCTCGTGGCTAAGTAATAACAGCCGCACGGGTCGATCCATCAGGTTAAGCTACGCTTGCTGGGGTTGGTCCGTCGATGGGTGACCATCTTTACATACCGAGACTCCTCCGTGCCTCGGAAAGCACGTTAAGCCGTTGGTCCCGGCTGTCATTTGTGGATCTTTGACAGTCGTTACGGGTCGTCAGAAGCTCGAAAGTCTGACAACCAGTCTTACCAAGGGGTATCGTATTATCCAGTTACTGGGTTGAGGAGGTCAGATAGGCAGTCGCTCCATGTAAAATACTGGTATTCAGCTGCATCCGGTTAGACAGGAAGCCGACCCCAATAAAGCTGGGAAAAGGCTAGGCAGACGATTTTGGGTATTTAGAATTTTCTTGATAAAAAAATTTGCTTCCAATCGTGTTTTGAGCTCATGTCATGCGATCAAGTCGCACAGCCTCCATGGCAATTACGCAGATTAAACAACCGGGCAGAGAAATGCCACTCTGTCCGCTCCGCACCCGTAAAGCCCCGGCCTTACAGGCAAGACTCGGGGCCATACTGGGTCTACCTAAACTAGGCAAACTTCAAAGCTTTTAACGTGGGATCTAAAAAACACATGGGACACGTAACAAATGAACAACGTCGCTTTAGGTCAAAACTAATTCTTAAGTCGCGGCGCAAAAGTGACTCCGTTTTGCAAATTGTCTGTTCTACTGGGTGAAAATTGACTAAATACGCGGTTTGAAATTTTAGAAGTAACTTCTACAGTATTCATTTTCTTAAAAAAAATATTATCACATTTGTGTCGAGAAACCACAGCCAGTTCTTTCAGGCATTTTTCCGAATCCAAAAAAACGCAGTTACTCGAGTAGTATAATAAATCTAAGCATTAAAATGATATGAATTTTCCGATTCATTTTTCCATACGGAGGCGTATCAATGCTACCTCTAAAAGAGCAGGCAATTTAAAACTTTGCACATTCCAGTGACTTCTAAACCCGCGTTCACCTACCCACCGTCAATTAATCAGCAGTCGACATACATATAGGTTTAATCAATTATTACAAACACTTCCCCCTGTTTAACGAGAGGCGCGATTGTGAGAGCCTTATCTGCACTTAACGGGGAATAAACATACTGTCATTGATCCACGTGAGTGTCAAAATGTGGCCTGTATTGTCTACGGTAACGCCAATGGTATGGTTGAAATTGAACAAATTGCCTATATTGTATGGAGAGTTGTTCATGATCATAGATTGATTTTAGTGATGTACCTAGTTTTTTTCTGGTGGATATGAAAATACGGGATTCTGCTGGGTTAACATTTTATAAAACTAAAAAGGAAAGTACTCACATAGTCCTTACAAAGCTGCAGTTTATTTCATCTAAACGGAACCGAGTCCCGAGCACAACGGTCTAATATACGCTTCACCAAACTTTTTAAGATACACACAAGACTTACAAGTAATTTATTAACAATGTCGTCATTCCGCCAGGGGACATTTACAAGTCACAAAGCAAATACGTTTTCGTATTCATTCTCCAAGTAGCCCGACCAAAACAGGCCTGGGGATAGGGCCTAAGTAAACCCACTCTTGATACTTGCTAACCGCTACAAAGACGTAAAGAACCCCTGGTTCGGACCTTCGGAACGTTCTGTTGACGAGGCCAGACAAATATTCATATTTAATTCCTTGTCGAGGCTTTGAGCCCACTAATATTAAACAGAAATTCAAAGGACTAATTTAACATTTAAGGGCCAAATGTTCGGACAAGTTATTTTTTGTGGGATTTACGTACATGACGTAGTTTCGCTGTCGACTACGAGGTTAAGGAAACTTTTCATAAAGTTTGTTACTCCTCGGTCCCCGTCCTGCCCCGAACTATCAATTGCCATCGTTTTGAAATCCACACGGATTCGAGTATCTTGTAATATGAAACTCATTTCGTGTTAAACTCTTAAAACGTATTCTGCAATACGTGGATTATATTGCTTTTTAGATTTTTTCATAAAATCGTGAATTGGATTTAACAGTTCAAAGAATACTAGTGGAAAATTTTTGAATGCGTTTTTCATTTTCGCTTTTATCCCCGCCTCGTTAAAAGTGCACGGTAATCCCTCAATATTACGCTCCTAAATATATTGTTACAATATTTTATTGAAAACATAAATCTATTGTACGTGCTCGCTCTAGTTTTAAATTAAATACCAATAAAATACCAAGAAATAAAAAATTGCGATCTATCATAATAAAAACAGCATCGAGTTAGTAATCCGACGGTTCATAGTTTCGAATGCACGTTTCATTATTATTATACGGGAAGATTTTTTAGTCACCGTCCAAATTTTGATATATTAATCTTTGGCAAAAACCATTGAATACGTGTTTTTTCTTTTAGTATAAGATCGCACCATTTCGTAATACTCGCGGTGGGAATACATTTTATGCAAATTCACGATAGCCCGGGGCGCCGGCGGGATGCGCGGGAACACGGAAGTAAGCGCTTGCGTCGCGAAAGGGTGCGCGGGGCCGACTGGGAATAACGATAGATGTTTTGCGCAGGTGTAGCGGGGCGGGGGGCAAGCGTGGTGCGCGCTGCACCATCGAGAAAATGATTTAATATGAAAATTTTACGTATCGATTTTTTTTCAAAAATGGAGTTAGTGAATGATACATAATGCCTAGAGAAAATTTGGACGGTGACTAAAAAATCTTCCTGTATATTATATCATCATTATCATTATATTACATATCGTAAATCAGAGGAGCAATTCCCGTAATTTTCAAGAAGGTTCGCATTCGAACCTCAATCACAATATGTCAAAAATACAATCAATTTATCAAAAAATTTGACAAGTTTGACAAATTGCGACTTAAATGTGAACTTGAAGTTTTTTAAGTACGAGAATAGGCCTTCTGAGCTGTCAAGTGTCAAAACAAACAGCATGACATAATAATGTCCGCCAACAAATTAGGATGAAGGGCCTAAAAATCATGTAAATGGATATCAACGTAATGTTAAAAGTTAATTGTGATGTTGTACGTGCGAAACTAATTATCCTTCCTACGTTGACTATCCCGGCACTGCGTTCATCCCTTCACAGTGTTAATCTAAATATCCTATTCTGTTTGTACCTGTAAATTTGGTAGCAAAAACACGAAGTGCGGTCAGGCCGTCCCGCCCGACGCCACTGAACACAGTATTGCATTAAATAATTAATGATACTTATAATAAATTCTGTTTTTAATTTGATCTGGACCTGACGCCAAAGAGCTGTGTTGGATAGGCACGTGCTTTATCGATGTCGATGAGTTGTGCTCGATGTATGACATGCATTTATATTTCGTGTGCGTGTGTTCTTTGACAAGTGAAAGGCAGGTTTGCGTTTTTTTTTTACTGATGTGTGGTAGCACTATACGTTACAATTGTTCGACATTCATGATTTCTTTATTTGCGAAATCCTTGTGTTAGAATAATTAATTAGTTTGCCTTGTACGATATTTCTAGTTTTCTTTTTTGTTTCCTAGCTTAGTCGTATCCTTATTAATAACTCAAAACGAAATAAAGGTGGCTGTACTCAAATCAAGGATTTAAAACTTTGTTCCTAATTTCTGTACACACGGCTACACATCAACCTATACCATTTCCAGTATAAGCTGACCTCGCATTGTACGGAAATCCTATACAATGCGAGATCAGGATAAACTGGAAATGTATAGCTTGATGTGTAGCCGTGTGTACGTATAATACTTAAGGAAAAGTTCAATTTTGAAAATTTATCGACTAGTCTTTTGGCACAGCACTAGAAACCACACAGCCCTTTTCCCGGCGCTCCACAAAGAATATTCTGAGCCTGCTTATGAGTGCCACACCGAATGAATTATATCTACGCCAACATAATGCTGCACCTAACCTCATTATGTACTTAGAA
The DNA here is from genome assembly GCA_947522985.1 of Lithophane socia. Lineage (NCBI taxonomy): Eukaryota > Metazoa > Arthropoda > Insecta > Lepidoptera > Noctuidae > Lithophane > Lithophane socia. Next base: position 11,753,735 of record OX383255.1, on the reverse strand, counting down.
TACATGTTATAATATTATGAGATGTGAAAATGACCTTATATTTTTAATTTGAGTGAAAAATCAAATCAAGACTCGCTGAAAGTCCTTATAAAATTGTTTTTCGCATTTTGTTTGGGTATTATTTATGTACCTGCAATATTATACGTATTTTTATAGTGACTTAGTCAGGTAATGTTTCCAACTCCAACCTTTGCAGAATTGTAGGTTTTTGACGCAATCATCATCATCTGCCTAGCCTGTTCCCAACTATGTTGGGTCGGCTTCCAGTCTAACCGGGTGCAGCTGAATACCAGTATTTTACATGGAGCGACTGCCTATCTGACCTCTACAACCCAGTAACTGGGTAATACGATACCCCTTGGCAAGACTGGTTTTTTACGCTATACCTACAGAAAAAAATTAGGTATGGTAAATGACTGTATCTTCTTTTACTTAAATAGTAATATTTACCGAGGAGCTCGTGGCTAAGTAATAACAGCCGCTCGGGTCGATACATCAGGTTAAGCTACGCTTGCCGGGGTTGGTCCGTGGATGGGTGACCATTTTCACATATCGAGACTCCTCCGTGCCTCGGAAAGCACGTTAAGCCGTTGGTCCCGGCTGTCATTTGTGGATCTTTGACAGTCGTTACGAGTCGTCAGAAGCACGAAAGTCTGACAACCAGTCTAACCAAGGGGTATCGTATTACCCAGTTACTGGGTTGTGGAGGTCAGATAGGCAGTCGCTCCATGTAAAATACTGGTACTCAGCTGCATCCGGTTAGACTGGAAGCCGACCCCAACATAGTTGGGAAAAGGCTAGACAGATGATGAGTAATATTTACCGACAATGTTGGTAGAAGCATGCAAAATATTGGATCTTTAAAACGATTACCTACCAAAAGAGAATTTCACCGTTAATTAAACAACAATTTCGTGGCAACTGAAATACTTACGGAAATGCAGCATTTCTGTTTTCCATCAAAACATCAAAATTTCACGGAATTTCACTGAATTTCACTGGCCAATCTTCAGCATCATTATTACCGCGTGTGGATGAACTTGCCAACAATTGTGCATTTCGAAACGAACAGACCAATACCAAGAATATTTCAGCTTCAGATTCAATAATTAGAAATGTTGGTCGGTTTATTCAGTCGAAATTTTGTTTTCGCTTTAGTGTTTCGCATTACATGCTCTAATGGAGTCCACAAAATGGGAATGTGGATTAACGCACAGTGGCTGTGCTTTCATTAATTATAATGATTTTGTCCGAAGCATCATCAGAATTATGCTTTAATTTGAACACGCTTCTATATCTGACAATGCGATAATACCTGGGTGCACTTGTTTTTATAAAATACTTGATAACCATGCTATCATCATGATCTTGGTAGGTAATCTAACTTACATGTTTACTAGTTTCCGTCAGCGGCTTCGCCCGCGTGATATCTTAATAAATTTTAGCCTATGTTACCCAGTGATAATATAGCATTCTATTGGAGAAAGAATTTTTAAAATCGGTTCAGTAGTTTTTGAGTTTATATACCTATTATAAACAAATATACAAATCTTTTCTCATTATAATATTAGTGTAGACTAACGTGTCTTTCGACCTTTAATTAATATCTTCCGATCTCGTGCCTATATTAAGAAGGTAATTATTTTTACTGAAAACTCGAAGCTTATAAACGCAAGCGTCACTAACACAGCCCCTGTTGAAACGGACACATAATTTTACTTTGTATGCAACAAAACAAATATTTTGTCGGTAAGGACGACTCTGTATTTTATAGGATCTCGTTTCTTTTCGAATCAAAATGTTTACATTTAGTTTTATTTATTTACTTGTTGGAACAATGACTTATTCTGTATCTGATGTTGTCATTGTAAAATGTTGACATCCTTGAGGCTATTTCTGTTTCTACCAGTAACCTTAGCAAGGCTTTTCACTCGTTTATTTTTAGTATACGGCTCCTTAAAGACATAGTAAGTTCGTATACAAATAATTGTTTGGGAGAAAATACTTGATGTAGATACTCCTTCTTCCTTCTTGAGTGAAATCAGTTTTGGCTCATTCATTCTCGTTTGTGATATTTCATCTTGTAAAGAATTAATTTTCTTAAAACTGTCGTTCCTTACATCGTCTTAAAGGTATTTTTTTTTTTTTTTTTATATCCTGCTTCTTAGCAATCTGTTTCCTTGAAACAATAATCTAATTTGTTGGCAGATTTTCATCGGTAGATAGTCTAGATTAAAGGTCTCCACACAACTGTAATGAGACTAGCTTTATTTTTATTAAATAACTTCTTCATACCACAAAGTAAACTCAAGTGCTCTCGTACAAAATACCGTAAGTTAGAACGTAAACACCTGATCTTAGTTTAATTTAGCTTTAAAGTTTAGTAACGCTCTTAGGGCTGGAGTTAACAACCTCCATGCGTGTTCATTAACTTCACGTGATCGTTAGAACTTCACCATAACGTCACAGCTGCGTCACCTGCGTCACCTGCGATGTGTTGAACTAGAGGTGCACCTAAGCGCAACCATCCCGCTGTCTGCCCGTAACAGTACTAATAGCAAATTATCGTGTATGCGATGCACGCCGCAGCAAAAACCAGCTCGGTGCCGATACAAAAAGCGCATTTCAAGCGCACCATGTACGGTATTCAACAAAGCGTAAATGCCATGGTCAACCATCGTAACGGCGTGATCGGTCCGATTTTTTTGCCGTAATTTATGCCTTATTAAAACAATTTATTCGGTTTTGTTCTCGGATTCCACGGACGATTTACTTGCATTACGATGCGCCTGCTTTATGTTTTCTTTTCTCCGTCCGTTATTTTGCATTTCTTTTTCGTGATTCGACGATGCGGGTTTCGGTGTCGCTTCACTAATGTTGTAATGTTGATCGCTGTTGATTACATGTTTTCATAAATTGTTCTAATTTTTAAGTATTTTTCCTCTGATGTCCTCTGATTACATACTGGCGACTAACACTACTGATAAATTAATGGACTCGTAACACGCATAGCTCCTAGACTTAATTAAAATGAGACATAGGAAGAGCACTTAACTTTTGAAAGAATTCTGTTTTGTTTTTAATTATAATTTTTTCATAAAACCTTTTATTTTCTTCTACCTTTATACTTTCTGAGAGTATAATTTAGTAGTACATTCAAGACAGCTCATTGTACCAACATAATCTTAATGATTAGGTTGCGTTACAGATATTATAGGTACATTCGACTGTAGAGCATACCTCCTATTCGTAGTATATAAGTATTATTCTTTGCGTATATAGGCTACTTATATGCTAATGAAATGAAAAAAAATATTCTATATATAGAATATCGGAATGACTTTTACAAGTCATATTAAAAATAAGCTAGATGAGGTCGACGTTTCCTATCTGACTACTCTGAGAAGAAAGGCCGAAACAAACTCAGAGGTCGCAGTCTCTTTTAAAGTCCAGACATAATCTTGGTCAGGCCATATGAGGACAATGTAGATTAGTGTCTGAAATGGTCTTTTGAGGAAAGAACCATACAGATTTGAGTGGACCAGTCCAGTCAGTGCAAGCATTTGTCAGTAATCGTGGAGCTTAACTCAGAACTTAAGCAGCTCAACGACTCGACGAACAATACCAAAGATAGGACATTTGGGTAGCTGAGATAGAAAAATAAATAGAAGAAAAAAAACTACATAGTCCTCACAGCTATAAAGCGTATATGCTGCTAAATTACGTCTTATATATTATATTCTGAAGACTGCGGTCACTCGGTCAGTTATTGTAAAGCCTTGATGAAATAATACCGTTCTATTTCAAAAATGGAAAGAATTACGGAATTTAAATCCAAATATAATTTAAACTAAATAAATGTTGGTACTAGGTACAGGTACTAGGTAATAGGTACAGTTCATTTGAAGGGTTTCTTGTGAAATAGCCTGCGCAATACTAAGAAATATTCAAGGATTCGAAAATGGACTAATTTATTATCTACGAAATAAAACAAGGGACTACTCGTATATTTTAATAACCAAATGAGCTTCTAGGTAATTTAATTTAGAATAAAACACCGTACTTTTCAATTCTAACACCAGTTTTCGTTAAAAAAGAAACCCAGGCATTCGCATTATGTAAGCAAATTGTCCATTTAAATAAAATTAGTTATACAAAAAGAATTTGTATTCTCGTAAAACGTTTACTCATCGCATTCTTTAGTGCGCGTACGTTTAAAATAGCTGCACCTGTTGTCTAAACTTAATAATACGCCATAATCGGATCACATTCACGGTCAGCACTGAATAAGGTTCCATTCTCACAGCCCAATGTTAAGGTCACGTTACATAACACCGCTCGTAGACGGCTTGGCGGCGTGCGCGCAGGGTCAACGACCGGGGCCCGCGCGGGCGCACAGCCTAACTTTGAACTGCGGAATTTGCACTCACATGCCTTCTAGTTACACACATACATGCGCCGTGATTCATACACACGCGTTGGAGGGAGAGGGGGGATATTTAGGCTGTTAGAAACGTATTGCATGTTTGACGCGGAAATTATGACTGGGTAGCTACTAATAGCAATATACCTACTTAATGTGTATGTACGGAGTTGTGTTTTAAGTGGTATTTATAGCAGCTGCTTAAATTATAAGGAAAATATGATAGGTAGTAATTGTGATTGCTATAAACTGGCTCTACCTCATTTCATGTACTCTTCTCTCTATCATATTGCTCAATGGGTCATATTGCTGAATCTTGAAAATTTCCACCGTAGTAGGCGAGTTTTCCAACTAAAAGTGTCGCGTAATAACACAAAAACTTGGTTAGAGGTGCGTATTCTGCAATAATCATGACACAGAACCGCCATCTTTCATCCGAGATACGTTCATCTCATTAGTCGTAAGTAAAGACAAAGTGTATCTCACATAATATCTTGACCTTTGCCGAAATATGTTACGTTAAGTAAATGTGCAATTTTTGACATATCGTTGACATTTGCTGTCAAAACAAGCGCCATCTTGAAAGACCAAAGTAGTAGTCGCTAAAAGTCGAGCTGACCCGGGCGAAATTAAGAGAGATTGAGCTTTAAGGCTCCTTTTCATTGGTCGATAGGGCTCGAATGCGGGGTGCGGAAGATTTCTGTAACGCATGCCGAAGGGCCCGCATGCACGAACCGTTTTCATTAGTAGATAGGGCCCGCATGTGCGGTGCTGGAGATTTCTGTAAAGCATGCCTTAGCGGCCGTATTCGGGGAACCGTTTTCATTAGAGGATAGGGAACGATTGCGGTATACGGTTCTCCGTATACCTGCACTGCATGTTTGTCAGTTGCTTTTAAGGCTCATTTTCATTGGGTGCGAGACTCCGCACGCTTTTGACCGACCGATGAATTGAACCCCCAATATGAGGCTTCTCCGCAGACGATGTACCGTTACAGACAGCGTTATTGAGTTATGACTTTCATTAGTCATTAGTCCGCCTGCGGGGAGTCCCCGCATGCTGTAAGTGTAGATCGACCGAGTTCTCGACTAATGAAAATGAGCCATTAGGAAGAGCCTATCAAACAGGTATGAGTGACCGAGCCAAAGTCGACTATATAGCCAAACTTTTCCTAAAATATGCTGTGCCATATTATGGTCTACTGTACAAATTTTGACATATCTTTGACATGTGCTGTCAAAACCAGCGCCATTTTGAAAGATCAAGTACTATTGGGCACCCCTAAATATCCACGTTAAAGGAACCGTGGAATACATCTCCAAAAACATGTCAAGTTACCACATTCTCTAATTACCTTAGCTTGTTATACCGATGATCAGAATTAATTATTAATACCATCGAAAACAGGCGCGTTTGAAGTGTAGCCTTTGTAGTTACAAACTTAGTAATCGACTAATCAATTCGTGACGATCTTATTATGTATTGTGTTCCGTTGTTTGTAGTCAGGTAGTTTGTTTACCATTATAGTACATACTTACATTTTAAAATAGCTATAGGTAGATGCATTTTTATTTTGTACTTTACTACGAAATGCTAAAATGATAAATTAGCTGGTAACGTCAAAATCTGAGAGTTTGTGATAAAGGCTCTTAAATACAGGCGCGGGACGTGACGCCGCCGCCGCCGCATTTTTCACCATGAAGTTTTCTCAGAAATTGTCTTGTTAAAATTCGCGTCGCGCGACGATTCGCGCCAGTATGTAAGAGCCTTAAAACGTAGTTAAATAGGTACATTTCTTTGATAAACTATGTTAATAAATCGTAGTAACAATTAGTCGTCAATCGTAGTAATCAGTCCAAAAAAGGGTAATTAATGAATTTAATTAATTATACCTAATATTAGTGGTTATTTTCGAAAAGCGCTATGTTTTAAGTTTTTATTTTGACCACCCACTTCTTATATTTCGAAACTCCCATTCACCTCTTTATCATCTGAAAATTTTTGAAAATTATTTGTTATTGACCACCTCCTTGGTCTAAGTACTGGTCGCAAGCGGTACTAAGCATGAGATCTTACGGGTTAGATTCCTAGGTCGGGCAAAATGTTATTGGGTCCATCAGGATTTTTTTAGTAGCAGCCCGGAGGCTGGATTAATGCCCGGTTGATGGCCATAGGTTCGCCCCCTATTACATGAGACTTAAGGGGGATGCGTTAGGGTAGCCCGCGAAATTCAAATTTTCTTACGTTTTTTGCAATTTGCAGGTCAGTATCAGCTTGTATGTTGATCTAAATATTACTTGCGACCGTAACAGATACGGATTTACAGAATTATAAACATTAGAATCAGCAAAACAACTGTTCATAATGAAAAATGAAAAAAAACGTAAGAAAATTTGAATTTCCAAAAAATTTGTACCTAGTATTAGGTGCCTATACCTCTGTCAAACCATTCGGGGTTTACAAGCGTGAATAATGGTAAATACTGATAATTATTTAACCCTATTTCATATAACAGTTCGGGTGCTTTTCTCTAGTATTCATTCATTATATAATGTTTATGTTAGACGTTATTATGTAACTGTGTGTTTCCCTAATCGTTATGTTTAATTAGAAATTAAAACAGAGGTTTGAGCAGCTTCCACGTAAGACCCTTAAACCTGCTTTACAAGTAGATTAAGCAGTAAATATTTATAATTAATTACGGAGTTACCCTAAAATTTAAGTCTTTTTATAATGACAATCCAGTTTCCATGAAAATAAAGTAAAATTTCATATAAACTTACAATTGTAATATTAATATGAAAAACCTTTACAATATTTTTCATTTACATTTACCTACCTAATACTATGTGCCGCTTCTTTTCATCATTTCCAGTTATTATATGCGAATTCCCGTGAAAAGACTTATTATTCGTAGGTACTGCTGAAAAGCTTAAAATAGACATAATATATTGTAGTACTTACAGAGTTCATGGTCGGTTTTATAGTGCTGTTGCTGTTTATTACAACTCAGCGAACAATCATATGTTTAAATAAGATCCTCCTCGACTCATCCGCGTGCCAACAGCATGTGTGCGTCCAAATCCGTTCTGTTTACTCATTGGCTACTAACGAGAATGTAATCTGTGTCTCGAAGAAAAGATCCTAAAAGTAAATAGTGTTCGACGTTAAAAGGTGCCTAATCCCCTCTAAGCGTGTACAACGGGCTTACACGGTACCTCTTCAGATGTCCTCTCTGAGGAAAGCCGGACCTCGGAGATCAATGCGATTTATCCCAGTTATCCCGCTAGAGATTTCCGCAAGATAATGCCTCTTATTTGCGAGTCGTCGAGTCGCCAATTTATTTTATTACGCTCATTTTCTTTATATAGTATAAGGATAGTCCTATTTAGGTTTATGCGGCAGATGAGCAGGTTCTTGGGAAGAAGAAAAGTTTTCATCGATTTTCCAATACCCATGTTTATTTGTAGGTATTGACTTAAAAAATATTTGTATTTAAAACTTTCTGAAATAATAATAAAATAAGTTTTCTGAAAGTTTTATTTCGATATCAACTTTACCTATATAACATCGACACAACTAAGTCTAGCTCTAAAAACTAGAAAAGCTCATGAAATAATATATTACGATGAAAAGTTGCAGCATAATGACGGTTGATAGTGCAATGTTAGTGTTCGAGAGAGTAGCGTTGATGTGTCGGTGTCTGTGTGTGGAGCGGAGGCTGAGCTCGCGCGGCGCAGGCGCCCAGGTGGCTCAGGTGGGCCCGCCCCCAGCCCTCCGCGCCGCGCCGCGCACCTGCCTCGCCGTCAGTCCACCGCCACACGCCGGCCCGGCGACTTGTGCTCCGTGCACGACGCCACTCTCTCCACACTCTCGCGAGCCCTGTGCGACGTTTCTCGCTTCTCCCGAACGCTCAGTTTCCCGCTCCCTCGCGGCGACCCGGCCCTTCCTCAACTATTACAACTTGAGTTTCGACACTTTCCGAAGTACTTCGCGCCACCCTCGAGAACTTGTGAAGTTCCCGCGTTAAGTTGAAAATAATTCGGAAGCGAGCGCGCTTCGGTCAAGTCGGTGGTCGGGCACCTCGGTCGTGTCGGGAAGTCGGCGGCGCGCGTGGCCGTCGGACGGTTGGAGGTCGGCCGCGAATGCGGTCGTGAGAGACGTGTGCGAGGCCTCGAGGAGGCCGCCGGCACGCTGTTCCCGCCGCAGCTCGGGTGCGTGTCCTACGTGCCGCCGTGCGCCTGCTGCCCGCCGCTGATCCTGCAGCCGGCTCCGCACCCGCACCCACTCCCGCTGCCGTTGCCTCTCCCGTTACCCCTTGCCCTTCCGCTCCAAGCCCTAGATCCTCAAGTCGCTAAACACCAACGGCTGCTGCTCTCTAACATGGTAAGTCAAGTCCACGCTTCTCTGCTGTTCCCGCTTATCTGCCTCCGCGCCGTGAGCACTCGACCGATAAGTTTCTACGAACAACGCTGCAAAGTTGCGAACAAACGGATCTGATAATAACTCTCTCGGGCCGCAGACTAATGTATAGCGATACTATCGCGCCCTCCATGCCATGACTGCGGTACGAGTATCGCACCGATCAAAACTTCACACGACAAATAAATAACAATTATATTTATTGCGTAACATTATCATCTAACGGCGCGGCGACACTTTCCGATAGGCGCACTAAATACAACTAAACTTGCCTCGTAAGCAGAAGTTCGCACGCATAAGTTAAGCATATTAACGTCTCCGCTGTGACCTTAACTCCGGCTATATTGATCCTTTGGGAATATTGAAATTACTTAATTGATCTAGTTTTGAGATTTCAAAATGTTTTTCTCATAAAAGTCTTTAAACTTTAATTAATGTTTTATTTCGCACTTGTAGTCCGGTGTTTGAGTTGAACAAGTATCGTAATAAAATGTTCAACACTGCAAAAGTGGCAGAAGTTTTGTATACTGTTAGATGTAGGTGCTAACTAAATTACAATGTTATTCTTGTTGGATAACTGGACAACTCTGAAGAAGTAATCTTTTAATTTGTTACGGTTAGCAGAAAATCTTGTAAGCGTTTTTCCTTCAGCTGATCGGAGTTTGTTATTCTAAACCAAAACAATGTTTTAACTCGTGCCGCCAACGAACTTCGTCAATGTAAACTTTTAACACAATTTCGAATGCAATCCCAACAGAAGTTAGGAAAGGCGGAAATCGAACAGAGCGGTCGTCTGCTGACAATAACAAAATCAAGTTTTGTTTACGTTTCGATTGAGATTTCTTATCTCGTCTCCGAGGTAGCCGAGGTACAGCCGCGCCCTGCCTAGGAAAGTAAACGCTGATGACAGAACTTTGACTTAAATGGAAGTCGTATCAAACTTTTCTCATTAAGACCACCCGTCAAAGGTGTGTTTATGTTATTTTAATACTTGTGCGCAAATCTGATTCGCTCTCTCCACAGACGAATAGCTCTTGAATTTTGTCTGGTTTTAATATCTTCAACCCTTGAAACAATTTGAACACCATTTTGTCTCTTTCATTGATCACCACTTATCAAGCATAAACTGCAAGCTCACCAAAGTGCCAGTTTTAATAAACTAATCATTTTTTTTTATTATTGCATAAAGTTTTCGGAAAATTCTAAATATGAAATAGAGTATGAACCTATTTAAGCTTAAACCAGTCACATTTGAATCACGGTATATGGGTCGTCAAATCGATACTAATATTCATTTGAATCGTTTGAATTTTCATCACGTCCCATAATATTCAGAGTCGCGACCATATAAGTAACGGCTCGTGGATGTTTCCACAGAATCAGGAACCATTACCATGCTAAATTTCTTCAAGGAAGTCTGGTCTAGATAACGGGATATGTAATTCACAAATGCCTAAGTCCACTCACCTGAATTTTTGTTAAACAAAACTATGAAATCTAACGGAGTTTGAAAACTTAAACAGTATAAAAAATATGTATTCAATAAAAATGCAATGTAAATTTTGGGCCACATTTTTGTACTTAGTTTTTTTTCCATCTACACGCTAAGTAGATCTAAAATACATTTTAGACTCAAAGTATCCTTTAGATGAACTTTCAAAATTGCTACAGCTAAGCAGCCAAGTTTCCCAAACCTGTATTTCTAAGCGCAGCTCAAATTACTCTCCCAACTTGTGTGGGAAGATAAATCCTACGTAAACTGTATCTTACACTTGACAATCGACAAGAAACTATTTCTTGCCTGGTATAAAATACTCATTCATAATAATCGCTTATATTTCAAACATTCAAATAAACTTCTTGTTTCCATGTTAACGTTCCATGATTGTGTTTATGAGGTCGTTATCTTTAAATAGAAACGTACGTAATGTCGGAGAAAGCTAAGAAAACTGACTATCTGAGTGTACCTACATATATAGGCTCCGATGGTAAATTATCCTCCGTAATAAAGTAGTTTGCTAAAGATTTAATTGGAGAGCCAAAAGTAGTAGTTGCTCAAATCCTTATCCTAACTTAATATTATAAATGCAAAAGTGAGTTTGTTTGTTACGCTTTCATGCTGAAACGACTCAATGGATGTGGATGAAATTTGGCACAGAGGTAGACCATGACCTGGAGAAGGACATAGGATATTTTTATCCCTATATTCCCACGGGATCGAGACTTATGCGGGTGACACCGCGGGGCGTTGTACAACATTTTTGAGATTTGGAAGACTTGATGCATAAAGACGGTTGAATAGTAAAATATACGTCCAATGCTAAAATGGGCCAGCCCAAGTCCGGTATGATAAACGCTCCGAGAGCATATTGCCATAACCACCACGCATAGCCGACAGATGGGTGATCACAGATGATAAATACTTGTAATCAATTACCAGGATATTGCAGTAAATAATAAATCATGCTAAAAGTACGTGCGCCACATCGCGTGGTGGCCGCACCATTATATCAGTTTCTCCGCAATTTCGTTTGAAAGTCGCTCCGGTGCGACCGCGCGAAACGGTATTCGCTACACAACTATGCACCTAATTGCATTCATACATCTAATGAGTGTATTAATTCCAATTCAACAATCAATTAGTGATGCAAAGAACGGATTCTGTCACGTGATGCGGTGTGATTTAACGTTGTGTGACCAACTGTAATCTGAGTTTCACTCGCACTATTTGTTACCGTACGATTTTCTCCTGATTTTACAATAACAAATTAGAAGTTCGCATGTTCCGACGACGCTGCGACGAGGCAGCGGTAATGCCTTTAAAATTAATTAATGATTTTCAGGTGTTTCGTGAGCAAAAATGCAATAATGTCGTGTCGCGGAATATCTCCTGCGATCCGACGTGCTTTTCTTTTAAAGCTATTAAAACCTTCGTGCAGGGTCGCCGATGGAATTATCATGGTCATAATGAAATTTTCACATTTGCCTTGTTTATGTCATGCGTAAAGTTGAAATAGGCGTAATAATACAGCCTATGGCAGCCTTGTAATGATAAAAACACAGCTTTTACGTAAAATAAAATAATAATAAAAATATTTGTTTCGGTGATGTCGGTTTTTCATGGCAGATTTTACAGTGATACCAAAATTTTCACGATAATGAGCTAGGTATCACAAAAGTAAGAAAAGAAAAGTCTGATACAAGGGAAAAGTGTTTTTCTGTTGCGATGTTTTCTTTTTTACCAGAGAGCTTTCATTGAATGAATTAAAAAGTATTTAAATAAATATCCTAAACCAACTCAAACTTGCAACTTCTCCAAAAATCTTGAAGCTCTCGATGTATTTATTTCCTCAAATCAAATGAGTATAAAGTAAGCCAGACGCATCAAACAATAGGCCCGAACTATTTACAGCTAGGGCGGCTGTGGGCGGATTTGTTATTCTTCGCTGCGTGCGTGCCGCCGCGTTCGTTAAGCCTCCTCATAAACAGTTTTTAAAAACGATGAAACTAGTTTTACACTTTCGAGCCACTTTTGTGTGCACAGTGAATTTTCCACGCCGCTCGGTACCAATTAAATCTACGAGGAAATTACTTTGGTCACTTGCAATATTTTACACAGTCCAATTAGTCAAATTAACTCAGTTTGCCGAAAGATTTCGGATTTTTACGCTAATAAATATTATTTTGTTGTTGTAATTAAAATGTCTGGATTTATGTGTCCTGAAGATATGGATCTGATAGATGTTGCTTTAAAGGAATATTTTAACTGTAGAACTGTTTATGGGCTTCTAATTTAGTCGCGAGACTTTTAATAAGTTTCTGTCAGTGACTATATGAAACTTCACTTATCTGTTTATCTGGAACTGCACGATATTTAATTTTCGAACAAACACTAATCAAAGCAGGAAGAGTTTCATGAATAATTATTCCTAATCAGAGTATACGTAGCATGTCTTGACAGTAAATAAAATCTTTCTCTGGGGCCCCGACTGGTCATTTTATGGACTCACATAAAAACGCCCCTACAAGAGGGGCCCTGTTGCGTCACCATGAGTGTTGAGAAAATTTGTATAATAATTACACGTAGTTAAGATCAAAAGCGGACAGCGATTATGACTCACTTCCTCACCATTAAATTAATCAAAGGTTTTTATGTCTAATTTAATAATCATTGGACAAAAAACGTTGAACCATTATAAACTTGAAACTCAAGTAGTCAATAGCTCCCTGGATAGCAATTTTGAAATCGTCCGCTTCTGCTGAATTTGTACGGGTTGGCACAAATCCAAAATGTTTCATACTCAGCCTATCGCAGTTCACTTGGTAACAGACCGCTCCCAAAAAGGGAGGTACTTAATATTTCAGATAGACTGAGACATCGTTATTTATTTATTTGACTATTTTGTGTACTCACCTATGTGAACAGACAAAAAGAAAAGAACAGAAACATAAGTACAAAGGTGATGCTTATTTCTAAATTAATCTGTTCCAGCATACCTGCTATAGGAAAGTAGATAAGGACATATAAACACTGTGTGTAATAAGTGAGAGAAAATAAATTACATAAAATCAAAAACAATTAACATAATAAAATAAAACGAATAATATGAGAATATACATACTTACATACATATTTCTAAAATACCTAAATATAACTAAGATATTATTAATTATAATGTAATAATTTAAAATAATAAATACATACGTGCTGTGACGAAGTGGCAAGATAGTGTTCTACCTACGCTACGATCTAAGAATTAAAAAGAAATAAGAACCTTCGTAAAATATATTCCGTAACAACTTTATAAAAGTTAGCAGCGACTGCAGTAAAAATAACAAGATAGAAAAGATTTTATCTATGTGGCAGGTTGTCGCCAATTATAGTTTTGTAAGTAATAACTTAATACCTGTTTCTATACCTAATTTGGCATCCATTTCCGAGCTAAGAAACACTGCACTTATCTAGCAAGCATATCTATCTGTCTGTCTAATAATATTCTTTGTCAATTATAAAACTCCGGTTTTTATTAAATTCAAGCGATCCGCCCCAATTCGCACTGTTTTTACAACTTGACGAAACATCGCGATTTCTTTATATGTTAATTTAATATGAATGTATTATACATATACACCTTCCGAAATAAATTCTTTAAATGATGGTGAAAACCGCATCAAAATCCGTTGTGTAGTTTAGAAGAACAACGCGGTCACGCAGACAGACACGAAAAGCGACTTTAATTTATAATATGTATAGAATATCGTTCCTACAATATGTATACCCTTATTCTGTGCTTTAATTTAGTAGATAATTAAATACCACTCATGTGTGTACACAATTGAACCATGCTACTAATTGGTTAATGCTTCTAAATATGTTTAAACATTTGCATAGTGAACAGTTTGTGCATCTGTGTTTGAATAAGTGGTTCTCTAAAATGTGAATTATTTGTGTTTTCAGTTGTTTAAATAAAAGGTTTCAATAATGTATGTGAATAAATATGTAGAATCTCTTTAAGAATTTCAATGACATCAGCTGCATCCGGTGATACTGAAAACCGACTCCAACATAGTTGGGAAATGGCTCGGAAGAAAAATCATCAACGGTTGTTCTTGTTTTCAAGTACCTCATGTACGTATATCGCTACCGCCGACGACTTAGACCAATCCATAAATAATATAAGGTCATCGTGCCGACTTACAAACCGGAACGGCCGTAGATTCAAGTGTCTACGCCAAAAAACTAGTCTCCCGAACTATTTGTAGTCAGTCTTTTGTCATTATTAGCCGTACGTTAATTGTACCGCCTATGTTTTCTCAGGCAGACATACTGTCGTTTAGCGTACAACCTAACTATAGTGTATTTTTTATGTTCCATTTGGTAAACAAACCAAGTTTTAGCATCACACACGAAGTATAAACGTTTTAATATTTGTTAAAAAATACCTACAGAATGTTAATGAATGTTGTTAGAAAAAAAGTGATTCGAATTAACCCTTTAAAATAATCATTTACTCAAAGTTGAAAAAGAAAAAAGTTTTTTACCAAATCGGAAAACTAAAGAAAAATACAGTCTACCATAGAATTCAATACTTAGTTGGATTTTTCACAACTTATAAACACATAATAAAATAGTGACGAAGACGAAACTGTACATTGAATATTTTTGAAAAAAAGTAATTGCTACGAGGTGTGGCAACGTATAAATAATAGGAACATATAGTTTTTAGAATTTTTGATCGTTCATGTCTGGATGTACCTATTTTCCGTATTCGCGTAAAAACTGAGAAACGGATTTGGATGAAATTTGGCACACAGATAGTTTATAACCTGGATTATCATATAGGATACTTTTAATCCCGCTAGTACGATCCTGCGTGAGATATTTTCCGACCTCCACGTGTGTCTATAGAGCTAGCTCTATAAAGCTAATTCCTATCCTATGTCTGATAGGATTATTGAAAATGTTTAGTAAAACCTTTGCTGTTAATTGCCGATACAATTATCTGAATACATGTCAGTAGCGTGGATAAAGCCAATTAAGTATAAAATTATGGCTTGATAATACGATTTCGCTTTGAATGCTAATTGTCCATATTCTTCGAAATCGCTAGATATTTTAGTTCTATAATTTACCTGTATAATGTAGTTAAAAGCTGTTGAATTGGTATCTCATGGTGAATTCTTCAATTGTAAATAGGTACAGTGGTTTTTCTAAATACAAACCTAAGGAATTTTGAGAATAGAGAGACAGTGATTTTAAAATCGACCAAAAACTTACTTAGTTAAACTCCTTCGCATTTTTAAGTATTCAGACTCACGAAAAGATGGCTCATTTGAAGTCGAAAACACAATGTTAACATCGTTCTAAAACACAGAACATCTTCCTAATAGCTTTATTAAAAAGTGCATCATATCAAATTAAATGTACGACCTCGAATCTCGCGACGACTTTTTAAAAATATTTTACCGCAAACTGAAACACTGTACTAGACGTCAGAGTAACGAATTTTTCTCCCTAATTACTTGGTGTCAGGGCGATTGTGCAGGAAATGCCCCGGCGCCGGACAAAGGAGTCGGGGACGTTCATTAATAGGATCTTTCTAACTGCAATTTCGCTGAATAAAACCCTCGTCCCCGCTGGAAATATTAATATCGGGCGATATTCAACCCGCGGCGTTAATAGTTGTAATTTGTTTGTTTTAGCCGTGAGAACTGATTTTTTATTTTATTTATTAAAGGAAAAACAAACAGTAGCACAATAAGATACGGTCATAATGTCTTAAATAATACATTTTAACAATTATGCTAACTACGTTCTCCGCAGATTACAATATAAAGTATTTAAAAAATGATGCTGATACAATCGCGCTCGCGTTTTGTTGAGATCTAAAACGGTATAAATACAGTCGGCGACAAAGCTTTGAAGCTTACGTTGTTTGCAAAGCAATATGTCAAAATCGTACGCGGCATTACGTACCGTCGTTACGTACATACCTACTGTAAAGTTGGCGGCACCATACTGAGACGGAATTCTTTTAGTTTCGCCGCCACGTCCCCCGGATTTGTATATAATGTCTTCTGGGACTGAACTGAAGCTGTCGAACTAGAAATCTTACAAGTTGCAGACAGAGAACATACGTTGTGACAAAATGTAACGTACCTAGCTTTTAAAAACCTCGAGAGTTTTTCGTGCCATAAAATAGTTTATCGAAAGATTTTGAGGATACTGTCAATGTAAATATGCAGTTGGATTGGCACTAAATTGTTTAGCTACACAATCAAGTGTATAAAACAGTTTTTTTAACGAATATTCTCGCAATTCTATGTCGCATTTTCCCAGCAAGTAAATTTTCTTTTCTTTGGAGACATTAAAAAGAAAAACCTCCGCACCTCTTTCTTTATAAATTCTGTACCTAACACATCAATTTAAAAAATAATCTCGACTTAGCGGAGACAAAAAGTTCTTACTTTTCCGAGACAAAAGCACTTTTCATTCAACAAATGTTTCTGATACTATAACAAAAGACCGAAGCAAGAACCATTATGATGTCTTTAAAAAAAACCGTCACTACACAAGAAAAGAGGAACTGAAATAAAATCCTCTTTATGATGCAGGTAATGAAAAGAAATGGGAGGCCAACATAATGAAAGCCTGTTCCTAAGCTTATTAACTCTTCCTTTTGTTTATTACCTGTAAATTTCCGATGCCATCATTTCCCTCCTTGTTAAATAACATAAAAATTGAGCCTCATACTAATGCTCTTAAAATTTTGTGAAAAAAGGAGAATGAATCACTAGAAAATGTTTAAGACTCCTGTAATTGTTACGCAATGATTAAAAAATAATGGGCCCGAGTAAAAAAATGAGAGTCAAAAGAGGTGAAGTTCTGATCAAAGTCAAGTATTAGGCTTGAAGCCTTCGGAGTGGATTGTGCCAAACAGACGAATTCTCTTGTAATACGCTTATAATTTGACACTTAAATTGCGAATGGTGCCTTAATCCTCAAAAAGAAGCCATTGTTTTTTACTTCGATCCATCAGAATTCATTCTAACTTAAATTATTTTTTCGAAGCAAAGCTTTAACCTTTTTTATGAAGCGAAGCAGTTAGTTAGCTTTAATTTTTTCGAAGCAATGGGTAAATAAATTCAAAATGTCCCTTGCATACGACACTGCTTCAATATTTTACTAAAGGCTACATTTTCTTTTATTAATTTATTTAACAGTTTATGTACTTACATACAATTATTAACAGGCAAGAAGAAAGGAACAGAATAATACGTACAAAGGTGATGCAAAAAGAAAAAAAAAGGAAATAAAAAAAGAAAAAGAAAAGTCTTCTTCATTTTTCTTCCAGCAAAAGAAAAGTGGATAAAGAGATGTAGACACCGTGTGTGTGTTTATTTTCTTTTTTTTGCTGAAAATTGACTCAAACTCAAAACTATTCACTTAGTTCTTAAAAACTTCATATCTGTTTTAGTATTTTGTTAGTTTCTTTGCAATAACTATGACTTCTCCATTAGCATACGATGGAGCAGAATTCCTGAGGGCAAAACACTATGAGCTCTATTTCTTACACATATAATAAAGGATTGAAAGTTTCCCTCCGGAGGGAAAACTAAGTTTTTTAACACTCGTTGCTGCTAAAACAATAGTTCAGGAGTTTTTTCCCATTTATGAATTAGGATCTGTTTATATAGTTTTGAAGCTTTTTAGTTTGTATTTCGGGATGAAGTAGTTAAAGAATCAAGTAGTTTAGTTTAATTTTATCATACCTACTGCATGGAGCAAAACGTGCGAAAGAGGTTAAAAAAAAGGAGAATTTTCCTTTTTCGCTCGATTCAAGACCGTGTTGGATATAATTAACTTTATTAAAAAGTAAAAGAAATACCTAAAGTGCCTGAATATTATCCAAGACATCGTTCTCCGTGAGCTTCAAATATCCTATCATCCTTAAGATGGACGTAAAAAACGGAACGATTAATTTTAAACCAATCGAATAGCTTAGTAGAACCTGGAGCAAATCTCAAATCGATTTCCAGAAAATCCCCTGTAAAATATCAAGGAAAAAACTTGTGCAAACATTCAAATGTTCGACCATTAACGACAATATTGGTTTACGGTGGAGCAATAACGACGTAGATATGGAAACTATCGCGTGCTATTGAATCGCAAGGAGCGTTGCGGGTCAAATTTGCGTATGGATGCTAGCAATATTTCGGTTATTTTGAGTTGGTGGTTGTGCCGTTTTATTTTGCGGCGAGCGTAATTATTATTGGTTCTGTGTTTGAATGTGATTTTTCTGTGGATATGCAGTTTTGGTTGCAGGCTTTCGGTTCCAATCTTACATTTGATAAGTTATTTATGTAACGACCTATGCATTTCTCGAGCCTGGTATCAAAAGAAATAAAAATGGCCGATGGTCATTGACATCACAGGATTTTATTTTATTTTAAAACAAAGCACAGGTACAGCGTATGCTGAATGTTGAAAAAAATATTCGCTATTACATTTACAACTTTATTGAAATATTTTCATTTGAGAGAAAGTTTGTTCTGTTGACAAAAATGTTTATAATCCACACGATAAAAGGTGAAACGTGTGTTCAAATAGTACAGCCTGTTCAAAGTGAATTATATTTTGTATTTTTGTTCTTATAAACCTAGGTAAATAACTGCTATACTGTTTGTAGAGCAGATAACCACTGCTTTCAAAACGGTGAAGGAAATCATCATGAGGCCAACCTGTCCGAGAACCAAAAACTTCGAAGAAATGTGACATCTACCAACCCGCACTGGGCCCGCTTGGTGGATTACGGCTCACTCCCTCTCACAGAGAGGAGACCTGTGTCCCAGCAGTGGGAACATTATAGGCTAGGTAGGTAGGTACCTAGCCTATAATGTTCCCACTGCTGTATAGGCGTACGGCTGCAGAGATGACAGATGTTTAGTAGTAGTCTTTTTTTAAATTTCAAGTGTTGGTAAGTACAAAACCTAGAGTGTAAGGAAATCATAATTATGGTTATGAAATAGTACACGTAGGTGAACGTGTGTAAATTCGACTTCATGAAGGATGATCGTATTTACCTAGGAATCCAGTGTGGCAGTGTATAGGGCCCAGTATAAACTGTTTAATGTTTATTAAAGCTGCCACACCGCTTATTTTCCGTTCAGTATCGCATCTAAATGTAATTTTAAATGTAAACATTTCACGAAATTGCGGTCAAACACTTATTCGTAACATTTACGTGCAGTGAATACTACCGGGCGTGTAGCGAGGAAGGCATGGCGCGAAATGCTTCGAAATTTTCCCCAACAATTTTATATAAATTGTCCAAAACATAAAATATTGGTTTTGTACAATATTTTTACTTTCATTTTCTCGTGTGAAGCGATAGTTTTGTTGTTTAACCTTCTCGTGAGCGGCCATAACTCTTGGAACAATGGCGCGCGGCCTGTGCAGAAATAGCCGCGGAAAACAAACACACGCCTTGCGGACACCGCACTCCTTGTACAACGCACAACAGTAACTAACATTACATTATAATCTTTACTACTCCCATAGACAAAAAGATTAAGCAGTGATGCAATCTTTACCTATGAATCACCCGCTCTACCGAGAACGAGCAAATCTCCGTTCAACAAAATAAAACATAACGCGACATTGTATTGAAACCAATAATTACACACTTTGTTCAAATTAACGAGACCATTAACAAACGTTAACAATACCGCTTGTTAAGAAATAGGACGTTACTTTACTCATATGTTCTTTTTATTTCACTCGTTCTAATTTACAGCCGGTTTCCGCTTCAGTTACGTTAAAAATAAAATTCACACATAGTTACGAAAAGAGTCGGAACTATGTTCGACGATTGTTTCTAAAAACAATTTAATACCCGGTTGAGCTGCACAAACTGCTACAATACTGCTACATTCCGAACTGTAACTGAATCAGTTTCAACTTCATAGCTGACTGCGCTTCGAATCAATAGTCTACACTGTAAATGCATGAAAGGTGTATTAATAAAAAAAATGTGAAATACGAATTGCAGCGTAAAAATTCTTGGCTTTCATCGTAGCCCAATGGTGAAACGGGGCATGTCCTAATGTAAGCAAATTGCCGTCACAGCCTTTCAGCGTCCGGCCGCGGCTATCATTCCCAAGATAAGCGCTTAAAAGCCTCATGGAAAACGCTTTCAGAAGGCGGACTATTACCGGGTGTTTCCATACTTTTTGCTTTGCATCCAACTGGCCGGGCGGAGTATCTTATATCGAATGCGCTACGTATGACCGTTTTGAGTGCACGATCCAAATCTACGTTGTTTGCTCCCTTCGGTTTTAATCACACTCTAACTTAGAACTCGCGCTTTGTATCGCGATGCTTGTTATAAATTGTGACAAATTTTCAAACCAAAATAGAATTTCTCCTACAACGATATAACATGAACCGAGCATAAAGTAAATGTTGGCTCAAGAAAGTCGCTGTATATAAAAGACCGGTAAATTTTAAAGAAATAAGATGATGTCAGAACAACCTAATAATCTTAATGCATTAGATTACAAAGGGCTTACTCGGAGAAGGCGAGTAACGGGCGGGGAGGAGTCCTTTTATTTTTCTTCATAATATTGGATTTTATGATTATTTTAAAAGGGGCAAAGGCTCTTTGCTACTATACATCAAAAGACGATGCCATTGATCAGATATCTTTATCGAATTACGTGATTGCGTATACAAAACGACGGGTGCTTTGGAGTTTCTTTGTGTTCGTTTCATGTTGGTAACCTAGGCGGGTGTGTGCGGGGGTGCGGCGCCGCGGTGCGCGGGGGGCGTGGTATGTACTTGCAGCGTAATGCCGCTGCACTTGCCCTGGTCAGGAAGCGCGGCGGAATGCAGTCAGTCGCGTTTGTACCGCCGCGGCGGAGGGGTGCGGGGCGGCGCGAGGGCAATGCACGCGGCGCCGGCGCACCTCGCTGCCTCCCATTCAGTACATCTCACTGATGCTGCATTTATTTACTATTCTTAACGTCCAGCTTTTTCAAGTGCGAAGTTAGCTGCGTACCCAAGAAAAGGGCACCAACTAACAAAGCGACTCACTTTAAAGCGCCGCTGTAGTTGGTGAAAGTTCTGAATTGCACCCGCCATTTCGTTCAAGGAGCTCGCGTGAATTTGAGACTCGGTTGCATAATACATTGGCTATAATACTTGGATGAAAGTTGTGGCGGATTATCGATGGTCTGTAAATCATAGGTCGTAAGAGTTAATGGTAGAACCAATGTTGGAGGCTACATTATCAGTGTCATTACGAGAATTTTGTCGAGAGAAGCTAGTGTTTGCAAACAGACCACGGACGGATCAGTATACGTCACTGCCACGCACACACTGCCTACTGATGCACATCATGCAATGATACGGCCCCGTCATCGCTTTGAGTCGGCGAGTGCCGCAATTTCACTGTATGCCGTGCGTTCGGAACGCGGCACGGGTTGGAATGCACTCGTTATATGCACACCACTCGAAAGGATTACCCACTAGTTGGCGGCGATTAACTGGCGCGCTCGTGGTTCGCCAGCGCCCCGCTATTGGTTTGTTTCCAAACGTAGCTAACGTTTGAATTTGGAATGTTGTTTCGGTTTTCGAATAACTTTAATTAAATTCGCTTGTCTAAACTTTTTTGCATTGAAATTGCAAAGTGGTCTGCGCTGATCATTTTCGTCTATCTAAAAGGCATCAAACGAAAAATTTCAGACTTGCATATTGCAAAATTTACAGTTTGTTCGTCAGTACCTATTGATAAACAAATATATTTTCTTTCCAGGTACGTGGGTGTTGTTAGAGAAAATTCACGTAGATTTCATTCATTTACAACTGCGTAAGTAGCAGATTTGTTTTATTTTGCTTACAGTGTATTTTGTTTTGTTTTCGTCTAATGATATTAAAGACATTACGGCTCCTTTTATATTAGAAGTAGTTCTCTCTAAGGTGTAACAATTCCCGATGTCTGATAAATAGACTGGTCTAAGTTGAACACCTTAATGACTATCTGGGCAACCACACCTCAGTAGATAAGTGCGCTAATTTTGGAGGGACGTCAAAAAACTTAAACAGCTATTTTTCAATGTCTTTGAAATAACAGTATCTTAGTCGGAGTAAAGTAGTTCATTAATATTGTAGTTCAACATCTAGACTTAGTGTCATTGCATTTGAATGGGAGTATCTCGAATGGCTGTGATTATACGGGAGCTGCGAACTGGCTTGTACACACAGAAAGGCTTTTAAGGAGTCCTCTAGGTGTCAGAGTGTCTGATATAGCGCGGGTCGATAGAGCAGCTACCGATTTGGATAATGCGAGTCACTTTTTTACGCCTTAGGCTAAGTTAGATTTGAAAGGATATGCCGCGCGTCTGTTACGCCTCATTTCTATCAGTGTTGCCGTAGCAACGCGCGTTTGTTCGAAACGCACGTGGGATGCTGTAGTCACTTTGACTGTAACACGCGTTTCTGTGCGATTTCGTGCCCTTTGATACTTGAGTTGATATTATCTCAGTTGACCGCGTTTGTCGCGTTAACTCGTGCTTGATGATTTTCATATTTTTTCACAATATTTATTTGTAACTTGGCGCCATTTAACGGGCGATGACTGGAAAGTATTGTGATGAGGTTCAGTGGTTAGCAAAAAGTTTTTGATTGGAGCAAGCGGAATGACGAATAAATCGTTTTATCATAGTTATGTTAAACACGTAAATAAATCGTATACTTATTAAATAACTAGCGCTTTGTCCGCGACTTCGCCCGCGTGGATGTCGGAAATTATCCCACGGGAACGGACTACCAGGATAAAAATATCCTATGTCCCATAACCCACGATTTTGCCCTATCTGCATTTTGCCCTAGATTAGCTTTATTTCTACAAAACTTTTTATATCTTATATTATTTTTTTAATTGTGCAAAAGTAGTAACTATGGTAAATTATTTCGTCACGTTTGCTTGGATTTCAGAATTAGATACACAATGTAAATAAGTACATTAGGAAATAACAGCAATAAACTTTTTACGGTCATTTAGTATTGAAATAAAATATATAAAATCATTGAAAACCTTACCTTGCGAGTCGAAATACTGCACCATTGTCCCAACACTTCCAAAAATAATGCAAGTCATAAAAAACAGCATTACTTACAGTAAATTAAAAGCACTCAATCCCCACATTACAGTCTTACACACAACATGCAAAACAGCGCACCGAATTCCAAATTGAAATATTGCCGACGCAGCCCAAACTCGAAATTTACATTTTGCCGGGCAGTTTATTCCGGTAGTAAAATATCGAGTAGTGTGTCGCGGTCCCCAGGTGTTGGTTCAAACGACGCAAGTTTCACTAATGTGCGGCTTAAATGATGACAGTGTAGCGGGACTTAGCCCACCTGTGAGGGGACCGCACTTTTTGGTACTGAAAAATGGGACTCCTGATTATTTATGAAAGCCTGGTATGAGAGTAATGGGATGTTACTTCTTGTCGCTTGAATTAGTAAAGAGGTGATGAGAATAATCCATACTAATATTATAAATTCGAAAGTAACTCTGTCTGTCTGTCTGTCTGTCTGCCTGTATGTTACCTTTTCACGCCTAAACCACTGAACGGATTTCGACAAAATTTGGCTAGGAGATATATGGCTTCCTGGGAAAGGACATAGGCTACTTTTTATTGACATACCATGCGGGCGAAGCCGCGGGCGGAAGCTAGTGTTCCATATAGCATTAATTGCTGTAATTTTGGAAGAATTAGAAATTTATAATACCTAAAGAAACACTCCATTTCATAGCAACAAAATTACTTAGACATCAAGTAACAAGACATACCTACATAAATATAGACGAAGTGTATCATTACTGTACACTAGAATTGGAAAATTTCAAGCCTGTTTTCCCGTATAATCAAATTCGATTCCCTGTAGGATTCTTACAAATCACCGGTTGCTTATAAATCGTTCGTCTCGTCAGAGATTTATTCGTCTCTCTCTCGTCCAAATCCGGCTCCCAAAATGTTCGTTGGTTGTAAACCGCACTTGGCGTAAATTACACACGTAGGTATTTGGCAACAGTGTTTAAATAGGGGGCGCTTAAATTTGTACCCTTAAGTAGGGGGTAATAGAGGAAGTTTGCGCGTCTTACGTAATCGAACCCCGGAGTTGGGACCGAACAAACTAAGTTTTTATCTGTTAACTTTAGA
Source organism: Lithophane socia (assembly GCA_947522985.1). Classification (NCBI taxonomy): domain Eukaryota; kingdom Metazoa; phylum Arthropoda; class Insecta; order Lepidoptera; family Noctuidae; genus Lithophane; species Lithophane socia. The sequence goes on along the minus strand of OX383255.1, from coordinate 11,729,161 downwards.
GTATGTTACGAGTGAGTGAGGATGGATTTATTGACAACAAAACTGGCTCTTGCAAGAGTTTTGGGCGTACGATGATTTATTTATGGAGTCTTTGAATTCTTTCACGAGATTTTTTATTTGACAGTGATATGGTGTGTAGGTTATTTTATCGACAGTTCAACCAATTTTCCTAATGCTGAGTTCCTATAAATAGAAACGAATCGTTTTGCTTACCAATGGTAGCATTTTTTATAGCCAAGCTGATAGTATATATAGATGCGTAAGCTAATTTTGCCTGTCATAGCTCCTTCAAAAAGAAAAATAATTTTCGACGTGCACAGGAAATAAAACAATAAAAACTAAAAAAATCATGAAAACAATAAAACTAATAATAAAAAATAAAAGAAAACATTAAAACTTAACGAAATTGTGAAAAAATATTAATAGAGAAAAGAAGATCTTTTTTTTTTTTTGGGTGGGAAATCTTCATTTGACTTCTCCCGCTCTGGGCGGAGCGGAAGGGCGTGTCAGACTCTTACTGACTAAAACCCACCCGTGTTCCTTCAGTTACCTGTTGCCAGGGTCCCGGTATCCCTTTCGGACCATTCCGCAACCCTGGCAGGGAGAAAAGAAGACCTGTGAGGGTTACTATGCAAAACTGAGATCCTTGCTTCATTATTGGTAAAGATAAAAGAGTCTTAATTTTAACCAATAACGGTCCGTAAATTATAGGAATCGGCCATAAACCCGTCTATTAAATAATACTAAGCATTTACTTACCTCACCTTTAAAATTACATTTCCATATTCCTTTAAACCGTTTTCCAACTCAGTTTAACAACGAACACGTTCAGTTTTCACTAAAAAGCTTGAGCATCTCTTTACATTATAATGAACGCAAATGGTCCTTCTGTGTGCACGTCTCACGATCTTCAATTACGATTCACATTGTTACTGCGGCCCGCTAGGGAACTAAACTTAGAGATCTAATTGCTCGATGTCTAATCGATTGTGACTCGTGTTGGCTTCAGATCTTACCTGTCCTTACTGATCATAGTGTAGTAAAGGTGATAATCATTGTAGATGTAAATGTAATCGATGGAAGAAGGTTGTAACTAAAGTAATCGACGCTGTTTTATCGGTTTGAGTCTGTTCTGAAAAGCTATTTAATTTATTCCGTTGTTTTGTTCAACTACATGAGTGTTTGGGCCAATCACAATTAACTGATTAAACTTCTAGTTATCTGAGGGAATTTAGTCGTCATAAAGAAAAGAAAACTTGACTTTAACACTGCAATTTATTTCTTAGCAGCAGCCTGGAGATGAGCCCGATTTATGGCAATAGGCTCGCCCCCTCTCAAATGGAACTTAAACATAGCTGCCTACATAGGTACAACTCTGCCTAACCCTTTGAAATACAGGCGTGATTCCGCGTGATGTTGTGTTATTATGTTCCATTAGCTCAGTAGTTTCACTCAACGACACACATGACAGTTTAGCATTAACTCCAAAAGAAATATAAACAAAAACACAAAATCCGAAAAACAATACTACCTACCCTTATCACCGTGCAAATAAAATAAATTTCACAACAACGCAAGTCCATAAAGCGACCGGGGCGCCACCCTCATCACTAAATATGTGCACAAACAAACGAATACCAATTCATACAGGCGAGTATATCAGGCTAGTATATCAGGCGAGTATATCGGGCGAGTACGCCCGTTAAACTCGCCCGACATTACTATGAAAGTGGTGTGGACTGAACCCACCATTAATTGTCGCAGGTGTCGATTACCGACAGTACGTTTTTTTGTATCGATAGTTTTTTACGATTCCCCGTTACAATTTTCATGACTATTTCAATGGTATATAAACATAGGTTTGCATAAATGACGTTGTTTAATGGTGTTATCTGTCGATAGTGGTTGTTTGTGATTAAAAAGGCGAATATTATTTTACTCTTTTTGCGCTCCTAAAAATATTATTGAACCCTCTAATATAATGATTGCGCTTCTTTTAGTGAAGTAATTCCTACTTTGGGGCCCTAAAAATACAAAATAGCTAAATAACTGCTCACAATTTGGACGTAGGGCGGTTGGTCACAGTTCTAACCTACCCTATTTGGTTGGGGTGCCCTAGCTTAGTTACTTAGAGGTTCATTAATTTAAAAAGAAAGGTTAAAGTTATTAGAAGGTCAGTAAGTTTTTAGAGGAACGGAATATTTCTTGATTAAAAATGAGCTTGGCTATAAATTTAAGTGTAATAAAAAAATACAAAATTAATAAACACCGCTAAAATGATTTTTTCATTTATTTGTGGCGCTTTTAACCCTTATTTTCATTTAGGCGAGAATACAGTCCGTAAAAATACATTAAGAATCCCCCCACAATAGCAAAATTTTCCTGTGAGCTTTTAAAAGGTCAGTTATGCGACTCTAAACAGGGCAAATATACGTATATTTAAATTTGTTCCTACATTAACGATGGCTATTAAAACTTTTTTTGTAAAATTGCTGTTTTTCGTGGAACTTGAAAATGTTTATCACTCTTCATAAAAATGATGTGTAAGTAGAAGAGATTGCGTTGATATAAAATTCAAGGTACACTGTTATTGTACTAACTAATATTTACTTGAATAAATAATTTATTCGACGAAGAAAGTTACAGAGCTCATAAGAAAAGCTTGCTTTTTAATTAATCGGTTCCTATAAACATTAACGAATCGTTTTTTTTATCAATGGTAGTATTTTTTATTACCAAACTGGGCATATAAATAGATTCGTAAGCTAGTTTTACCTGGGATAGCTACTTCCATTTGGGAGGGTCTACTATGAGGTATGCAAAGCTTCATATTGGTAAAGATACAAGAGTCTTAATTTAAACCAATCAAGGTTCGTAAATTATAGGAAACGGCCATTATAATTATATAAGTGTAACTAAATAAAGGATCCAATACCCTAATAGTTAGGATAATTCATTATGATCGACCGCCTAACAAAACAATTTTTTTTTTTACGAAAAACCAATTACTGCATTGCTTTTTAATTTAAACCAAATATTCGGGTAAACTCAAATCATGAATAGAATTACGCTCCGAAATCAATCGCGTGTTTTGAATACCAACCTTTAAGATTAACCCTCTCACTGCAGCCAGATGTTTGACAAATAAATTAAGCTTATTAGAATATTTCGGTCGGGTCATTCAATAATCAAGTTATACCGTTATCGAGGTACCGACCTACCTACAACAACACGCAGACATGATAAACTACAATGATAAAGGGTGACCGAATACATAAAAACTATTGATTTTATTTTCTGAAACATTTTGTTCGGTACGCCTGTTATCAATTGATTAATGTTTCAGCTGGGTAGATACAGCCTTTGTGTTCGTGTTGATATGCTAATTGATAGCTGGAGTTATATTTTGCTTTGTTACTACACGTAATAATAGACGATGGAAATGTGACAAGAAAATCTTGCTATTAACTGCCTGGTTTTTATCGATTATTGCTGTAAAATACATTATACGAAAAAAAAAAAACTTTTTTATCGTCAACGTGAATATTTGCCAACAACAAGGCTTGTATAAGTGTTATAAATGCAAATAAATACGCATTTATTTGCGATTTCTTTGTTTAGTCCATAAACAAAATGTCTTCAAACATTAGCACCATAAATTCAAAATTTTCGTCCCTAAAATAAATAAATTACAAAACTAAAGTGTAACTAACACTAAAACGGTCGTACACACATTCTCTTGTTCACATCGTGAGCACTCTATAACTCTATAAAACCGACACTAGTACGTGACACAAATAATTTTCACTTAGACCCAAGTGTTGCGAACACTAAGAATTAAGTAGCGAGTACATAAATCGGTACACAAGTTGCAGGTACAAGACATACCGTGTTGAGTAAGCTTTGTTTAAACAGAGTACAACAAACTTAAATCCTCGAGACCTGTACCGCAAAATAAGCACAGAACAGATGGGACCCAGAAGCTGTAGTACTAATTTGCCTACTACTTAACTCTTAAGTTAACATGCACCTTTTAGGTAAGTATTTGGGAACAGTTACCGTGGATACAAAACGAGTATGAAAGGATCGTAGCAGGTGGCGTTCTGTAGTTTCAGCCTATAACCCTATAGGTTGAAACTACAGAATGCCACCTGCCATGGGAAGAAGTGTATAAGTATGTATACATAATTATAGCGTGATCATGGACTGAAAGAACCTAAACAGCGCTGAAAGTCTAAAGATGACAAGATGCATGAATACGTGGTAGAAGCAAAAGGGTTATGTTAGGGTCATAGAACGTAGAGTTCCGTTATCCTACCATGTTGGCTATTAGGATTAGTGTACACGCGTGTGATTAATGATGGTAGAGGTACCTATATAACGAGACGAAATTAACTGTATATTTATAGCTTTTACCGTAAACACCACGACCTTTTATAAACAACTACAGACGCTTAAAATAACAAAATGTCCTCAAACATCGATTAATTTCACCAGCGCCATAAACAATCCTTATACGGATATAACGGTTATCAAGTTTAAGATACTTAACCCTAATACTAATCGTAAGTTCTTTGCGGAATATTCGCTGCCTTGCAACATAGCTATCGGCCTCCACCAATTGTTTGGTTAGGTAATAGACGGCACGGGTCTTAACGGACCCTAGCCGACATTACACGGTTACATTTAGAAACGTTAATTACCTATTAAATTACACGCATAAACGATTATCTTAATTAATTTGTGTAAGCTCGGCTTTTGATTTACGCTGTGATCATGATGCGTTCGATCGTATTGTGATAATTTTTCCGGTGTTTTGTTCTTAGGTGCCTGTAAACTTTACCTTATCGACGACCACAGAGACGAATGAAGTGATTTCTCAAACACTTTATGTTTGAGAAATCAGACGTGAACAAGAGACAATAAATGTAGACAGATCGAAGAGTTCTAACTACTTGACGGTTCAGAATTTTATCAAATCAAGTGAAGTCATGTGTAGAAATTGAAGATGGACGCATTGATCGGTCGCCTACGAGACCACACACATTTCGTTTTGTTGACTTTATAACATTCTGCGTGCGAGGTGCTTACTATACCTTATTTTTCTTGGCATCATCGCGGGTCACTGCTCACAGGGTGCTACGGTTCCATTATTTATTTTATATGGATGTTTAAATAATTGTGTCCACGGCCTTGGTGAAAAACAAAATAAAAGTGAGTTCGCGACCTGCCTCAATATAAACACGCGGTGCCAACAATAGGTGTAGAGCACTTTAAATAATAAATCCATATAGAGTTGGTTTTACGAGCGCATTCCGAGCCGAACACCTGTCTGTAATAACGTACTGTGTGCATTGCGTACTAAATAATTTGTGTACAGCGTTTATAGTATAATGCGTACATCACTATGCTATGATTGACTAGGCAAGGACTAAAAAAGGTGTATTATTTTCTTGTATTTGGGCATTTTTCTTACGATTAGGCATCACCTCATGCTTGTAAGTTTTTCAGTATCTCTAATAAGTCCTGCCACCACTTGCTTTCTTTCTTGTTTTTAGAAAAATATAAGAAACAATGAATGGATGCATTGTAATAAAATACATACACCCGTTTAAAAAAAGCCAACCAAAAATGTAACAATTCTGTTTTCCGATCACTTTATTTGGGTCCAATTTAGAGAGTGGACAAAACGTTTTGTGTTCATTCTGTTGTTTTTACTATCATCGATATTGGTGATAAAATATTATTCACAAAGCCTCGATTATAGTGGACATTGTTACTAGGAAACAATTGAAATCAACTCAGATTTTTTATTAGAAAAATCATGTTTATTTTCTACTTGAATTTGTTTTTACCTACTATAATTAATTATACTAAAATACCTACATTTAATAAGTAAGCACATGCCGCGGTTTTTCTCCCAAATAAAAATGAATGAACTATCGAGTCGCATTTTCAAGATTTTCTTTTTATCTGCTTCTGAAAATTATTTTTATTGGAGAATCCATTACAGTTTTTCTAGCAAAGGCCAAACTGCTGACACACTTTTATAGAACTTGATTTTTCAGATTTCATATATTTGATCTACTCTTTTGAAAATGACTGAATAAGATAAGTAATTAGAGGGTGGCCATCTTACAGTTGAATTGTTCAATCCATTTTCAGAAAAGATTACCTAATTAAATAAAATTTTCAAACAAAACCCCACAATGTAACTGAACAAAAAAACATAATTTAAAATATCTTTTAGTTATTATTCAAATTATAAAATGCCTTTTATCTGCCTCCCATCGTTTCAGTAATATTAAAAATAATTGGAAACCAGACTACGAATTGAAAAAGAATCACCATTTCGTTTTCAGATACAATTTTAAATATAAATTTTCTGAACGGCCGACTTCCGTTATTGACCCGTTGCCCAGAAAATTCTCACTGAAAGGTTTATCATTAAACAACTCGGTCCCTTAAGTTGTTTAAACAGCGTTTCTTAGAGGCTCAGGGCCGTCAATACATTCGGTTAAGCTTTCCTTACCCAATTAATTAGCTGTTATGAAGATCAAAGACGAACCAGTTTGCGATCTCTGTGCTAAGCCTCCGACCCATTCAACTTGGTAACGAGCCTGACAGTTTAAGTTTGCTCCAATCTCTATAATACAATGTACAGCGTGACTTCTGTCAATCAACTACGTATCTCAGTTTGCACCGACACCGCAGATTTACGCCTACCATTATCAAATTCAACACCTATTTCGTTAACGATAGAGTTGTTAATGGAGTGCGGTGTTCGATCGCTTACGTCTTTGTGTATGACAATGAAAGTTTATCCGTTTTATTAGCGATCCACACTGAATAAATTTACGTGGTCTTTGTAATAGTGTTTAGTGAGGATTAAGTGTTAAGGTTTGACTCGACCGTCTGCAGTTCGGTCGCGTTCGATGGATAATATTGGCGTTAATCTGTTAGCGCCTGAGGAGGAAACGTTAAATAGATATTCGGATTTCTCCAATGTTTGTATTGCGAAGTTGGACGGGGACGGTATTACGGGATACGTGTTATTAGCTCCGAGATAGATCGTAGAATGAGATTTGATATCTCAGCTTCTGTTTTTCTTGTAAACTTCGCACCTTATTACTTTTATTTGAATTTAGTTTATCAGATTTTGTGACAAGTTAGTTCAAGATCTGTCTAACTTGGAAAGATTTGTTTAAGAGTCTAGTTTCAGATAAAATTTTGATTACTTATATCTCTCTCGACACCAAAACGGTGATGGGAAAAACTCTTTTATCTTAAATTAGTTTAAAACTGATTGGGCCATAAATATAATTATTTTCGTACATAGTTATATAGATTAACTAGGTAATCAGAATTTGCTGTATTCAATTATACCTAAGTACTGAAATAGATAAGTAAATAGTAGTAGTTAATGATCGAGCCGTGTTTGGAGTGCAAAGGAGATTGTATTGCCTTTCCAAATATTTCCTTTAGGTACAAGAAATCAGTGTGATTTTCCTGCTGTATTTATTCTATAAGTAAACTATTAGCTTTATAATTCGGTATGATGATATCAAAATATTATGTTGAAGGCTTGGATGTGATTTTGCGTTCAATAAGTATTTTTCGTTTTTTAGTAATCTCCAAAGAAAATCAGGAACGACGTTGCAATGCACTGTAAACAATAAAGCGAAATATTCGTAATGCTTCTAATATCTGACCTCCACAACCCAGTAACTAAGTAATATGATCCCCTTGGTAAGACTAGTTGTCAGACTTTCGGGCTTCTGAGGACCCGTAACGACTGTCAAAGATCGATGTTTAACGGCCGGAACCAACGGCTAACGTGCTTTCCGAAGCACGGAGGAGTCTCGGTATGTAAAGATCACCCATCCACGGACCAACCCCGGCAATCGTAGTTTAACCTGATGGATCGACCCGTGCGGCTGTTACTAGCCTCCTAGCTCCTCATCGTAATGCTTATAGGTAGTAAATTAACTCTACTAGAGAGACTAGCCAGTCCGTTAGCGGATTTCTTTAGTGAATTGCAGCGAAATTCGCGGAAGTACTTAATTACTTTGTCTTAACATTTCTTTCTAGCTTACGTAAAAGAAAAAATCCGTTTCGAAAACATTACAAAAGCATTCGAAACACGAATCGATGCTACTAACGCCTTAAGACGAGCACAATACGTCGACAGATAATTCCAAATCGTATTGGCTTCATAAGGAAAGAATCCATTCCCGATACAAATATATTTTTGCAGTCACATTGGTAAATCGCGTCTATTTCCTTGTAGGGATGTCTGTCTGTTACGTTGGAGGAAATGCTCATAACCGCACGAAATGCGTTTGAAATTTTTTTCACGTATCAATACCCAACGGTCGAGCGATCAACCGCCAATTGAATGGAAACACTCGAATTTTTCTACACGTTTTAGACTTCCTGTATGGAAGAAATTTAGAACGGAATAGCGGTCATTGGCAAGCGTTCACGTTTTTAGGAAGACTTCGCGACTTGAATATTGCACTAGGTAATGCATGAACATTTTTCAAATCGAAAACAGCTATTCTTTTAAAAGAACATGAATTCGAAAGGCGAAAATACAAAAAAAATCGATCATCCATTTCGAACAGTCCGAAAACATAAACAAAAACACATCAACGCTTCCTTTTATCTACGCATTCCCATTTCAAAATGCATTAAAAAAACATACGTTTGTAGAACAGCCCCAAGCCCGTTCGTCGGCTTGTTCCGGATATTGAAGCACGTAATCTGACTACAGTGTGTCTCCATAGCAATTTATCGAACGATGAATGGCCCACCCATTATTTCCAACCCTTAACCTAAAGCTTATTAATATCTACATAATTTATTGTAAATTGCATTCTGCAGTGAAGCCGTGCGTGAATAGGTGTGGGATTGAATCTTAAAAATGTAGGCTCAGTTTATTTTCTCTTGTGGCAAAGAGGAAAATCACCTAAATGAATTGGTGAAGTGAGCTATGGCACATTCTGCAAATCTATAATACATACGGTTTAATCTAAATATAATTTTCTATGGCAAGTTCCTGCCAGGGTTGCGGGTTAGTCCGGAAGGGATACCGGGACCTTGGCAACAGGCAACTGAAGGTGTTTCTTCGGGTGGGTTTTAGTCAGTAAAAGTCTGACACGCCCTTCCGCTCCGCCCAGAGCGGGAGAAGTCATTGGATGATTTCCAACCCTAAAAAAAAAAATGGCAAGTTGCAACTATTTATGCTTATTTTATTTAGGAACGAACATCAAAACCAAATAAATAAAGGCAACCGCTTTTACACAATTTAAGATTTACCGAGCGTGTCATAAGAATAAGATTGTAAATAAATGTGAGTAAGTCATTTACCTTATTAAATAAGTAGGTAGCGATTATTATTAAACTTGCGACAATCTAAGAAGTCCGTTTTGACAGCTATAAAAATCCTTTGTGTAGCAATGATAAAAAAAAAAGTTTCTAAAATACTGATTCTCGAGACATATCGATTAAACATACTGCAAGTTTGTAATCGACGACTTATCTACATTACTTAAAACTGATTCTCAAGGTATATCGTTTAATTACAAGTACGAGAATGAAACGTCAAAACGGACTTCTTAGATTGTCGTGAGTGTAAATAAATGCATTTTTATATATACTTCTGAAACCCTATACCTAATCTTGTATTTCAATTTTTTACAAAGCGAGTTCTCCTGAAAAATATAATTGCCCTTAGGCTCCTATTTATTACCCCAAGTAATATAAAATATTCAAGATTTATCGACAAGGATTGGAAAATAATCGTACGAAGTGTTTTCGACAATTACCGCGGTCATTTATCATCGAACATTAGCTGAATAACTTAGTAGAAATATCACCCCTTTTCTCATAATTTCAAGGTTTACTGTAAGTCCGGACGGTTTTAAGTGGTCATCATTTGTGAATAAATCATTGGAAAAGTATGGACATGACAAGTTTTTGTGGGTGACTTCATGCAGTACTAATGCACGAAAATAAAATACAAGTAGCAATAGTGTTAATTATATAGATAATAGAATTTTCATTCTTATGGATTTTGAAGGGTTAGTACATGTTATGTACCTATTCCGGTACAGACGGTCTATTCTGAAAAATATCTCACCGTGAAAACTTAGGTGAGGTGAGTGATTCCATCTGATGCTAGGGATTGTCACTATTGACAGCTCACTTCACCTAAGTTTTCACAGTGAAATTTTTACAGAATGCGGCTGTCGTGGTTTCTTGTGCGACTTGCCCAAGTTACATGCAAACTCAAACTCAAACTCAAACTCAAAGCATTTATTTCAATTAAACCATTTACAGGCACTTTTGAATAGTCAAAGAATCGGTCAGTTAGTCAAAAAGTTGAAGCTAGTTGCCCATTCCAAATCGTAGATCTCTATGGAGAAGAACGGGCAAGAAACTCCAAGGACACTCTTTTAAAAATGGATATAGATATTACAAAATCCTGGGTACAGTATTCTTGGTGCTTCTATATGTGAGAACAATGTCAAATGAAAAATAATCAAAAACAATTCAAAATATAAGATTAAAAATAAGCCCTGGCAGATAAGAGATGACCAGTCTCAACTGACAGCGCCCGTTCACGAACATGACACGTGGGTCAGCACCATCCAGCTCAACCATTTTGTAGGGAACCGAATGATCCAACACACGCGCCACCATCAGCGAGACATTTAAGTGAGTATGACATACTCTCATCAGCCATGCTCTTTCAAGTCAATATAAAACATGATACCATATTAAACGGCTCCATGGTACTCACATTTACAAAATTGAAAAAATGCTTCTAATTTATACAAAACTATAATTTGCAATGTACATGAAAGATTAAAATAATAGAATTTAAAGAAAAAAATAAATAAACTTAAGTTTGTAAAGTCAGAAAAAAAAAAGGGGAAGCAACTCTTCCAAATATTAAAAATTTTAACTAGTAAGCCCTAGTGCCTGTGGAGCAGGACCAGCATTAAGCCAAGCATTTTTATCTACAATATAATCATCCAACTTATAATATGCCTGTCTACATAGTGTGCGTTTAATGCATGTTTTAAATTTCTTCTCATTTAGTTGAAGAATAATGAGTGGTATTTTATTATAACATTTTACACAGTACCCCATAAAAGAAGTATGTACTTTAGACAATCTGAAACGTGGTTGATCTAATTTGTTCCTATTTCTAGTGTTAAAGTTATGCCTGTCACTTATCTTACTAAAAAGATGTAGATTTTTCCGAACATACATAATGTTTTCATATATGTACTGACAAGGAACCGTCATGATGTTAATTTTTTTAAACAGTTCCCTTAGAGATTCGCGTCTGTGGAGGTTGTAGATGGCTCGGACAGCCCTCTTTTGCAAAATAAAGATAGAATCAATATCTGCAGCCCGTCCCCACAGCAAAATACCGTAAGACATGATGCTATGAAAGTAACTAAAATAGACCAGTCTCGCGGTATCCACGTCTGTTAGTTGGCGGATTTTCCAAACAGCGTAAGCGGCTGAACTTAGTCGCCCTGCAAGTGATGTTATGTGAGGACCCCACTGTAGTTTTGAATCAAGCGTGATCCCCAGGAAAACTGTCTTTTCGACGAATTCTAGTATCTCCTCGTTCAGTACAACATGACATTCACTACTTCTTACATTCGGTAACGTGAATCTTATGCATTTAGTTTTCTTCTCATTTAATACCAAATTATTTATAGTAAACCAATTATGGACCTTGAACATAGCGTTATTTACGTCGTCAAGCTCCCGTGCATGTCTATTTACTTTAAAAATCAGTGATGTGTCATCAGCAAATAACACCATTTGTGGTCGATTTTTCAGTAGTTGAGGTAAATCATTTATATATACTAAGAAGAGGAATGGACCCAATATCGAGCCCTGTGGTACACCCATTCTAACTTTTAAACCCAATGAGTTCACACCGTTTATTTGAACTTGCTGCATTCTATCATTCAAATATGATTTTACTAAGCTAAGCGCAAGTTTACCCAGTCCGTAATGCTCAAGTTTCAAGAGCAGCGTTTCGTGATTCACGCAATCAAAAGCCTTAGATAGGTCGCAAAAGATGCCTATTGCATCTTGTGCCTCTTCCCATGCCTTAAAGATGTGTTTTGCAAGTATGTGCGATTCATGTTCAAGTTTATGAACTAAAGTATCCTTGTGCAAGTTTTCAGCGCAAGTATTCTTGTCGGATTTGTTACTAATTAGTTAGATTATATTGAATAACTTGAAATTAAATTGTGATTTGATTCGAAGAAGCGGCATAGTTATTTTTGTTACCAAATATACTGGAGGATATTGTACTTGTTATTGAGCCTTCATCATCATTCTCCTGCCCTTATCCCAATTTATTTGGGGTCGGCGCAACATTGTTTTTTCTTCCAAACTTCTGAATTAGTCGTCATCTCGGTATTTTATTTAAAAAAAATTACAATTCCCCAAAGAGTTAGGCAGACGAGTACACCTATAGTACCTACACCCGGATTTCGAAAGTTATGTTTAAGTCTCATAAGTTCATAACGTAAAAATAAAAATAATGTCCAAATCGTACTAGAATCATCTGCACCAAGCCTTAGCCCGAAGAGCACTGAATACGAAATGTATGTGCCAGTCGGAGCTCCATTCAGCTATAATGTAGTACTTAATGAGTCTAGTGATGCACCATTAGGTTATACATTTCCGAAGAATCGTGCGACTTATGCGGAGAGGATACGAGTCTGCTGTGTTTTTTTTTTGTTTATCAATTTGTTTTTGCTTTTGGTTGGACTTAGAAGACTGGATTTTGGATTTAGTTTAGGACTTAGGAGGAGGTCTTAGGGTTTAGGAGATTTATTGATTTTCTTTTTAACGAAAACAAAATATAGGTACCTACTACTTTTATGAAGAAAAAAATCACAGCTTTTTGAAAACTTTACTTTTCTGGCTTTCTAAGTGAATCTCCGATTCGGCAAAAGTTATACGTATCGAAAGTATACTGTGCGCTCTTTTTTATTTTATTTATATTAATGAAGTTGGTATCTTATGTCATGGATACGGCCAGAATATTCAATGAATTTCCCAGAAAAACACGGAAAATGTAACTTAACAAACCGAAAACACTGAAAAACTTCTACCACATCCGTTTTATCGTACAGAAAAACAACAAAATACATCAGATTCGAAATATACCAAAAGACAGGCATGTAAACGAAATTTAATTTTAACACTAAAATGTTCTTACCGCTTGTTAAAGTACAATATAAAACGCACGCTCGTTCGGACCGCCTGGTTTCTCTCACTCGCCGATAGCTATCATAGTAAATCACTGCACTAGCGTCTGCTGAGAAATTTATTTTTGAAAGCGACTATTTAAATACTGCTAAATTACTACACGTTTATGTTCTATGAGTACTTGGTAGTTGTGAGAATTGGTCAGGTATACATATTATGTATTTTTGGGTAAATTGTATTTGGGTGAAATTCTGGGAAAGATCGAGGTTGTCAGTGTGTGGCGTAATATGCTGTGCAGATATGGTATACTAGCTGCGCCCCGCGGTTTCACCCGCGTAAGTCTCGATCCCGAGGGAATATCGGGAAAGAAAGTATCCTATGTCCTATTCCCGGTCATAGTCTAACCGTGTACCAAATCATCATTTTCATCCAAATCTGTGTAGCCATTTTAGCTTGAAAGCGTAACAAAAAGAAAAGTCTTACTTTAGCCTTTATAATATTAGTTAGGATTAGGATTATTCTGCAAAATAGATGGATTTCTTTAAAAAAATCTTTATTTTTCGTATTTATTGTTATATTTTTAAGTATTAGTATGCTTAATAAGTAATTTTTTAGGAATTTGTGATGCTAATGCGTCACAGTTTTGGGTTAGAACTGTCATTTGTCAGTTTAGGTGACCTCAACTAAGTAACTAATTTTTTTTTCGTAAATAAAATAAAACGGCCACAACAATACAGAATTATCAACGCCCACATTTAAATTCATTTCTCAAGAAAAACAAAGGCGCCGACACATTTCGCACATGACATCACAAGACTCACACAACATTGTAATGCTCGGCGCATGCGTCTCGCGTTGCATAATGCATCTAATGACGCGACCCGTTGCCCTTCCGTTTCCTGCTCAGCATTAATTAGCTTTTACACAGATTGCGCTTACCGTAAGGTGTTGCTAGATATTGTGTTTTGTTTGAAGTGTTGGTGAACGAAGCTCGGGTAGGATTTAGAGAATATATGCTCTTACACATGTCATGTGGGAATGTGGGATGGGCTTAATAAATATGATGTTTGTGGATGTTTTTTTCCTTGGTTATCGCTGCATGAATTTGGCTGAGATTTGGTATAGACTTAGAATGATTCTTAGTCTTCTAACACAGTCACTTTTTATCCAAAAAAATCTACGTACCTAGATACTCGCATCGAATATACTATAAATAATAATAAGCAGTTATTCTGAACATCGTCGCGTTGTGGTATTTTTCAGTAGTTTACAGAATGTCTAGAAAGAAGGAAAGAAAGAAAGAAAGAAAGACAACTAAAGAACTCTAACAACTTCCACTGAGTCCTATCTCTCGCACATCTTCTCCAGTTTGGACCCGCTGTGCGCTTCAATTCGTATTCCCATATTTTATATTGTCTTCCCCTGTTCCTTTTGCCATCTCTGGGGTACATACATTCTGTCACAACTTTACTCCACTTGTCTTGAATGCCTCTTAACATGTGGCTTGTCCATCTCCACTTTTGTTGGTATGTTCTTACCAAAACATAACTTTAAATATCTATCATTTAAATACGATCACGATTATGAATCAAATGTATGTCCTTTAATACTAGATAATCCGAAACAGCACTCGATTATAAAATTACGTCAACGCCTTTCTCTTACGCACAGACAGTACTCGTAACATAGGTACAAGCACACAAGCACTATGATACTATGTATATAGAGCCAGTAAATTATATGTGTGATGAAACCATTTGCGCCTTGCTCATATATCCGTTTCCGTGTTAGATTAATTGGCCCGTAACGCACGGAAGGATGTATGACAGTCACAACTCATGTAAATTGCTGGTGTCTTAGAGCTGCGCCAAGCAAGATGCTACTCGAATAAATATCATCATATTTTAAAGTCTAAATTATTTATTGCAGTCATTCATAGTTCGTAAATGTACCAAGCAATATCGATAAACTGAAATTGGAAAGCGTTCTTATGTTAACGAAAATTTCATCATTAATTTTCACTGCGAAATAGACCGCGTGATGTAGGTACCCTAAATCTGTTTTTATATAACATCTGCGTAGCATTGTTGGATACTAATCTAATTAACCTTAGACACGAGTCCAAATGTGTTAACGGGCGGCTCGGGAAGCCGGGATCGGGCCGGAGAGCACGGCAATCCGACGCTTATTGTGATCGGCGTAGGTGCCGGATTCCGGCGCGTAGCCGTCTCATTAGCATTCATCCTGCGCTCGCGGCCGCGCGCTCCCGAATAAAGCATCTGTTAAATGTCTCGTGCTAGCTAAAACTTACCCGTAATTATCTGTTAACATTCCCAAGTTTGACCTCGCGAAAATCTTGCGAATACTCCCAAACTCCGGTCCGGTCCACCGGAGGCGGTTTACTTCCCTAATAATCGGGCTCATGGAGATTTTTAATGAAAAAGATTGTTCGCCGTTATTTAGAAAGTTTGTAAAAGGGATCCAGTCTGAAGTTTGTTTTGATTTAGTGTTGCGCACCCAACGTTGATTGTGTTCTTCTACGCGGTTTTGTATCGGATTAGACGTAATTAAAAAAAAACCGGGGTTGTTAATAAATCTTTCCCATTCATTGGGATCAGTGACACGAATTAACATTTTCGTTTTTTAATTTTTCGTGCTTTATTATTGCTGGCAAAATAACCGTGCGCGTGCCTTTATTTTCTTTAAAAAAGTTAATTTAATAATTCGAATTCACATCCGACCCGTATCGCGTGGCTTTTGTGAAAGACAGCCATTCATTTTATCGATGATTCAAGCCGTATCCATTCGGGCCGCTAATGGTTTTCAAATAAACCAGTGCTGTTAATGGTTCTGAATTTGTGTAAAAAAGGGTGAAATTGAGCTAATTGATGCGACGTGCGCCCCTTGTTTGTATATGTTATCGATCACTGTAGTTAGGTATTTGGAAATTGATACCAGGAATCAGTCCAAAGAATACCTATATAATCTAGCATACTAAAATCAATTTTATAGTCTTAATAGTCGTATAAACAATGCTAGAAAACTATCTCGTGAGCAATAAAGTACTTAACTAATAAGTACTTAACTTTGCAGTGCACGCGGCAATTACTGCCTAGGTATCATAAGTTTTATCGCACAATCTTCATCTCTTTAAGTTTCTATTTTGTTATGTATCTAAGTGTTCTTAGATACATAAAAAATATTTTATATTAAAAATACACTGATTACCATGCAATCAGTTGAAAAAATCTACTATATTTAAACAGAGCGGCTCAGTTAATGGCGGCTATAAATCATCTTTTCATTTAATTACTTGAGCGCAGGTATTTTCTTTCAATGATACGGGGTTTTATTTTATTTGCATCGTCAGGTCTATGGCGGAAGAGTCAATAAAGCATGTCATAAGTCCGCATTAATCATGACTGACAATATAATTCAGTCCGACCTTATCGTTTCAAAGTATTTTGATAGATTCGCAAAGGTATGATGTCCCTATATCGATTTTCAATTAATCTTTTGTCCCCTTTTGTGTTTAGACAGATTCATTTTTCGTTACGTTGTAAGTGAGATTTTTATTTATTTTCATTTTCTTGTGTTTGCCAGGCTAGACTGGTTGCTCGGATACTCGGGATCCGCCGGTCGCCGTCTCATTCCTCTGTATGCTAAACAAACAGACATGAACACAAACATTGAAATCGTATGGCAATGTTATTCATTCCTATCGATTCGTTGTCATATTTTTAACTCTTTTGCAGCGTTTATTTATTCTGCGCTGTTATTTATATCGTGTGCAGTTTATAAACAAATCTTCTGATTCAGTGAATTTTGCTGTAGTCATTTAAGTCTAAAACTGTAGTCATCTAACTAAATTATCAACAATTACCTACAATAAAAATATTCAAACTCATACTTTATGTCTGCCACTAAACATTTGTGTGCTTAAAGTATTTATGTAAATAATAAAATCTGTTCTGAGATATTCTGATTTTCATAAAAATTGTGTATTGCATAAAAAAATACAATACCTGATTATTCTAATCAATTTTACACTCAAATTGTAGACAAACCTTTTCCAAATATTTAAAAGTCGTAATTAATTACATAAATAACTTTAATTACTCCATAACTTTAGAATTCTATTAAAAGGATTCTGAAAAAGCATGTAGGTAAGTCTGTACATCTATTTCCCTGTGAAAACATCATTGATCCTTTTTTTCAGCAAAAATACGCTGGCAGTGAAGCGATAGCAAAAAAGACTCTTTGAATAGCCGTCTGCACCGGAAAGTCGGAAAAAATCGACACAGATTCGCGCCTGTCCGTTTTATGGTCGATATGTTAATAAACAGTCGACGTGCTGTGAATAGATGAGATTAGGGTACAGCTATGGAACTGCACCACCATACAAAAGATTAATGAAGATAAATGCTCAGAAACCAATAAAACTACTATGTACACAGCCTTATTGCATTTATTCATGGGAGATTCATGTATTCATTTTTAATCTTGTTCAGCTTTCATATGCTTTTTATAAAAGCCATCAACGCATTTAACATCGTGTAGAGCTATTAAACTCTAGCTATTATGATGCTAAATATAAGATTCAAAGAAAAGCCGGCAGGACGTTATTTTAGAAAATGAAATATATCTAGTTTGTTTATTTACTAGTCGCGTCATACGCATTGCGTGGAACACGTGTGGCTTACGCGGAACTGGCCAACTTGCAGCGTGTTGTAATTTTACGTTCCTTACTTAGTTATTTCGGGATCGTTTCCTTACTAGTGAATGTCCGTGTTCAAATTACCTACAGCATAGCTACGGGTGTTGCTATTCCACATTCCTTCCTGAGACATCGCGAATTAATTTAAAAACAAAACATACTTTCCAGAATAATTCATGATAAAATAGACGTTACTTTATTAAATTTCCTGCTACCTGCCTAGCCTGGGTCGGTAAGGCTTCGCTTTATGGCCCAATTTAAAAAATGTTTCACATTATATGGGGAGAAAATAATGCAGTGTAGTCTTACAGAGAAATTAAGGGGCTTAAATACATTTTTTTTACTTATATTCCTTTAGAACGAATTTTGAAATGAATAAAACCGTTTGAAGCAGAAAGAAGAAGCGTGAAACGTGTAATTTCTTTAAAAGGTTTGTGCCGAAACAAGACCCAAAAGTTTATCCGTGTCGTGTGACCCGCCAATCAAATGTTTCCTAATTTACCGTTTCAAATGGGTGCCTACTCCCATAGAAACAAAAAAAGAAGTGGTCAACAACTCGCACGAACAAAGCCAAGTTTTTAAATTGGGGACAGAAGTCACCAAGTATTCCGTGATCAAAGGAGAGGAGGATTGGCGGCAAGCTCACCGAGGGGCCTCCACTGAACCTCCAACATTTGTCTAACCTTGGAATGCCTCCTTTGAAATTGTGAAAACTAATTCGAAGCAGTTCTGTGATTACTTCCATCTGATCTTTTTTGTTGTCGTATTTAATGAAATTGAAAGCTTCTCTTTGTTGGAAAACTATTCGGGAGACATACCTTCAAATAAAGTATCTTTCTCGGTCAAATTATTTTGCGACAAAGCTTGGGCTTACGTTTTCTATGTGAGTTACTCGAGGTACACTTACGCATATTGCGAAGGTACCTATGTTATTAAACATTATACACATTGTGTATCTTAATAGGGGCGTAGCTCCGTCGGTTGCCTGTTTCACTCCAAGTTTTAGAAGTTCTGACAACGCATCTTCCCGAGTATTGTTTAAAGTTTATTAAGTTTTGAACATTGCATGACGTAAGTCGACGTAGACTGGTAATGAACTGAACACAAGGTGACTGTGAGACTATTTCACGGTTTCGCTATTCAGCTGTTTTGTTCCACGTCGTATTTGTTAACATTGGAATTATTTTAGTATTTCGCAACGAAAAGTTAGCGATGTATTCGGGAACGACAAAGTTAGATTATTTAATGAAATTAAACTGTGTTTAATATAAACATTGTGTTTTGCTGGGGAATTGTGTAAAAATACAGTGTATTGAACTTTGCTGACTTGTGTCATGTGAGTGGATAATCGAATGTTTTGGTCGATACATAAAGTTTTCCTTTTTTTGGATCGACTTAATTGTCTTAATTTTAATAGCTACTAATTATATACTCTTACTGTTTTATGTGTGAAATAATTTTACAATTACATTTATCCAAAGCTCTACTGGCGCCCAACCGGGACATTTTAGTCCCACTTGGGCGCCAGTAAAGCTTAGTTCTCACAATTTATGGAATGAGTTTGACTGAAATATCAACAACTATCTTGAACACACCATACACATAGCCACATATAAAATCCTCCTTCTAAAACAATGTTTTTCCCGCATTACCTATGAACATACCAAAATAGAAATTTCGGAATTTCCTTAGGTGTGTTCGTTCCAACTTCATCTTACAAAGCAAACATGGGTCGGTCGGTGTAATTAGTTAAGGCACGGTTAAGTTTAAGACATGACGGTGCAACAAGTTCAGCTGCATTAACTTGTGATCAGCCCCGAGCATCGCTGATGTTCACTTGTTCACGTCACTTCTCCAAAATAGAGAATTTTATTAGACTGACGCTCTTTGTGAATTTCGTTGCAATGTTTTGGAGCTTCTAAAGTTTGTACTTTGTTAAGATCTTTTTGATTGGCGAAGTCGGTCTCTAGTTTTATTATGCTGTATTTAGTATGTAGGAGTTGAGTTGTTTATATAACAAGATGTTTATTCGTTTTATACGTCATTATTACTTAGATGGTTTACGTTGTTAAATCTGGTGATGATGCTGAATGAATTGACTGTTGCTGTATTTTTATATTTTATTTTATTTTACAATATCTTCAAAGTCAGACATTTTTTCCTGTAGTTTGTTTTTTTCAAAATATAAGGCAGTTTAAGATGGCACTTGTAGAACTTCTAATGAGATGTAAACCACTCTTGAATTGTAGATGTTTCGCTTCCAAAGTTTTAGTTTTATATCTTTTTTTTTACATCATTATGTACGGTATTGCAATGGTATATAAGCGGTAATTCACGCCTAATTAAATTCACACAATTCTGTAAAAAAAACTGTACGTCTCCATTTGATATTTATCGATGTCGATACTTACTTACTCACGCTTGACGTAGCGTATAACTATCGACACTTTCTATTATCAATACATGAGGTTTGCCCTATTCACTTCTTAGAGATGCCTGCAAGGAAAACGTTTGATATTATTGACAAAAAGTACCTATTTGTTCTAAAAGGAAAACATTAAAAAAAAGGGGATTCCGTAGGTAGTTATAGAAATCACTGTTGTGATCACTGTTCACATATTGTAGGTACCTAATAGAGTAGGTAGGTACTTAATTATCTACTATTTCTGTCCAGTCAATCAATAGAATATTAAAACATATTTCTGATGGAGGCGTGTTCCAATCAAATATTTCAATAAACAGTATCAAATTCCATTCATAAATTCCATGTACCTACCAAAATATCATCAGTGCATTTCACAAAAGTTTATTAAAGCTGCATCAATATTAATATTTCCAATCATGCCATGTTCAACTATAGAGAATGCATGAAAGGGATTCGAGGAATGTGCGCATACAGGGAGTACTTATGTCCAGACATATTTTCCAATTTTTCCTCCCATTGTCTGTATTTCAATAAAAAACCAGAATTCAAAACATAGATTTTCCTTTGTTTTCCATCGTCCATTATTAAGGGATTTAGAAATAATCCTTTATTCACTGCATTCTTGTTAGCACATATTTGTTCGATTGTTCAATTCGATCGTGCTTCATTCCGGGACATAATCGCGCATGTTCCATCATAGTGTATTATCGTAGCAGTTAATACGTCAATAATGGAACTGTTCAATAGGGAGGCGAAACAATTCCGGCGGTGGTCGTTTGTCGCGTCACTGTTATTCGTACTATCGAGTTTCTATGCTCGGCTACATTGGAGCAGCATTAATAACAGAGATCCATAATCCATTCTCCATTACCAGCCTTTGTGCGCTAAACGATTATTAGCGGAAAATCATTTTGGCCTTTAAACTGGTCCCTCGTTTGATCGACTTTCAGTTTTAGATACAATAGCTGTTCAGATTCGGGTTAGTTTAATGACAAATTAATACGTGTTCCCAAATTGAACGGCAAATGGGAAACGATCGGTAATGTGTTAATGTTGAGCAGTTGTTTACCTTCAGTTAGTAGCTAATAAATATCTGTGAAATATCATGCTATTGAATTGTTTAAGCGGCACTTTGTAATGGATGTGTTACAGAACTATTACGTAAACTACGAAATTAGTTCAGGAAAAGGTGGGAATTATTTTAAGATGAATGCAGCTTTGGTATCAGCCGTTTTTCCTTATGCTACGGCTACACTTCGCGTTATCGCGAACTTTTCTTCGTGCGCTCTCTCTCGCACATCCCTCGATTACTCGCTGAGCAACAGAGAGCGCACGAAGAAAAGTTCGCGATAACGCGAAGGGTAGCCGTAGCATTATACACAACGTAGATAACTAGTCAACTATAAGTTATTATTTTGTAAAGCCATTTAGCACAACTCAACAGCGAAATAACATAAAATTCCCAGTAGATTTATTGACCAAAGTCGGAAAACTAAAGCAAAATCTACATAAACTCATTCAACCACGCAAAATCCTCCGAACACCCTAACCACTTTATCTTAAACCAACGATCCTCTAAATAAAATACACTCCTCAAGCAACTGATTCAATTTCCCGGACGTCTCGCCGACGCAGACCGAAACATCGGAACGCATTCGCCGAACCCCCAAGAGCTTGTTTCTAGTTGACGTCTATTTGCATGACTAACCACCCTTAAACCCCGGGCCGTGGTCAACAATGGGAACGTTTAGCAATTCGCTCTCATAATGAAGTTAAGCGGGGATTGTAGACCCTATGAATCGGAATAGAACAACGTTACGGCGTAACCGGGTTCATAAACAATGCATTTAATATAAGAGATTTATTCATTTGTATGCAGTTTAGGTGGAATTTATGTCGATAATTTTGTTGGGAAAGTTTACACTGAAAGATGAAATACTCTTTTGAATATACGTTTTTATTTAATACTATCTGACCCGACAGACGTTGTCCTGTTGTGCTATTCTGTAAAAATCTCACCGTGAAAACTTAGGTGAAGTGAGTTTGGAGTGAACTGTCACTGCCATATAGCATCAGTAGGTCGATGACAATGACAGCTCACTCCACGCTCACTTCACCTAAGTTTTCACGGTGAGATGGTTACAGAATAGCAATTCTGTCCTTGAAACGTGAGTTTATTTTTAGTTTTGAGTTCATACAAATATCTCTTAGAAAAAAGGACGTTAATCTCAAATTTGAACATTTTCCGGGAAACTTTTCCAATTTTTTGTTTCCATAAAAATCTAATTCGGACTATTACGAACATTAAAAAACAAAAAATACAGCCAAATTGGTTTGGCCGTTCTCAAGTGATGTGCTTACCAACGTACAGCATTTCGTTTTTATATAGGTTACTAGCTACGCCCCGCGGTTTCACCCGCATATCCTATTATGTCCTTCTCCAGGTCATGGTCTACCCATATGCCGATTTTAATCCAAATTCGTTCAGCGATTGTAGAATGAAAGCGTAACAATAGCACAAACAAACTCAGTTTTGCATTTATAATAGTTAGGATTAGGATGGTGTAAAGATACATAGCTAGTATATGAGGCTTTTTATATAGTAAATTAGTAAAGGTTTAGCAGAAAGTCTGTTAAAATCCCCAGCTTAATTTCTAACCACTGCTACTGAAAATTCCTTGTCAGAAAATTCGCGCAACACTTTTCCAATCCGTGCCGTGGCCATTAGACTAATGAGGCAGTCAAGGTTCAGGCAGATAACGTTTTTGAGTGCATGGACGACACAATCAAAATTGCTATTAGTAGATGTGTAATAGTAAGTATCACGGAACAGCAAATTAAATCAAATATTAGTCGTATGTAATTTTGTACCTTAATGTTAAAGTTTGTATGTTTGTACAATCATGGTTTAACAAGCTTCTGTATGTGGCGTCGGAAAGAGTGGACAGTCAAATTCTGAGGCATTGGTCACTCATGCCATGTTAAAATAATAATTATTTTAAATTTTACTAAAATAGCTATAAGTATCTACCTACTAACATAATATTATGGACTAATACCAACTATTGTGTGCTTGGTCTGAAATAAACAATTTCATTTCATTTTTTAACGGCTGAACGGATTTGGATCACCTTTGATCCAAATCCGTTCAGCCGTTAAAAATATAATACACACAGGTAGACCATGAAAATATAATGATACTTCATAGCCTGAAACAGATATTTTTTTACAAAGAATCCAAGTAAAACCGCGGGTAGCAACAAGCGCTTATAAAACAAATAAAATCACCAAAAAATCCACACACAAATATTTATTTATAAAAGTTTACTTTCCTAAATAAATAAATACAATCCTGTAATTGAATGTTCATTGCTAATAAAAACCCGGACGCTTACAGACAAACCCTTGAGTAGCAAAAACAAGCAAAAGACAGGAAAAACATCCGATTAGAATCAGTTCAGTGAATCTCAAGACACAGGGAGCGGTACAAAGGACGCACA
This sequence comes from Lithophane socia, assembly GCA_947522985.1. Classification (NCBI taxonomy): domain Eukaryota; kingdom Metazoa; phylum Arthropoda; class Insecta; order Lepidoptera; family Noctuidae; genus Lithophane; species Lithophane socia. Next base: position 11,705,262 of record OX383255.1, on the reverse strand, counting down.
GCTTTTAGTTCGCAATTGTCTATTGTATATTAACAAAATATTTTAGAAAAGTCTCGAAAAAGTACTTTTTCTGGAATATATAACTGTTTTTCCAAAAATGCAAAACCATTTTCAACTCTAATTTAACAATTTTTATGGCACATGGAGTATCTATAGCTGAAGAGCTCGTGGCTAAGTAATAACAGCCTCACCGGTCGATCCATCAGGTTAAGCTACTCTTGCCGGAGTTGGTCCGTGGATGGGGGACCGTCTTTACATATCGATACTCCTCCGTGCCTCGGAAAGCACGATAAGCCGTTGGTCCCGGCTGTCATTCGTGGATCTTTGACAGTCGTTACGGGTCGTCAGAAGCCCGAAAGTCTGACAACCAGTCTTACCAAGGGGTATCGTATTACCCAGTTACTGGGTTGTGGAGGTCATATAGGCAGTCCCTCCATGTATAATACTGGTATCCAGCTGCATCCGGTAGACTGGAAGCCGACCCCAATATAGTTGGGAAAAGGCCAGGCAGATTGAGTAATGGAGTATCTATAGCTAAGAATAGTTTTTGTTTCTGTTTTTAGAGAAAACAGTGCTGGTATATATCCTCTGCGTAGGTAAACTTTGCCCACACACAATAGTCAATTCACAGAAATAAATAAGAATGCTATCAACAAAGCTTGGTTCTTATTTCGCAGGTGTTATCATCTATAAATTACTATTTATTATAAGATAGTTAATTGATTCAGGCGTGGCTTTGCGGAAATCCATTATAAAATACAATACACGTATATATTTAGTAACCTATTCCGCTTAACTATTCTTCAAGAGTCATAAAAAACCCTGTAAGAAATCGACACGTATTTCACTTCTCAACGAGGCATCCTCAGGATGACGATTGACCAGTCGCAAACCAGAACACAACGTGTTGCCACACCGAGCGCTGGACGCAAAGATTTCTGTGTCCAGCGCTTGGTGAAATATATAATATAAATATATCTACGTCTATTGTATTTTATTTATTATAAATTAAAGTCACATTTCGTGTTTGTCTGTGTGACCGCGTTGTTCTTCTAAACGGATTTGTATGCAGTTTTCACCATCGTTCAGGGAATTTATTGCGGAAGGTTTATAATACATTAATATTAAACTTACATTATAATGAAGTAATCTCGATGTTCTGTGAAGCCGTAAAAACCGTGCGAAACAGGGGTGGGTCGCTAATTCATACAATAAAAAGCTCTTCATTATTTTTGTATCATTTTCCAAGGAAGTCTAACAAAAGATTAACATGATTTCCGCGCTTAAATAACATAACAAAGTACCGTTTGAAGTTCACGTAACTTCTCCGAAAAAACCAGCATAACACAGAGAAATAACTCGACACCGTGCGATTGAACCCGTAGTACCCCATACCCCATAGGATTCCATGGAATAGCTGCAATTGTTTCAAGCAAAATGTACCAGCAATCGGTTTATGCGAACTACTAGTTGTAACAATATTTTCTCCTTTGTTTACAGGTGAGTGAATCTTCACTACTTGAGTGCAGCAGCGGGCGCTACACAGCGTCCGAAACGGTGAGTCCATTTCAAAAGTTATCGTGCTCACACTGGCTCTCCTCAATCACGCCCATTCTGTCATTCAAAATAGTTTGAATACTTCATGTGAACACGCTTTTATTGGCAATGTTTTGATAACTGAACTTTATGTAGTTGGATTGTGGTAACAAAATGTTTGGTGGAGGTTCCAAATTAGATTTCACTGAATCCATGTCCAGTGCACAATTTTCACCTCACGATATTTTTTATATAAACTTTGTTCAAATTTCAAGAATACTCAAGCGAAATGTCCAAATGAATCGTCTATTTGTTAGCAAATTTGTTTCCCTAATATTATTTTATACGGAAAACTTGAAGGACCACGAAAGTTGTTCAAAATCGTAATAAGACGAAAAAAGTAAAAGATACGTCGAAATAAAAACTCCAAGAGCTAATCAACAAGACTTTTTCATACTTGTAGAAGTATCAAAGCGAGAGTCGTACTTCGCTAAAAGTTGCCGCGTTTTTTTTCTGCGGACGCTACACTTGCGTAAATAATTATTTTTACTTTTTAATCCAACTTCTACTTCTTTTCCCGGAATAGCCCCAATATGGCGTTTACAAGTGTTGTAGTTTCATTCAAATATGATAAACTAACACTTCCTGAGTCGTTACGTCGAATAAATTATTGCTGGAGAATCATTCGTATTAGAGCTGTAAAAATATATCTTATTAAGTGTGTTGTTCATGGGAAAGAACCGGTAATAAAAATGAATAATATTACTAAAAAAGTTTATGCTTTCTTTCTGTACTGACGGAGCTTAATAACTATAAATAAAACCAGGCTTACGTAAAGGTGTGCGTACATTAGTGGTTGCGGGGCCGCAGCGCATCGTTGGGTTTTTATTACGATACCTACATAACTGTGGTTCGTAAAATGTATAGAAGTGATTCGTGTGGATTAACGCACTGCAGTGCGCCCAGCTGCGGCCCGGCATAATGTAGCACTACCTTTAGCTAGGAGTATAACGACGTGTCTATATTAACTTTCCTAGAGGGAACTTTATGTAAGTAGATGTTGTCGGAACTTAGAAGATAAGATAATATAAACACCCGTAGCATGTTTAACAACTTCATTCATAACACAAGCAGCGGAAAAACCGTAGACCAAAACTCAGTTGTTTCAATGTAAAACATGATTAGACCGAAACCCGTGCAAACTAAATCTAAATCATAGCAAAAATATTGCCCGTAGCAATCGAAAAATGTAATTCAGCAGTCAGAGTCGGACGCATCGGGCCTCCGCGGGCACTCAGCCCTCCCCCGCATCTGTTCACGGTTCGGATCCAAAGACTAATTACGGCCGAGTTTTTACCACCTCACTCTAACATGTTCCCATTGCAACCGTCGGCGAAAAAGTCCAAATGTAACTCCAATGAATTTAAAACTCTCGCATACTGATTCAGTGTCCAATATTCCCTGCAGCCAACCCTCCATCTTCAACGTTCTGCTAAATTGAAACTTAAAAACCACCCACTAAGATTCAAGTTCCTACTCAAACATCCATCTCTGGGAAATTAAACTGCCGCAATCAAGCTATTTTAAACTCTGCTGTAAATAATATTAGGTCCAGGTTTATCTTGCTAACGATGAACCATTTTCGAGCTGGTTAAGTCTCAAGATTCGTTCGTACACCTCGAGTTTATAATTACTAATAACTGTAATTATATCATTTATAGTTTTTAAGTTTCAACACCGCTTATTATTTTTATTTAATACGAAAGTAAGTTTATGTATTAATTTTAAAATTATGCTATATTCATTACTTTTAATAATAGTTTCTGTCCGGAAGTTCTATTTAAGGCTTCATAACCAAGAGTCTAAGATTTTAATTATCTCAAGGCTAAGCACAAAATACCGTGTAAAATAACACAAACAAAGATATGTATGATTGAAATATGACAACACTTCTGTGAATCGACATGTAGGATATGCATCGAATGAATGCTGAATAATTAAATCGCAATCAAATTCTACAACCTGTTTGGGAATTCCAAAAACCAACGTAACTGGACTACGATGTAATTGTGCTTGGGAATATATGAGTGGAAAGAATTTCATTTAAAAATAGTAGAGCTAGCTTCGGTCGATCGCGCGCAATTTGTTCGCCGTATGTTTACCAATTAGCAATGAGATCGCGTTTCACGTACAAGTATCTCGTTCCTTTTTTACTTCCATTCGATATTAGATTCAAGAAACCCTTCCGGTGCGCTGCTCTGATCTCCTCCTATTCGAATGTTCGCGGAATAAGAGATGAACTTATATTGTAACGAATCGCCCGGTTTTATTTGTAGTTACAATTTCGATACGTACGTTTCTATTCGATTGCAGCGTACGTTTCGATAGCTGAGTTTATATTTAGGTAACCGTGTTATTCAGCGGCGCAGATTATTCCCTCGTATGTATGTACGTTGTGTAGCAGCATGCAGGCAGATAACAGTCTCAATTGCAGAGCGGCACTCGTTGGATCGCCTCACCTCGCGCACGCCGAGCCTCGACGAGTTTTTGAATTTTTAAATTACTCATTGTGCGATGGAATGTTGCCAGTCGCATTCCCTCGTACGGGCACTGCTCATGCGATCGAATGTGCACCCAAATCCTGGGCCCTACGTCTCATAATACAGCGGCTGCCACGTCTCCGTTGAAACGTTTGGAGGCACGCTAGGCGATATGCTCGCAAGCCTAGAACGACGTCCCCCTGAGTGTGATACTAACGAATGTCGTCCTAAATTTTTGATAGATAAAGTCGAAATATCAGTGACGCCCGATTGCACGCTTAGTATACCTTTCGCAGACTGTTCAGACCATTCCAGTGCTCTCCCACGTAATCCGTAACTTGAGTCACGTTTGTGATACTGTACCAGTTCCACAGGCGGAGTATGAAATTTTGAAAAATTAAACGCTGCTTCGGATGCAGGTGCGCCGTAAATACCTGTATAATATTATGCAGCCTGACGTCTGCGAGGTTTGTCGTCTCGCGAGTTAAAGTTTAAGAATATCGTGTGCGAAGATCATTCACCTGGAATGCAACTAGATAAGCGTAACTGTATAGGGCGTAACAAAGACAGTCGAGACGCTCTCGTAACCAAGAAAGTTATTCCACTTACGGCGACTGGATCCACGACTGCTCAATTGCTCCTATTTTCTGAAACTGCTTTGTTTATATGTTATATTGTTGAGATTTAACAAGATTTAACTACAAGTTTGTTGTAGTCGCTTGATACATCCTTTTCGAATATTTCTCAAAGATTTCAAATATCACACAAGTGCTTTTAAAACTTAATTTACCCGAAATTTCAACAGCGGTGTAAGCAATTTTAGTTATTCAAAATTACAACGTTTCGCTGTCAATGACTGCTAATACATCTACAATTTAATATCTACGTAGGTACTTGTATCATGAATCTAAAGGCAGCCTCTTTAACGCATACACGCTGACCATTGTCTTTCATACAAATAATCGTCGAAGTCATCGACAGAACCCGTTCCACACGGCGGCGTACCGCGTCGTAGAATGTTATTACCTCGGTACCCGGGAAGCGCAGGCGCAACTGCGTGCGAGTGAGACGACCGACGAAGAAAGTTGGGAGAGGGAGAGAGATGGCCGCCGTGGGAGGAACCAAGGGGTCAGCGAAAGTGCATTGCCACGGCCGCAGTGCAGCGCACCCGATGGGAAAAGTTGTTCTCCGTGCACGTAGAATATCCACCAACATGGGAAATTTTATGGGAAATATCATGATATATGCTCGAACACCGCTATTACAACGGTTCTGATTACAAGACCCACGCGGAACTAGTCACTCCGTGTTACTTACTTAATAGTTTCAATTTTGTGACTCGTTTTTGAACAGTTCGATAAATCGATACAGGTGTAGTAAATCAATCGTTTTGTTTTTTTTCGGTCAGTGATCATGTGGTATGTGTTGAGAAATCCAGTTTAGTAAGTTCCAACAATTGTAGCATTTGACAGGTCTCGGCAGGTTAAAGATTTCAAAGCAGCCAGTTAACGGAGGGGGAGTTTGAAATATAAAATAATGTTCTGAAAAATCTTGTTAATTCATAATGAAGGCTGATACACGGCGCATAGAAAGAGCACCCTCGCTCCAGTTTCAATTTAAAGAAAAGGTAAAAATGAAGCGTGTCAAGTGGGGTTCCGTACTCTCGGCCAGAGAGTGGGCCTGTTCCCTGTCTGAAACAAAGAGGGCATTTTTCGACATAACTTCTCCTTTCTTTGAGAACTTTCGAATCACCTGAGATTTGCACCCTTGAAGTCGATGGTTCGTCTCGTTTGTTTCTGGTTTTCGAATTTAGAATTAAGTACCTATATCTGTTTTAAGCGTTGGAATTTATTTTTGGATACTCTATAATATAGCCTGTCGTAGTTGATTTATAGAACATACAGCTTTGCAATATAGTGCAGACTATTCCACCGCAACAAACGGCCCAGATCTCAATATCGATTCGAGTAAAGTTCCAAAACTCATAAGTTACTTAAGAAGCATTGAAGAGCCTCGCGAGAACGAACCTAACGTTCAGGTGGGTCTGGATTACACTATAAGGTTCTAGTTTAATATGCAACGAATTTAATAGTTAATGTTCGCGACGAAGCAAGCTCGTGTGCTCGCAAATTACTCCACACTTATTCCCAAGAGGGGCTTGTTGTAGATTTATGTTTGTACTTCAACTTGCTGACACAGGTCGACACTACAGAATCTGATTCGAGCCGTTTTGCATGCATCGCGAGTATAATTGGCGCGGACGAGTGCACGTAATTCTATTTTTCTGTTCGCGGAGGTTCGCGTGTGCTCAATTGGAGACCAACGTGAACCCAAACATGTTTTGTTTGGGTTCACGTTGGTCTTCAACTGAGCTTGTAGGTTGAGTAAAAAAATATAGATGTCATTTGATGAGTTCTTCAAAAACAAAGTTAAAAACAAGAATCACAGAGGAACGTTGTTTCAAAATATCATGTCTGAATTAGATGATCTTAGCTTTATTATTCGATAAAAATAATTATAAGATAAGGATCGAACCTTCTCCAATTATCTTTTTATTCCTTTCAACTAACGAGCTAAAAGATTTTCTCAAATATTCCTTATTTACCGGTGCCTCGTAATTCTATCGGTTTTATTTTCCCACTTCATGGAAACCGCTACCGCAGATAAGTCTGCACTTTAATATCGTAGTAATATTCTATTTTTACACCTTAATAACGGCCCAAACGGATTATTATATGTACCTACGTACTAATGTCATTAACTGATAATTCCTAGTACCAGTAAAAACCGCAAGGAAACTAAAATATAAAAGTTATAAATACTTTTAAACATAATTTCTCCATTAAAATACAAATTCATTAAAAAATTTGTTGGGAGATTTTAACTTTTTTATGTTGATAAAATTGTTGGCAGTTGATAGTAGGTACCTACTGTTCTTGAAGTAGGTTATAGGGGAAGTACTTTTAAGCCGCGTAAAAATTTAATCACGTCTTATAATTGAATAGGTACGGGCCAGGATCGCTTGGAGCTGTTTAAGGCAAAACTCGTGGCTGAAAAACTCATGTTTTAGAAAAGTTCTAAATCATGTTTTGGTACTTTAGTGTGTTTTTGTTAACTTAGCTTGTTTGGTAAACAAATATGGTACGAACATCGAGTTTCATCAGGTCTTCCCTAGAAATAGAATAAAACTGTTATGTCTATGCTTATAAGGCAGCTGATTGAAGTATGAAGGCTGCGAATTAAGTCCTCACCTTTTAAGTGAACCGTTGAAGTCTGGACAGACTTGTTATGGTACTTTTAGCCCAGGAAATAGGAAACTCTAGTCCAAAAATTGTTCTCTACAGTAAAGGCTCAGTTAAAGTATGCACGTACTTTGCACAATAAAAACTCTATAGCTAAAAATATTAAAAGAATGCCGCCCTGTAAGTCTATAAATATATAAGTTGTAAAAAGTTGGCCAACTCTCTAATTTGGGCACAATTAGCGACCAATTATGAAATAATTCATCTAACAACAGATTACATATTCTTTGCGAATATTTCTACAAGTTTTTAATTAAAATTCTTTTGCAGAAGCCGAAATAAATCTTAACGGTCTGCTGATAATTTCAATTTCCTATTTCAAAGTCTTCTTATGCTATATGAGTATATCCCTTGTTGTTACTTGTTGAATTTTAAATAGTCTCGTAGTCTCTCTCATATTCTTGTGTATCTGTGAAAACTAATATGAAATGCACAAAAAAGGTCTAAATAACAACTACAATGAGAAACAACTAAAATAAGGCTTCTCTTGTTTACTTTTATTTCGTCTGGGAACGTCTTCTGAGGTTCCGTTACATAAATGTCAAAGTTCTATTAGTAAATAAAGGTAGTACATACATATCCACTTCGTTACAAAATGGTGTCGCCTACAAAGTATGAAAAACCGTCGCATTTTTTCATTTTCTATGTAACCTCGGTAGACCACTCAACGCGATTCCTTTCATAACTATGACAGTTGTCATACTGGGTGGGCTTTTAAAAAACCTATTCATTTTGACCTCAAGACGACACGGGACTTAATAACTGTGGGCTGGGGGGGCCGAAAACGGCGGCGAGTGAGGTTCGCATCATCATTACGATTTAATTTCAGGGTAAAGCGGCCGTGACAAAGTCTACCGTGCCATTATTCTGTTCCACCTCGCAGGATGTTTAATAAACAAATGACGTGGGGCCCCATAATGACGCCCCGGGTGCTACCTCCTCTCGTCTTTTAGGGCCCATTTTAAAGTTACCGCCATGAGCTATGTATATTTTACGGATGCGATATCGGACAACCTCAATGACACCTTTCAGCGCCGTCGACGCTGATAAAAATTAACACTGAGTTATATTTTTGTCTCGACATTTTAACACTGACATTTCGTCGCTATCGTGCTTACATGTTGGCACATAAATTCTGCTCGAACATTTTTGTGTAAAAGACTCGTAGCTTTTTTTATTCAGCGTCCCTCAAACTCCAAATTCGAATAATTACTCCAAAGATTTTGTTCCCTTGGAGCTGTAATATCGCGAATGGAGATAACAAGCGTTTTGCTCGCTCCACAATTCCCCTCTTACTAATTTATTCGTGGAAGTTCTTGTCGTTATAGTCGTATCTAACATCATTCGTGGGCTTATACTTTATCCGTTTAATACCCCCGGCATATGGGATCGAGCTATATAATTTACTTGAAAATTTATCAATCTACTTATGGGACTTAACATCCGTGTATATTGTAACAAGAATTAAATAGGATTACAAGTTTTTCTGTTGTATCATTGTTCCTGAATTCCACACGAATTCGACGGTAAATTGACTAAGCAGTAAAATTAAAATCGATTTCAATCTCACGGGGTGTCAGTACATGTCATAACATATATTGTTTACATTATTTACAAATGGGTTCGATACTTTCACAAACATTAGCACCTGTCACCGTGTCGCTGTCTTAATGACAGTATTTATAAGGAAAACTCGGCCGAACACGAAAATACAATTTGGTAAAAGGTAGAAGTTGTCACAGTAACGCGAGTGAAACATTAGGCGGGCGGGGCGTCACGTGACACCAGGCCGCCCTCCGCGCTTTGCCTACGATACACCTCAAATTACTGAAAAACAATGCTCACCTAATGTGTATGTTTACGTTCCGAGAACTGTGTTCAAATATTCAAGTCACACACACACGTGTAATTATCGTATTTTTGGACTTATTTCCCACTGATTTTTGTTTTCATATGTGTGCTTTCTGATGTGAGGTATGAGCTTTACAATATTCATTATTTAACTTAGAGTTGGTTTTACTACTGACAAGTTGTCGTCATTACCTAACTTTAAAGTGTAAGTACAATTCTGGAAATATACCCTACCTAAAGTGAACCTAGAAATATCAAATTATGACACAATCGTAGTTTCACGATTTCAGTTATAACTGTTGGTTTGCGGCCATTAGTTATCAATTTAGCTTTACGTCGCGTGGTGACTCTAATCTACCATCGATAAAAGAGGCGATTAAACCAACAAAGGATTAATATATGACGAACTCGGCCCACGGGGCCATGGCCAGCAAATCGTAGCCATCCCCACAAATTTACCCACAACAAACCACCTCGTGAGAGCCGGAACGAAGATTAATCGCCGGTATACGGGATTACGGTAGTTGCGGTGGACCCACGTACCTATAACTGTTCACAGTAAAGCTATTTTAACCCCTAACAGTTACAACACTAAGTTCAAATTCCCATGATGCATTCCACCACAAAATCTAGGCCCAAAGGCATTCGTTCCTTAAACTTCTCTATTTAACAGCGTTATTTCATTATAGTTTAATGTTAGGTAAAGGTTCTTTAATATATTACCTAATTTTGGAGCAACATCATCATTTACTTTTGTGATAAATCGTGTAAATTATTTGAAGGACCTTTTGGTACATCGCTTAACCTACACTTTCCGGTCATTAAGGGAAACAAACGACAATAATGCCTACATAGGTATAATTCAAAGTACATACTTACTAAAACTATAGGTTCCCGGGCATCATAAATCAGATCGTCTTCTCACCGCCTCAATAAATAGTTTAGTCTACATCTGGCAAAATCTACAAAATCAAAGAAAACGAGCATTTCCTACGAATATGTCACAAGCAAGGGGCAACGTACGAAAAAAATAACAAAGAATCGGAGAAGAGGTCCGGATCTCATTTAGACAAATCGCTCGTAGCGGTCAGGTCAGATACCAATAACAAGGGGCCACACGTGCTATTGTACTCCATGTCGTCATTAGGCCGCTTCCGTATAACTTAACAACTTTATCTTTGCAGTATACCCCACCCTTATTACAATACTCGACGGCATAAATTTGAATGTACCGTATAAATTGGCGAGAGTAAGCCTAGAGTCCCAATAACGGACGTTGGAGGGACCGACGACGGATCCGATACAACGGCGCCGATTTCTCTTCCCAATAAATTATTGCTCTTTGTATATTCTTATCTTTATTGTTGGAATAATTACTGATAGTCATTAGAGTTGTTATGATATCCTGAAACACATAACACTAAGTCTCCTTCAATTTAAATGGGTAGTTCCAAGTACTTTGATAATTGTTTTCATTGTAGGTTCTTCTGACATTCCTGTATCAGAAGCTTGATGTCAGACTTAACATCATTTCGACTTTTCAAAAGTTTAAATCTTAACGTATAATTAAATTTTTAATTTAAAAAGTCGGTAGCCTCCATTCTTATATTCCAGTCGGGACTAGTTAATTCTGTATTAAAACACACGACGGCACTGTTCTACAGCAAAGCAAACGGCGACTTGTTACGTTTTAAGTCAATTATCCCACAGACTACGAATCTGCAGAACGTTCAACATACATTTTTGTACTTAAAATTTTTATATTTTAGTGGAAAAATATTTTTAACACAACGTTTCTTTACTTATGTTAATAAAGCTGCAACAGCAAAGATCGTCAACATTTACTCAGTCTCAATCAAATTCGAGTTCCATTTGTGAATTTCATTGCACTCGAAACTATCTTCATTTAATGACATCAAAAAGCAATTATTAGCCAAGTTTGCATACAAATCTCCTGCCGAGACGCTATAACGAAACGTAATATAATCCTGGGTGACTACTTACTTAATTCAGCAGCTTCCATAATAAAACACGCGACAGACTATCTCGAGAGTAGCGCAAACTCGGACTTGTTGCATTTAAGTTAATTAATCCAGGGGCAGGATCAGATAAAGTCTGACTCGGAGGACCAACCTCTCAGACGGCCTTATGCCGTCCCCACACCACATTATGTTTGTAGAAAACATGCCCCTTACTAACTTTGGTTCGCTATGAAGTTTAGACGTATGAAGCGTTCTATTTCTAGAAATCCTGTACATTAGTTTGTAGTGAACTAGCTTGGATCGATTGAACTCAATACTGAGCTTTGAGTTAATTAATTTATTCTCTAACTCTTATATGAAAAATGTTTCACTTTCCGATGAGTAGGTATACTCCGAAGTACTTACTCTACCAGAAAAAAACTTTCCAATTAAAGCTTATAAATAACTAGCTTCCGCCCGCGGCTTCGCCCGCGTGGTATGTCGATAACCTACTAAAAGACTATGTCTTTTCTCAGGCTCTAGACTATCTGTGTACCAAATTTCATTTAAATTGGTTCATTAGTTTTGGCGTGAAAGCGCGACAGACAGACAGAGTTACAGTGCATTTATCATATTAGTAAGGATTGATTATTTCTAAATGAAAACATTTTACACTTTTACAGGCAAAGTTGTAGAAGTCAAAAGTAAGTAACCGAAAGAATTACTATTTCGTAGCAAATATGTCTCGAAATACCTTATTGGAAGCGATCCGATTCCGGAATAATGTTTGTCCACAGCAAACAACGTGTGTGCCTTTCTTTTTCGAGGAAAAAGCAATCTAAGGATAAATATTATATCAGTTTACGGCAATCGGTCAAAGTTTCCTTCATGATTTAGGAAATGGGACTTTTATAGTTTTAGTAGATGGCGGCGAAAAAGTCGTTTTTTCTCGGGTATAGCTATCAGCTATTTCTGTGATAAAAAAAGTTTTTGACACAGTCAATCTACGTGAAAATGAATGTTTAATGACAGCGAGGTTATTTTATAGGGTTTTTTACTGCGCAGTATTTTAAAGGATTTTTTATGAGATGATTTATGATTAAAGGTTTTTCTTTTATTTCTTTTCAAACCTGTTTTACTTTCCACATTAATACTTAAATCTGATAAACATTTTTCGATATCCATCGAGATTTTATTTCATATCAAACTCAAGATTGTGAGCTTAAATAAATTACTAGATGAATTTAATGAACGTAAACGAGACAAAAGGAGTATGTAAAGATCGTAGCAGGTGGCGTTCTGTAGTTTCAGCCTACCCCCATGGGAAGAATAGTTTATATATGTATGTATGAATTGAATACTGCCAAATGCCAACTTAAAAAATACCAAAATCCATTAAGACTTCATTTAAATATAGGTACTCGTATAAAAAATATATCGGTAAATCAAACTCAACGCGCCATTTGGTACCAAAAGAGGATTTAATCCCTAAATTTCACTTGGAGATGTCTGTACCAGAGGAATCTGAGTGCGTGAGTAGAAGCTTAATCCCTTCTTAGCTGAGTCAAGAAATTGGGAGCTCATACAAACTGCCTCTTGATTCTGAGAACCTGGTATATATGATAGGTACAATTATGTGCCTTAAAAATTGCTGACTGTTTTTTAAATGTGGGGTCGCTTCGTTTGTCTTATCTTGTGCTTTTCCCAAAATATTATGTGGGTCAACTTTCATCTTAGATTTGCTTAATGATAGTTAATTATCAAATGTTAAATCATCACGATAAGCGAGTGATGATGAATTTAAACTTTTTGTATTTTTCGTATAAAAAAGGAAAAGAAAGAAAGAAAGAATAACCTTTTATTTGGACACAGTTCGTGAAACACAAAAACAAATTATAAAGTAAAAAATAGTGAACTTGCATACTTGGTAACAACTAGGGAACTTGTAATAACAATAAGCGTTTCATCCCCATATCGGTTCATTCGGTTCTCAGAACGATTACTCCACAAACATTTAAGCAACTCATAGATTTATTTTCTACTTACTGACTATTTACCTACATTATATAATAAATTAAATAAATTACTGATTAAATCTAACGATACAAATAAACAATTGACTAAAATATAGCGTCAATAAATGCCTCCGCATCGCTGTCGGCTGGTAATGTACCTACCCAAGAGACTGGCGGCATTGCCACGTTGTATGGCAATGCTTATCCTCTGACCAAAGTAAAAGCCAGCCCTTGGGTCACGGGAAGTGTCAACTCATAGAGGTCTCTTTATAACATAAAATCTACCGAAAAGATCATGTGTAGCTCAAATTACTGTACAAAAATTAAATTCAAATTACCAAAAATAAAAACCTGAAATACAACCTCCACGTTCAGATTATGGAAATTTCGCGTGAAATTTTGCAAACACAGGGGCAGATAATAATTGCTTGTGTAATGTTGTCTGGGCATGGTATAATAATATCGAGGTCATTCTACTAACGTAGAATCACAAAATACAGAAGGACAACGATGTAAAACAGATGCACACACGCGCAAGTATAGCTGTACAAGAATCTATTGGCGCGTGGTAGAAATTGAAACTAACGCCGCCATCTTGTTTTTTTCAATACATTTCACAAAACAATTGCACAAATATTTACCAACAGTGCTTCCCTGTCAACGTCATTTGAGCGCTAAAAGATACTTGTAGTACGGAGATCTCAAACTACCTCAATCGAATGCTAGTCGCAAATGCGCTTTAATCAACTTAGCCTATCGCAGTCCACTGCTGGATATAGGCCTCTCCCAGGCTGCGCCACAACACCCTGTCCTCCACATTCAGCATCCAGTTTGCCCCACCTTTTTAAGGTCGTCAGTCAATCTAGCTGTACGTGACGGGTTTCTATAGAATGTATGCATGCGTGTTCGCTCTCAGTATATAGCTGACCTTCTGCTCCTATCTATTTTGTGGTAAAATGAACAAGTGAAATTAAGTCTGGAGGTTATTTTCAGGAAAACGAAGTTCTTGCCTTCATTGTCTGATAAGTTGTTTTCCCCTAGAGGCATCTTCGATTTGGTGATTTGGATGGTAATGACTGAAAGGTATTTTAAATTAGTGCCTTGATCGCCTACCAACGTTTTCCGGGCCTGTTTTCAGGGTTAGAATTTCCTAAGCATTCTTGTCTTCATTTGCCGTTGGATAGTAGTCGTATTATGAGAACGTGTCTGTAGTTTGCTAAAAGCAGCCTCAGTGACATCGGTTTGCACATAAGAGTACAGAAAAAGTTTTATCGGTCCTTTGATTTAGATTGTAGAAACAATCCCAAAATCCTTAATAATTCATGAGCCATAATCAATCATGGTTAAACAAAGCGAACCGTAGTTCACTTTGTTGTTTTAACCTGTTTAAAAATGCATACCAGTACGAGTTGGTGGCCTTTAGGCAAAGTTCAAATGTTGGTACAGGGAAATGGAACTCAACTTCTAATTTATACCTACCCATACGAGAATATTAAGGGCGAGATGGTTCAGATATGTGACATCATGAAACGTACCACCGCATGACGTATGGGAAGTAATTAGCACGCGCAAGATAGGCCAGTGCGGGTAACATAATTAGTGTTCCCGTATGTTTAAACTTATTAAGTGTCCTATAACAAAGTTTCGAAGTGTATTGTGATTTGATAATGGAAATTGCCAGCATATAGGTCAGAGCGAACGTTCAGAGAATTTAGGAAAATGTAACAAAGCATTTTGTGGCACTAGAATTATGTAGATTGGTTTAAAAGTAATTTTTTAATTCACAAAAAACCCGATAAAAATGGACGGAAAAAATAACACAAAAGCAACAACCGCAAACTATTCAGCGCCTAAATTTTTCATTTAAAAAACACTTCTGTAGTACACAAAATGTTCTAACAAAAAGTATCCAGCCTCCCAATTAACACAATCCAACTTTGTCGTGACGGTTTCAAGATAAAACTGGGAAAAATGTAATGGATTGAAGTCAAACTTGCCGTGAAAAATTTTAGTCAATGGGGGAGATAATTTCTTCGGAGCAAGGAGAAAAGTGTTTTATAATATTTTTTTGAAAAATCGTCCGCAGGTTAAAGGTCTCCCATTCGGGCAAAGTTGCCGCAGTAATTTAGCGTCATTTGTTTGCGTTGAATATTTATTAGCCGATCGGAAAACAATGACCGTATTGAAATTCAATGTTCGAATTGAATGACATGTTTGCATTTCCGAAATACGCGATTTATAAACTTTGTTACCGCACACTTACAATTCGCATAAAGGATATTATTTAAACATGAAAATCGTCATTGTTATGTAAGAGCTCCGATTTATTTTTTGGGCTAGACCCTTCGTTCCCATATTTATAGAAGTTTTTAAAATTCAATTCAGTCTTATTAAAGTAACATATTTTTTTCGATATTTTATACATTTTCACGTTTTTTTTTTAGTAACTGTTGGTCTACCTACTTTTAAATGAGAGGCGCAAAATATAAGGTCCATTTTACGGAAATAAAAATGAAATAAAAACCACTGAAACAAGTTTATCACTCAGTGCTTACTCTCGTTAAAAAAGCTCAATTAAATCTTGAACAGCAAAGGTTATAATTCAGAAAACTATAACCTCTTTATTGTACAAAAATAGCTGTGCTAGTTGCAATTATAAGTTAAACTCACGTAATAATAATCCCGCAGGCAAAAGTGCTAGAACCTCGTAAAGCGCGATATTTAAATTCGCCGCGGAGACAACTTTGCCGCCGGCGACAATTCAATTACAAGTAATAGCCTCTGATTCATGTTTGTATTGCTAATTAGTCGCCGGCTCAAGTTTTGTCACTCCTCACTTAGTGCCGCGTTCCCACCCAATGTACTCGCTGTTCTCTTAAATAGATTGTTCTTTGTCGACTGCGGCTGAACGTTAAACAACGTCCGCCTTTGTTTGCCCTCAAATTAAAGCCCGTCTTTTCATCTTGTATTAAACTTCGTTGTATTAAATCAACCCTCTCTGTCTCTCTATATGGAAATGATTTATTATGCCCCCGAGCTCTACAACGCAATGACCGATCGACCTAAAAAAACACGTAAAAATGTTTTTATTGATCCCATACATAGTTATCAGATAGTTCGAAAGGGGTTCGGGGTAACAATGGATTGTAAGGATAAGTTTATTCAACAAGCGAATTTCCTTGTGGTAGTTGGGACAAGAAGGAAAACCACAAATCGACAAAATATCAAAGGGTTGGTGAAAGCTAACTTTGTGAAAACACGGTGGGTGAAAGTTATGTAAGTCGTAGCGGACCTTAACAGAAATAAGCATTTGAACCAATAGAAGAAAACTTGTAAATCCTGTGGTGGGACCGCAAGGTACACGCGACCCGGGTATTAGGGGCTCAGCGCGACCGCCGTTCTTGCTGTCCTGTAAATAGCCTTAGTTAACGTACAGGTACAGGTTAACAAGATTGTTTTGTATGTTCTGTAGTTCCGTGTGTTCTTACCCTTTGAATATTTCTTGCTTCGGTAAGTTCGAAGTTGTGGTAATCTTAGATTATTTGAATTACGGATCTGAAATTAGCGTTCCGCATACTAAAAAAAGTCTTCCAGATTCCTTAAAGGTTTCTTTGCGTCAAAACATCTCCTTACATTTTTTCTTCTCAAAATATGTATTTCCACCACAAATCACTCCGCTATTTCACAAGTACTTTTAACCAAAATATAATCTTAGAGGCTGTTGAGTGCGTCCGATAAAACAATGCCGCTTGCAGGTGAAGGGCCCTCGATAGCCTGGCATATAATAGAGGGAGCCAGAGAGGATAGTGATTGGCTATTGTTACTATTATTAATAGTCTCATTTATCTGTCGAATTATTAAGTGTCAAGTAAATGATCGATAGACAGGTGATGTAGAAAAGTAGAAAGATTTAGCTATAATATCTAACTATAAAAAATATATTTATATAAATTCATTAATAATTATTATTTTATTTATTATTCCCTTTATTTCTTTTTAAATACATATTTGTTACATTTTTATTATATTATAGAAATAATAATTATTATTTATTTATTTTATTAATTATAATTATTATATTATAACTATTTTTATATAATAAAATAATACTAAAGTGATTTTGTTTGTTTATGCTTTCACGCTAAAAGGGCTGAACGGATTTGGACGAAATTTGGCCCATGCGTAGACCATGACCTGCGTTATATGCTATTATTCCGAAGGGATCGAGACTAATGCTAGTAGGTAATATCCGAAAAAGATCACCTCGTCAATATTAAGGAATAAGAATGAACTGAGAAAATAGAAAATTCAGGATACGAATATTCAAAAGATTTCCATACTCTTTCCTTCCACTGATTTCTTTCCTCCTGAAGCTGTCACTCACAATCCCGTCAAACATAAATGAGCACTTTACGAGTCAATTGGAATCCTTATTATTCCTTTGAGTTTAAGATTAAATATAAATAAACACCTTGACAAATTTCTGCCTCTTACAAAAATAAATCCGCGTATAGAACCGCATTCAGTAAAGAAATCGACACACAACAAACTCAATATGATACAGCATCTATCTGCCAGTGCTTTACTCTCGCAAGAGGTACGAGGAATCACAGATACACACTCATAGTTGGTACTATTGTATTGGCAAGCGAGCGGGCCGCAGCGACCTGTTGCTTCGAACTATTTTATTAGCGCGAGTGTGTCGGCGGCCCATTCTTTACGGCTCTTTTGTTGGCGTGCCGTTTAGTCCCACATTGTGCTAGCGCCGACGTGATTGGTCGAGTTTATAACGCAAACACGAGGCATATTTTCCATTTGTGCCACCCTATCCAGTTTTGCTTAAATTCTCAGTTCTGTTGATTTGATTGTGTAATAATTTTGGTCGTTGTTGTCGTGAATTTGAGATAAATTTTAAAGTTCACGCCTTGTGTAGGATTTTGCAGTTGTAATAATGTTCTGTGAAATCTTTAAGGCTTCAAGTGCTTAGTTTGAAATTTAATTTAGGTTGAGTCTCTTAATTGGTTTATGCTGGCCTATCTTAGAGTAAAATCTTGCTGTTTAAGTAGCTGAAACCATCGATACATAAAATGATGAAATGGTCCGCGAGAATGCAAATGCTCGTTCGTGTACGTAGTTCTAACAAAACTGCATTGTTCAGCTGCCTCCCGTATGTCAAGATTGTCATCCGGATAGACGCCAATGCGGCCCCCTGCATAAATTGAAGGCTTCGCAGCCGCAGCGCTGCCGGGAATTTCCCTTAGGGTTTTCAACACAGAAAAAAAAACGTTTTTCATCTCCCACTTCGAATACTTCATCTATAATTCAATATTCGCTATTACCTTGGACGACTATTTACAATGGTAATTTACGCGACTAATTCGCAGTACGTACACTTGAATGAATAATGGTTGATTTTCATTCGAATATAAAAATTTCAGCAGCAATCTCGGCCGTAATGTGCTCGAATAAAACCGAGTATAGCATGCCTCGAAACTTAGGTACATTTGCATCCAAATTAGAAATCTAGCTCTGAAAATAAATAAATAAAAGTAGGACTAGTCCGACGTGACTTTTCCTAAAGGATTGTTTATGCGCTCGGCGATTAATTAAGCAAATAATACGATACAGTCGTATATTCAAAGTGAATTACTTAAAGGTAATATTTATTCAGAACTAGCTGCGCCCCGCAGTTTCACTCGCATAAGTCTCAATTCCGTAGGAATATCGTGATAAAATTTATCCTATGTCCTTCTCCAGTTCATGGTCTACCTATGTGCCAAATTTCATCCAAATCCGTGCAGCCGTTCACGCGTGATGGCGTGACCAAGGGAAATAGGGATTCATTTTTTTAATAAATATAGATAACGTGAAGCCCAACTCTTTAATAATGAATGTTATCTAAAAGATGCGAAACACTTCCTAAATCAATATTAAAGTAGCAACCAAGATTATTTTCTTATTTGTAAAAACTCTAAAATCGAGTGAAGTTCCCACTAGACAATCTTGTAACTTTATATTAAGTTAGGAAATCGTTTAAAGACTACCACGGAGCTCAGACGTCGGGTATCGATGCTTTCTTATTTAAGCCAAGTTTCCGGACTTAGAATTCAATAAAGCGGCCAACGGAATTTACTTCTCTTTGACTAAATAGCTTAAAAGATTAATTAAGATAAACTTTCAGTGGATCCGGTTAATTTTCTAGCGTAAACACTTTAATTTGCTCGAAATAAGTTTGTGCATTAGGATTGAAAAAGTTCATAAACAAGCTTCATTTAAAATTTGTAGGAACATCTCTAGCGTGAAGTCATTTTTGTTGAAAAAAAAAAGTACTGACTGAGTTAAAGTTATTTTGTGCAAATGAAAATACTGAGTTAAACTTGGTAGCTATTTTTCTTATTTTTTTAAAGTGAAACTTGTCAAGCGTTTAGTTTCTGGTAAATAAATTAAATGTCTGCATTCAAACGTGGCGTGTTTACACATGTTAGCTATGGGTAGGTTAGGTTAACTGTGTTATAGAATTAAAATTAAGTCACTCGACAAACTCCGTGAATCCGGAAAATGATGTTTTAACTAAAAATGCGAAATAATTAAAAAAAAAAATTCTTGCCTTGGTACCAGAGGTAAAAAACACCCTTCCCTCGCCAACCTATTACCGCCGCCTAATCCTCATTCTCGTTAGACCACGATTAGTGCGGATTATGTGCAAAGTGCAATACGTTAGTGCACATTGCACGATTGCATTGTCATCGCATTTCAGTCGTGCGAACGTGACCCCATCTCCTTGTAATCCTTGGACACCTGCTTTTCAAATCTTCATTTCCTCTGTGGCAACATTTATTTGATGAAAGCTGTTATGTTGTATTACGTGTTATGACGTTATCCGGTTTTAAGTGAAATTGGATAGAAGTACAGAAGTGGTCTTTGTGTTAAATTTTATTTTAGAAACGATCACAAATAAACTGCGCAGAATGGACTTTTAAAGGTATAGTCTTAGAAAGCCAAAGCTCATGTTAACGCAATTAATATTTACTACTTCTGAAATGTAAAAACTCAATTAAAAACCGCGTTATGCTGATGCACATTTTAATTGCGGATTAGAGAAAAAAACGCTGAATTGCAACACTATCTTCAATTAACATGATATAAATGCATCTCAAGTGCACACTGAACAAAAACAGAAAACCCAGCGGTCCGTTGAAAATATTTGCTAGAGTTATAAATAGGGGCTTTCATCCTATGAAAAAACGTGGCGTTGCACGACAAATCGCGTGACGTCGGGATGAGCGGACGCATCGATCGTGACGGTGGAACGTAATTTTCGAGTTACTAGGTCTAGGTGAAAATCGCTAAGTGGGACATTTTTAGAACCGACGCGTCCGTCCGCTGCATTTAAAAGTTGAACGTTTTTTCTTAGTAGTGGTTTCGGGTTTAAATTTAAGGTAGCTTTACCATTTCTGAGATATAGAAGCGGATGTTGATCTATGGTTTAGGAAAATACTAAGGTTTTCATGTTTCTTATGTGTTAGTTGAAGCCGATATTAAGTAGGAATAATATATAAAAATATTCTTCAGAATATGCGTAGTTTTAAACGGTGTAATCATTTATTAGCAGTTATTTAAACGGTGCAAAAAATGCGACTTACATAAAGTGGACTAAGCGCCCCAAGGCATCATCTACAAAATTATAAATTAAAAATAAATGCCATCAATCAAAACTGTTCACACTTTGCAATTAATTACAACAGATTAGACGTTAAGATAATTCATTAGAGAAGGTAATTCCGCGTCAATTTGTAGGGAAGTAAATGGTGGACAAGTGAAATGTAATCAAAGGGTACAAATGCCTATCTGCCAACAATCTAACTGACGTTTGCTTGGAACTCTTGTTTAATTAAACAAACACATTTTGATCTGTTAACCCTTTACGCGTTCAGGTTATCAATTGTTTGTGTTACGGGTAACGAATGTGTGGATGTGATGATGGAAACATTTATTAATTTTGACTTTGTTAATGTTTATTTGTTAATGTTAATATTCGTGGGTTAATTTCTGTATTTCGACATTTGTATGAAATTGGCCATCTCTCAATCTGAAAAAAAGTAAGCAAATCTCTAAAAACAGGCAGGCGAATATTACATTAATGTGACTACGGAACTAAACTGTTTCTAAGTCATACTTAAATTATTTATTTCAAGTATCTAAGGCACTTTTGAACGTCAACATTTACAAGTAAATAGAATTTATTCTAGTTCGTCATCATCATAATCATCATCAGCCTACAGCAGTCCACTGCTGGACATATGCCTCTCCAATTGCACGCTATTCAGCTCGATTCTCGGCAACTGTCATTCAGTTGCTACCAGCCACCCTGCGAAGATTGATTCTAGTTGCCCCTTCCAAAAGGTAGTTTCAGTATGGAGAAGGAAGAGTTTCTATTCCTGATTCACAAGTACACTTACCTACTAAACAAAAACTAAAATAAATATTTTTCAATATTGCCTACATTCTTCAATGTAACCTTACAGTTTGTATCAATTAAACGTTAAAGTTAAGCATCGGATAGGCATGCGCGTCGAATAGCCCATCCGAGTGGACGATTCGGAGGAAATGGCGCAGAAAATTGCGCGCCGCCTCACGTGGACGCAATATCCTACGACGGCTACCAATTATGCAGATTATGTCGCCGACGATACACTTATTACAAACGTTACTTAACTGTACTTTGATCAAGTTGATGTATGGACGAGATGAGAGTCCCGGCGGTGTAACTACGGCCTATTTGTGTTTGAGATGGAAAATGTTTAGGTTCAAAGTAGACGTTAGTTGTTTTTGTAATTAGGAGTTTACTCGTCATTTTTGAAGTGGTCAATGTTACTATGCCTTGTATTGATTCAGTACAATTTAAGTTCATAAAGGAATTTTGTCAAAAATCATACAAGAGATGTTGAAAAATTACATAAATAAATTTCTTTAAAAAACTTACATTGACACGTCTAGTTTGGAACGACAGAGTAAAGAAACGGATTTGGAACTGCATGTTTTGGACTTGGAATTCCAAGTCATTAACCAGTCATTAAACCGGTTAATAAAATCAACTTCACACGATTTTAATGATTCATTAATTGGTAACTGACAATACCTGACGCACAAAAAGAAATGGAATGTCACAACACCAAACAATAAAGCAAATTACTCAAACATTATTCATCAGCGGTAAAGACTGAAAAGAACCACGTCTCAGACATGCAGGTTGTAAAAATGTAGATGATAGCAACACGTGGACCACGGGAAGATGTTTAGTGTACGTGCATATGTGAGTCGAGGGGCAATCTGCATAATGAGAAGTCAGAGGTTATTGCGCGGATCGGACCAAGTCGGCAATTTCCCGCCTCGATTGTTATGGAGACTGGGAACGCACACATTGATTCTTATAGCCCTAGCAGGTTTATTTTTAGATACACTTGCGGAGGTAGGCTTGGGACACCGCTGTTGGATATTATTAAGATGGGCAAAGTTGCATATCTTATTTGCAACTTTGCCCAATAAATTATTTAAGTTCAAAATATGTATTTGAAAACATCTTACTTTTCTTTAAACAGATTAAAATAATATAGTTATTGGATGGGATCCGTGAATATTTTTCGCTTTTTCGGGACAAAAAAATACGTGTTACCTACAGTTTCTTAAAACAAGAAAGCTAAATCTATTTAAACGCGATAAAATGTGATACAGATGTTAGCGTTACATAGCAGACTCTAGTCACGTGCTTCCTCCCCAAACGCTCACATTTACCGATTGCCCACTACAGGAGCCAAGGCGTTAGCTTTACGGGCCCTACGACCCGCGACTGTATATCGCTAAATAATATCCCGCATTATAGCTTTCCGTTATTTAGGAACCTTGGGAAACGAAACATATATTTAAAGTTACATTACACTCATGTTGCTATGAAAGTTGTTCGATTCGATTTCGGTCCTAATGACCAATTACAGTTTTATACTCACCAGGTGTAAATCAGGACCTTGAGTTGTAACTCCGACCTTTTCTTTTTAAATCCGTTCTGTGTAAATAAATAATGGACTGCGGACGTCTTTATTTCACGACACCGAAGGTAAATAGCATTCTCTATCAATCAACCTTCGGGTCGTACATAATTTAGTGAAGGACGTCTCTCGAGTTGAGGACGGAGAAGCCGTCATATTATTGTACCGTTGTTCTTGCTCATCGCAAACTCCGGATACCTCATCTGTCGCGCAATTCCGACTTTTCCTTTACCTTTTTTTTCTGTATTTTACGATGTTTCTTTATTCATTCATGTGTTCGGAAAGTTTGGATGGAACTACTTTAGGTAGGACGTTCAACTGAAAGTTGGCAAGTGTAGGAAGCTCGTAAAAACTGTAGCTTACTAAAATGAGTGTCGGACTTAGTTCCGAGTTACTTTATTAATTTATCTTTTTGCTTATTACCAGTGATCGGAGTAGGTAGATTGAACTGGGGCCATTGATCCGAAATCCTTCGAATCCGTATATATTAATATGGACATTCCTCCGGAATTGGTGGATTATTAAAAAAAAAACCGGAACTTATGTAGGAATTGTATTCTGCCAAAGTGGAAGGAGTCATTTGATGATTTGCCATCCTCAAAAAAAAAAAGGTATGAATTGTAATAAAATGTGCAATATTATATTCTTCATATTTTTTTTAACGGCACACAGTCACGATTTGACAAAACCCAACGACCAATCAGAACAAGGGATCATGGGTGGTACAATAACCGGTTATCAGAACAATGCGTACGCCCGCCGACGATCGATTGGAACTCGATTGTTTTTATTATTCAACAGATAAATAATGAATTAATTTAGTTTTGATACCTTCCTTTAAATTTTGAATTGAGTAGTAATAATATCACTACCAACATTAACAATATTTAATTGAATCCGGAAATACCGGAATTACTTTCCGGAAAAATGGCTTATCCATGTTATTCTTTCTGTGTGCATTTATGATACAAGTACCAAAAATCAATCTACCTACTCCGATCACTGCTTATTACAGAAGATCAGATCACAAGTAGATAGGTATAATAATTTAGTTTTATCAATTAAAATCAACAGTGTTGACGACGTGCTGTAAGCGGTGGTAGGCCCCCGACTACCACCACCGCTTACAGCAGTATTATTTTAATCTTACTTCATGGGGGAAAGAGATAGAGCTATACGTCCTGTAGAGCTTCCTCTCTTTCCTATACTGAAGTAATATTAAAATAATACTGCTGTAAGCGGTGGTGGTAGGGCCCCAGGACTTATTTAATTACGTGTTGTATAAAAGTTGGTCATTATTAGATACGTCATATACCCATACCCAGTAATAAGTTACAATATAGATTCATTACAAGTTGAAATATCTAATCGTGTCTATTCAAGTAATACTAGACAACCAATAAATCTCACCACAATCGATTACTTATCATTGTATTCCTATTCTAACGCAATACAAAAAATATTCCCAACATTGGCGGCATCGTTTACTCGGTTGACATGGCCCCAATTACCTGCCGATTGATGGCAACT